>JAEAOA010002014.1:0-392500 GCA_016746295.1 Potamilus streckersoni | reverse complement strand
GAAAAGTGACTAATACCCAGTTACCAAGGGGATGCTAAGTCCCAATGCTGCTTCAATCCAGTGAAAAGTGACTAATACCCAATCACCAAGGGGATGCCAAGTCCCAATGCTGCTTCAATCCAGTGAAAAGTGACTAATACCCAGTCACCAAAGGGATGCTAAGTCCCAATGCTGCTTCAGTCCAGTGAAAAGTGACTAATACCCAGTCACCAAGGGGATGCCAAGTCCCAACGCTGCTTCAATCCAGTGAAAAGTGACTAATACCCAGTCACCAAGGGGATGCTAAGTCCCAATGCTGTTCAATCCAGTGAAAAGTGACTAATACCAAGTCACCAACAGGATGCCAAGTCCCAACACTGCTTCAATCCAGTGAAAAGTGACTAATATCCAGTCACCAAGGGGAGGCCAGGTCCCAATACTGCTTCAATCCAGTCACCAAGAGGATACCAAGTCCCAATGCTGCTTCAGTCCAGTCACCAAGGGGATGCCAAGTCCCAATGCTGCTTCAGTCCAATGAAATGGGACTAATACCCAGTCACCAAGGGGATGCCAAGTCCCAACGCTGCTTCAATCCAGTGAAAAGTGACTAATACCCAGTCACCAAGGGGATGCCAAGTCCCAATGCTGCTTCAGTCCAGTGAAATGGGACTAATACCCAGTCACCAAGGGGATGCCAAGTCCCAACGTTTCTTCAATCCAGTGAAAAGTGACTAGTGCCCGGTCAATCCAGTGAAAAGTGACTAGTACCCAGTCACCAAGGGGATGCCAAGTGCCAATGCTGCTTCAATCCAGTGAAAAGTGACTAATACCCAGTCACCAAAGGGATGTCAAGTCTCAATGCTGCTTCAGTCCACTGAAAAGTGACTAATACTCAGTCACCAAGGGGATGCCAAATCCCAATGCTGCTTCAATCCAGTCACCAAGGGGATACCAAGTCCCAATGCTGCTTCAATCCAGTTATCAAGAGGATGCCAAGTCCCAATGCTGCTTCAGTCCAGTGAAAAGTGACTAATACCCAGTCACCAAAAGGATGCCAAGTCCCAATGCTGCTTCAGTCCAGTGAAAAGTGACTAATACCCAGTCACCAAAAGGATGCTAAGTCCCAATGCTGCTTCAGTCCAGTGAAAAGTGACTAATACCCAGTCACCAAGGGGATGCCAAGTTCCAACGCTGCTTCAATCCAGTGAAAAGTGACTAATACCCAGTCACCAAGGGGATGCCAGGTCCCAATGCTGCTTCAATCCAGTGACCAAGGGGATACCAAGTCCCAATGCTGCTTCAGTCCAGTCACCAAGTGGATGCCAAGTCCCAATGCTGTTTCAGTCCAGTGAAAAGGGACTAATACCCAGTCACCAAGGGGATGCCAAGTTCCAATGCTGCTTCAATCCAGTGAAAAGTGACTAATACCTAGTCACCAAGGGGATGCCAAATTCCGTTGCTGCTTCAGTCAAGTGAAAACTGACCTGATACCCTTAAGTACATATGTACTGGTCTGCATCAACTGCTCCCTCTGTATCCACACTTTTACTGCTTTACTCATTGCAAATGAGCTAAATTTAAGCAAGAGAAATATATGAAGCTTCACCCTCACTCTCATGCCCAGACTTTATGAAGAGTCACACTCACTCTCATACCCAGACTTTATGAAGAGTCACACTCACTCTCATGCCCAGATTTTATGAAGAGTCACCCTCACTTTCATGCTCAGACTTTATGAAGCGTCACCCTCACTCTCATGCCCAGACTTTTCTGAATCCAGTGGCATGATGACAGTCTGCATGGCTTTTCTCCAAGTAGTTTTGGAGGAGCACCAATTACAAACTTGTGCTAATGGACAGATGGATGGACAACTGAACATTCTGATCAATGGCCAGCTGAGCAAAAAATGCAAGATATAGTGTAACATGATTTGACCTGGATGGATGCTTGGATTAAATGACAAAACAAAAAAATATAATGAAAGATGGAAGTTTATGAAATGAATTAACAAATATATGTATATCCTTTACAACATACAGTGTGATTCTTTCAGGCTCTAAACATACAACTCATTTAATTATTTTTAACAAAAACATGCTCAAATGGGAAAACTTAAATGTGATTCACCTATTCTCATGTAATAAAGGTAAGATTCATATAATCTCATATAATGAAAGCAAGATTCAACTAATATGTAATAAATGTAAGAGTCACATAATCTCATGTAATGAAGATAAGATTCATATAATCTCATGTAATCTCATGTAATAAAGGTTAGAGTCACATAATCTCACATAATGAAAGCAAGATTCAACTAATATCATGTAATGAAAGTTAGGATTATCACATAATGTCATGTAATGAAGGTAACTTAATTGTACTCATCTTAAACACACTATATGTTCCATGTACTCAATTGAGACATCATCAAATTAAACAAATATGATCAATTTCAATGAACATAACAACTGAACCAAACATATGACTCATAACTCAGTCATTTGTACAGTACATTCGATTCATAACCATATATGACTCATATAAATACTTGTAAAAACTTGCAAACAAAACATTTTGAACGGGTTCATGTGCCCATTGTCAAACCACAGTTCTAAATTCTTGGGTTGGCTCACACTTGTGTTGTCCAAACACACCCTTCATGGATCCACATGCAAACAAGTTTACAAAATCAGCAGTTCCGTCCTTGTATGGCCTTGATGGTCACACCTGCTTTCATCCCCAGACACACACAGATGGCCAGGCCAACAGTCTGATATACCCACCCACCCACCATACACACACACATAAAACCAAACTGGTGATAATAACAGGTTTCCTGCAGACTTAACAAAAACAAATTCCATGACTTTTCCAAAACTTTTTCAGGGCCATTTCATAAAACTAGAGGACCACACTATCTTGCATTGTCAAGTAAATGAACATAAAGAATGATTTTGTTCAATCTAAAATAACAAATAAGTTAAAAACAAATATTTTTAATATGTACATTTTAAATTTACCTGGTCAAGCACACTTTGACTTTATGTAGTAATTCATGTCATAATCCAATGATAAATGTAATTTGTATTCAAAAGAAAAAAGGAAACAATCCAAAGTAGTCTTTTTATGTGTTCCTATTTACAATATTAACAAAACACATTACTTTCCTGTTGCATTTTTTTATTTAGTGAACTACACTGGAATTTATGTGATACTTCCATTAGGGGAACTTACTCTTGTTATATGAATTGAAACCATTTATAGATTGTAATTTTATCATTTTATTCAATCGGTTCTCAGTGCTCTATGAAATTTGAAGTAATCAATTTTTTTAACTCCATTGTCACAAATTCCATGACTTTTCCAAAACTTTGCAAGGTTTTGACAAATTTCATTTGAAATTTATTTTTTAAATTCCAAAATTTTTCCATAACCCACAGGAACCCTGTAATAATAACATAGCTACTAACCCTCCAGCCTAGCAATTAGTGAAAATATGGATAAAAATTTGTGAATTTTGACAAATCCATGAAACGAGTCAAGGAAAATTTGTCAGAACAAATGTTTAGCATGGGATCCAGCTGATAAAGGTAGTTTGTGTTAAAAAAGACAACTCACAATGATTCAGTGTTGTTTGAGTGCAGGTCTTCCATCAATGGTTTAAAATATTCCACAGCTGAAATCTGCTGCAGTTCTTAATTTTCCCAACCTTTATGCATTTTTTGCTACCAATGTGCTTCCTGATATCATCTCTGCCACCTAGTCAGTGTTTTGTCCGACCCATTCTACTGCATGTTTAATATTTGGACATTTATGTTGGGGTGCAGGGTATGAGTCCGTTGCCTATTGAAAAGTTGGAATTCGATAATGCCATGTTGTATTCAGATAGGGTAGCTACTTACTAACCAGCCTAGTGAACCTGAACAACCTTTCATCAAGATATACCTGCATGAAATCGATAAGAATGATTTTCAGACACTTCGAGCATAACATTTGTTATATTTTTAATCTGCTGACAGATTAGTCAAAAGTGCATTGTTGCTGAAATCTGACTTGGATCTGGCAATTCACGATTCTAGTCACATAACTACACAAATCTCGAAACCTACATGTCAGTGTTTGATGACTGAATACACTGCCAATTTTTGGGATATTCCAAACTTAACTTCACTTTTTGTGCAATACATTTCTTTTTCCTTGGTGGTAAAGACATTTTCAATATCAATGCCAACCAGTAATTCAAATCAGTGTTAGTGATGCATGAGCGGCGGACAAAATTCCGGTTAGTTTCCAGTTTATCTCAAAAATATTTGTAAAACTACTCTTATAGATAGAATAATATATGCTAAAATGCTTGCTACTGGGCCAACTGTATAAATCGGCTATACTTATACTAATATCCTGACCAGCAATACCGGACCATTTTGGCAACTGCCAATATCATGACTAGCACTTAATGGAAAATTGGTTATTTTATTAAAGATTTAAAATAATTGACAAGTGGAAAATTCATGATTTTTTGCATTCAGCTTGAATCAGTGAATCGCTAAAAAAGTCATGAAATTCATACCAAAATCATGAGGGTTGGCAGCTATGTAACATGTACAGAATTAAAATCTATATATACATGCTACTATATTAAGCTCTTAACCCTTTCATCACGGCAGACCACATAACAGTTCCAAGGGAACTACATCCGTCAACACTGTGGACCGACTTTTCGGTCTGGAGCAATGTTCTTCTTTAACGTTATAGTACCTGACTAAATATCTTTCGGGGTACCTCTAATAACTTCCATCTGGTAATGTAGATGTTATATTTGGATGATCTCGTGAGTTTAGCTTTATACAACTAGAAATAACGAACAAAGTAGGAACTTTTAATGTGTTTTCTGAATGCTGAAATTTGTATCCAAAATGGCAGCGTTTGAAGGGATTTTAGAGGAGAGTTTTCGAAGGATTTAAATAATTTCAACCTGGTAAATTTGGATGAAAATGAGAGAAGACAGAAGATGTATGGAGAGAAAATGGAATGCACTTGTGGGTGACAGAGATGACGATGAAGATGAAGATGACTTTTAAGGTTTTGAACCAGAGGAATTGTACGTCCCACGTGGGGTTTTTTTGGGGGACGAAACCCGAAAACCAAAGAGAATTGTTTCAGTTTTCTGACAGAGTTGGGCACACCCAAGAGTTAGATGGTTCCAGGAAAGCTTCAGATTATTTTCAAATATTCTATTCAGATGAAGTTTTTTGAAAAATTGTCTGTTTAACGAACTTAAATGTGACGATCAAACGTAGCAGAGACGATAATAGGTGTGTGGACAGATCTCACCTTGGATATCATTTTGGTTCATTTTATAGAATTTTATATATTGTGGACACCATGAAAGAAAGACTTGTGTTGCTACTGTGATTATTAACTATTACATCTAGGGTAAATTGAACAAGTTTTGAGAACTTTCTAAGTTTTTTAAGAAGTAATAAAATAATTACTTGTATTTTACCTGTTGTGTTACCTGTTTGTACCTGCATTTTAACAGTTGTAATAGATATGCATATTTTTATTGAATTAGTCATAAAATTTGATTTTTAACCTTGATTTTGACACCTATTCCAGCCAGATATCTTTAACATTGGCAAAGTTATGTTGTTTCAAAGTCCACAAGTCATTTTGCTTTACAACTCCAAAGTTACTTAGTGTTGAGGACTCTATGCCTACAAAGTTACTTAGTGTTGAGGACTCTATGCCTACAAAGTTACTTAGTGTTGAAGACTCTATGCCTACAAAGTTACTTAGTGTTGAGAACTCTATGCCTACAAAGTTACTTAGTGTTGAGGACTCTATGCCTACAAAGTTACTTAGTGTTGAGGACTCTATGCCTACAAAGTTACTTAGTGTTGAGGACTCTATGCCTACAAAGTTACTTAGTGATGAAAGGGTTAATAGCAACTTGTAGCAATTGAAAAGTTTGCACAATGCTTCAAATCCACGTCGTGGTAAATTCAACATTTCACACTACAACGTTAAAACTGAATATGCTTCACATAAGTGTAACACTTACCCCTATGGTCATTTAGAACAAAAATGGAGAACATACACTCCTTGACAAGATCCAAAAGACCAATGTTTCAATTAGCGAAGAAACTTGCCTTAAGGAGAATGAGTCTTAGTAAGGGTAAAATAATTGCTTTTAGTGTCGCTCATCGCACACCATCCATGATGAGATACATACTAGTTCAGTCGACTAACTAGAAAAACAAGTATGCACCCATGTAATGTTATACACATGAATGACAAAAATTATCAAATCATTCTCAGGGGAAACAAAGTTATTTCTTGCCGTATTCTGTGATAGCAGATGACACTGTGCATAAGCATAAATGAAATTTCATTTCCATAATCCACACTTGCATTCTGATCATGTCTTTTAAAATTTAACCTCCTAACTCTGTGTGCATTTATTTCTGCTGCAAATATCAATTTTGTACTGTATTCATGGCATGAACAGTTCACAGCAGTTCTGAACAGCTGGTTTTAATTATGGCAATAACTCAATGGGAAGCCACTATTTCAGTTGGTTTGGGTTGGTGTTTTACAACTCAGAAATCCAAGAAAGTAATTTATTACTGAGGTAATTTGGAGTAAAGTTCTTTGCCCAATGATTCCACATGGCAATCAAGCGAGACAGATCCAGTGGTATGATTCAAACCAACATAAGTTTGGCTTCCAGTTCTGAATGCTATGCACTAAAACACAATGGCTCCCACCTCTTAAGGAATGGAGAAAAGCATATTTCTGATTCTCTAAGGCTTTAGCGAAAAGCATCTTTGTATGGCATTTCCTTAAGCTGTGCATGGTTACAGGCATGCACTTGTGATGATGTTTATGATGAATATGGGGAAGGAAGGAAGGAAGCTGATAATATGAATGATCATGGACCAAGATACAATGGTCTCTCCAAGCAGAGTTCATTTTCACACTGATTTATCCAAACGAACTTTAATGATGTTATCACAGTTCATAATAAATTAAACGTACATGATATACACAAATTATAAATTATAATTACTGAATGTTCATCTCTGGCATGGGTGATGAAGTTGTAAACAGGCACAGTGACATTTTTCCCTTCCTTCAAGCGCTTCAATGTGTCTATCAGTAGCCTGAAGTCAAAGGCGTCAGGATGATCAAAATTGTATTCATTCTCCAAGGCCTGCTGGTGCTCTTTTTCAGAAAGAACCTACAACAAAAACACATGTGAACATCAAACTCTCCTCAGCCTCAGTAATACATGATCATATGAAACCCACTCTTCACTGTTACAAAGTCTTGCCAGGTAGCACACATAGAATTTAAAACAACTCACTGTTCCAAAGTCTTGCCAGGTAGTAGACATAGAATTTAAAACAACTCACTGTTCCAAAGTCTTGCCAGGCAGTACACATAGAATTTTAAAAAACTTACTGTTATCAAGTCTTGCCAGGAAGTACACAGAATTTAAAGCAACTCAATCTGCTATGTTACCTAGGAAACCCACTTAGCACTGTTACCTAGAAGCTAGGAAGAAAAAAAAGTGGTGCAATGAAACTGTACATATGTCCATTCCTTTATGTATAAATCGGGATAGTTTAATGGCTCTTGTCTATTTTACAAATTCATAAACAATATGTAAGACTTGATGTCTCACCTATATCTGACTGAGTGCTGATGAATCCAGCCTCAGGAACCACAAGACTTTAATTACATTACATCCATAACCATGTTACACTCTGAATCTACTCATCTACCAAACTGCCATGTAACAACAACTGTGTATGTGCTCAACCACAGTATGGCAGTTTATCATCAAAATTTGTTAAGTAATACTATTTTAAAAAGGAAATAAATATATAATACAAGGCTTCATGTCGCTTTCTTTCAACCCAAATTGTCAACCATTTGACAGATCAAATAAAATATGTTTAATTTTGTTATGGGGTTGACAGTGATAAAATGTTACAACCTGAACTGTGTTAAAATAAAGTGCATTATAACAAAGAGATGTACCTGTGTCTCATTATGCTATCAAAGGTGTGATGGAGACAGTAGGACATTGTCAAGCTGTGTCTCACCATGCTAGCAAAGGTGTGATGGAGACCGTAGGACATTGTCAAGCTGTGTCTCACCATGCTATCAAAGGTGTGATGGAGACAGTAGGACATTGTCAAGCTGTATCTCACCATGCTATCAAAGGTGTGATGGAGACAGTAGGACATTGTCAAGCTGTGTCTCACCATGCTATCAAAGGTGTGATGGAGACAGTAGGACATTGTCAAGCTGTGTCTCACCATGCTATCAAAAGGTGTGATAAAAACAGTAGGACATTGTCAAGCTGTGTCTCACCATGCTAGCAAAGGTGTGATGGAGACAGTAGGACATTGTCAAGCTGTGTCTCACCATGCTATCAAAGGTGTGATGGAGACCGTAGGACATTGTCAAGCTGTGTCTCACCATGCTATCAAAGGTGTGATGGAGACAGTAGGACATTGTCAAGCTGTGTCTCACCATGCTATCAAAGGTGTGATGGAGACAGTAGGACATTGTCAAGCTGTGTCTCACCATGCTATCAAAGGTGTGATGGAGACAGTAGGACATTGTCAAGCTGTGTCTCACCATGCTAGCAAAGGTGTGATGGAGACAGTAGGACATTGTCAAGCTGTGTCTCACCGTGCTAGCAAAGGTGTGATGGAGACAGTAGGACATTGTCAAGCTGTGTCTCGCCATGCTAGCAAAGGTGTGATAGACATAGTAGGACATTGTCAAGGCATGGTACTCAAACCATAATTTGAACAAAATATTTTGTAACATTTTATGCCTATGTACAAGGCATAAAAACTTTCACTTTAAATAAATGGTGAAAACTGCACATAAAATATATCAGCAATAAAATTTCAATTGGTAACAAAAAATGATGATGGAAGTCAGTTGCTTCTGTACTGACTTTATTTTCTGTCCAAAGCCTCTCCCAAGAACTAGTACCTTGTAGAATGAGTCCATGCTGAGAAGACTGACCCACTGAACGTCTAATGCCTCTATGATCTTCCTTGCAACAGTTGTCTTACCAGATGCACTGCCACCGCACACACCTGAAAAACAGTCCTAGTGGAAAATAATAGCCAGTCTACCTTTATGTATACAATGGTACCAGTCTGTATGATTAAAAAGGATATTAGTGGTCTATTGATTAATTTGGACAATTCATGAGTGCCTAAATTTGTAAGTAGCTAAAATCACAAAACTCAAGTCTAATTTATCAGAACTCCTGGCCTTTATGGTAATACACTATCTTTTCCATCTTCTACCTCATTTTTATCAGACCTCCTGGCCTTTATGGTAATACACTATCTTTTCCAGCTTCTACCTCATTTTATTAAATCCAGTGCATCAGTTAAAAATTCTGTAGCACCAAGACCAGCATATTTTTATATAACAGCTTATTCTGACATAACACAGCTAATTTTTGACATAACAAATCTTATTTTTGACATAACAACAAACAGCAGCATAGATTATGTTATTAAAAAATGACTGCATTTGGATGGAAAAAAACCTGAAATGTTACACAAGTGATCTTTCCAGAACTGGCTTAATAACAGAAGCTTGCTTTGTCATCCTGTACAAAAACAGATTATTGTTTTTATCAGCATAAAACTAACCTTAATAATGTAATGCTGCACAGCTTACACTTTCAGGACAGTACTTGTCCACATGATGAGAATTCCCACACCATTTTCTTAAGTTGACCCTAGAATCCAACAGATACACAGTACTTCTTACCCATTTTCAAGGACCTGTACAACTAATGGGACATCAATATGGGGTGAAGGAGGAGCTCTGGCAACACACCCCTGTTTATGGATGTATAGAATAAGTGATGCACCAGTGAGTGAAAGGAGGTACTCTGGCAGCATCAACAAAGAACTATTACATCAATAATGTGCAGGGGTGGGGGTAAAACTATTTTTCATTTTGTGACAATATGCAACTGGTACCTTTCCTTTTTTATCTTTGTCTTTTACCAATGATGGAAGACAAGGGTTAGGGATGATGTGCCTGTTCAGTATCAAACTCAAATATGAAATGATATCTTCATCTTGATTTTTTTCCTTGGAGGCAGAACTATGCAACCAATCTCCTGATGCAGTGGAAAACTAGGGGGTAAGGCGGACCTGAATCTTTAACTTCGGACAAGGATTAAACAGACTGTTTTGAGCAACAGGGTCGGCATGTGGGGAAGAGTGACTTTCCAAAAACATGGGGCTTTTGGGAGAAGGCTCATCCCTTTCCTTCTTTTTTGACCTGAGGATGTATGAGGAAGATGTAGGTCCAAGAATAGACCATCCTACTATGCAGTCAAGTTTCTGAAGGAAATGACTACATGCAAGGAAAGGGCCAAATAATTATCTAAGGTTTATGGCATCCGATTTCATAGGAATTTCATGGGATTTAGATCCAATCCACCCTCCAGTCTGAGGACTGTATGCCAATTCCTATTGGTAAATCAGATAAAAATACAGTCTGGAGGTAGGGGGGGGTCTTGATCCTTACCCCTAATGACCAGTGACCAGTCAACAACCAGTTCTGACCTGTGCCTAGCCAATGAGGGGGGGTGTTTTGGATTTTTAACATGGCTTTAACAATTTTCTGTCATAGCGCAATATCTGCTGTGTGACAGTTTATAGTGATGTCTAGCACTAGGGCATCATGCTGCAGACATGTAGCATTATGTCCAACCCAGTCACATTATCTTTACACCAGGCTGACCAATCTTACCACTAACCTCTTAAGGCAGCGGGTTAGTATGATTTTTATAAGTTTTTGGTATAACTCTGCCAGGGATAGAACCCATGACCTCCCACATCCGAGATGGACATTTTAACCACTAGGCCATCAAAGCTAATGAATTCACAGTTCACAGTTCATAGTGAGTGATCATGTGACTTAGATACTCCAGATTGGATATACTCTGATATGAGCTATCCCCATACCAGGTGGCATGATCCCAGTACCAACCATTGGTCCTGGGAGTGAAAGGGTGCTACTCCTCGCCTTATGGGGAGAGGTACAAGTAACTCTGCCTTCTGGATATAAGAGAGTGCTACTCTCCCCTAACAGGATGTACAACTCACTCTGTCACTGTGGAAGACAGTGCGCTGCTCCTCTCTCACAGGATGCACTACTCACTCTGTCACTGTGGAAGACAGACAGAGTGTGCTGCTCCTCTCTCACAGGATGCACTACTCATGGAATGAGAGGGAGCTGCTCATTCATAAGGGAGTAGACAACTCACTCTCCACCTGTGTATGTCACATCAAATGGGTCCCACTAACCCTAAGAGTCTCTGAAAAGACTGTTAGTCCTTCCCTTGCGCCTAATAACACATGAAAGGGGGGCCACTAACCCTAAGAGTCCCTGAAGAGACTGTTAATCCTTTCCTTGTGTATAATGTCATATGAATGGGGACCTGCTAAGTATAAGAGTCCCTGAAGAGACTGGTAATCCTTCTCTTGCAAAAATGTCACATGAAAGGAAGCCCACTAACCCTGGAAAGAAAACTCCAAAAATTCTGAGAAAAATAAGGGAGGAACAATCTTCATATAATTATGCTAAGTTCATCCCTATAATTATGACTAAGTTCATCCCTATAATTATGCTAAGTTCATCCATATAATTATGCTAAGTTCATCCATATAATTATGCTAAAGTTCATCCATATAATTATGCTAAAGTTCATCCATATAATTATGACTAAGTTCATCCATAAAATTATGACTAAGTTCATCCATATAATTATTCTAAGTTCATCCATTTAATTATGACTAGTTCATCCATATAATTATGCTAAAGTTCATCCATATAATTATGCTAAAGTTCATCCATATAATTATGCTAAAGTTCATCCATATAATTATGACTAAGTTCATCCATATAATTATGACTAAGTTCATCCATATAATTATTCTTCTAAGTTCATCCATATAATTATGCTAAGTTCATCCATTTAATTATGACTAAGTTCATCCATATAATTATGACTAGTTCATCCATATAATTATGCTGAAGTTCATCCATATAATTATGACTAAGTTCATCCATATAATTATGCTGAAGTTCATCCATATAATTATGCTAAAGTTCATCCATATAATTATGCTGAAGTTCATCCATATAATTATGCTAAGTTCATCCATTTAATTATGACTAAGTTCGTCCATATAATTATGACTAGTTCATCCATATAATTATGCTGAAGTTCATCCATATAATTATGACTAAGTTCATCCATATAATTATGCTGAAGTTCATCCATATAATTATGCTAAAGTTCATCCATATAATTATGCTGAAGTTCATCCATATAATTATGACTAAGTTCATCCATATAATTATGCTAAGTTCATCCATATAATTATGACTAAGTTCATCCATATAATTATGCTAAAGTTCATCCATTTAATTATGACTAGTTCATCCATATAATTATGACTAAGTTCATCCATATAATTATGCTAAAGTTCATCCATATAATTATGACTAAGTTCATCCATATAATTATGACTAATTTCATCCATATAATTATGACTAATTTCATCCATATAATTATGACTAAGTTCATCCATATAATTATGACCAAGTCATATTTAGTCTATAGTGATATACAGAGCCTGTGAATTCCATATAAACAGTTCTTGTAGGCATGGAGCCAGAAATTAATTTTATGAACAGTATCTGTAAAGAAAAAACCTGTCTTATTATGTGTCACGGAATGGTATAAATTTATTTCTTTATAAAGTAAATGTACTCAGGTTTTGTTGTGTACAATGAGGGTGATCTAAGTATATTCTACAATATTTCGAAACAGTGAGTTCGGTTTATCTTTTGCCACACATGCAGAGTGCTTTGAGTGGAAAAACCCAAATAAATGAATTGCACATACGATGTTGAGCTACATTTCCTGTGTATAAATGAATCACGCTAAAATCAAATCCTTACATTATGAACCGTTTTGTGGTTAGTGTCAATTCTACCCACCCCCACATTTCCACATAAAATTAGAGGTAGATGGACAGTCTTTTAGTATTATTATTAATGCTGTAATTATTACATGTAGTGTTTTTAATAATTGCAGTCAAATTAGTGGTTCTTGTATTCAAGCATGATGTCCTCTGAATAAAAGATTTTCATCTGTAACTTATTATATTTATGCTTTTCTGTTGTTATAATCAGCAAGTGTATAAAGTTATGATGTTATCATTTAATGAAATCAAGAAAATATGCCATTGCAATAAATATGCAGTATTTAGATAAATAAAATGAACTTGTTTTGTTTATTTTTATTTTTGCAGTTTAAGGGGTAGAAATAATATCTTTATCTATTTTAATTAAGAAACCATAAATCAATTCTCTTACTTTAGCTTCCTTCCTGACCTTTACAGCATGTTTCCCACGGTTTGGAAACAAAACAAGTAATTTCTAATTTCAGTAATTTCTAGAAAAATCATTGATATAGTAGGCAAGTAAAAATGTATATCAGTCCAAAACAGTTTTTCTTGATTGGAAAATGTGATAAAAAATTAAGTCTTAACAAATTTTTAGCATAAGCCAACATGTATTAAAAAAATTATACTATATAACCATGGAATAAAAATCTCTTCACAACAATGGTTCCACCACAATCATTTTCTAATGCAAAGATATTTGACCACTCTCCTCTAGTATCCTTTCAGATGAATATTATACCCACAAAAAATTATTACACTTTAAAAACATTAAGATGATTTGCAAATGACTGAAGCTCATATAATAGCCATTTTCTGGATAGAAATATTACAGTTTCAATTAAAAGATCATAAATCAAATATTGGGCTTCCATCGTGACTGTCAACAAGGTTCCCACTGTTCGAAAATGGTTTCTAATTTCAGTAACTGTTAGAAACATTGATGTAGTAAGCAAGTTTAAAATGTTTGCAGATTTTTCTTCATGTGGATTGAGTGCCCTGGAAAATGATAAAAATTCAGTAAAAAATATTGAATATAAATAAAATTATAAAAAAAATTACAAGATTGAATTATGGAGCACTGGTTCCAATACAATTTTTTTTAATGTAGACATGATTGGCATCTCTTATAGTTCCATTTTAGATGAATAACATACTGAGAAAAAAAATATTTAAAAAAAATTCAATTTGCATATCATTTTTGTAATTTTGAAAACTGAACAGTTAAAATTTTTATTTTCAAACCTGTAATTTGACAGCTGTTAACATTATGGATGTCAGTTCTTAAAAAAGAAAGAAAAAAAGAGAAAAAAAAGAACTTCTGGAGATTCAAACTTGGTGTGACAATTAGGCACACTAATGTTACACCACTTGAGCTAATGAAGTTTGAGTTGTTATATCTGTATATCACACAGATGACACATTTCTTCCAAACAGATTTATATAACTGCAGACCATCCTGTATTGTTTGCCCAGTTAATGTTTTAAAGAATTAATATTGTTATTATATGAAGAAAGAACCATGGAACAAAAATTAATGAAAAACTATGCTTGTTGTAACTGTTACTTCAATCTGGAAATTGACAATTGATTTTAAAGATTATGTGAATTAAATGTATTAAAAGATATTGTTATGGAAATGAAGGAAAAACTACTGTCATTTATGTATATATATATATATATATATATATATATATATATATATATATATATATATATATATATATATATATATATATATATGTATTTATCATATTTTTTATTGCATGCTTTTGCAAAAAAGACAAACTATAATTCCTTCAACAACACATGAACTTTCATTGAAGCAAGCCTATGACCTTTGATCACAGAAACTCAGCAACAAACTTTAATAAAAGCACTGTTTTATTTTTTATTTGTGATTGGAACATATTCATTGTGCCATTAAAGTTCCTTGTTTGCAACAAAATGATCATGCTTACTATTGCTACCAATGGTGGTTTAAAAGGTGGTTTAAAACCCCAATTAAGATTCCAATATTTTCTAATAATAGGGATCTGGCCATCAAGTTAGTGAACATGGGACATCTCACAAGATCATCAAAACTTTTTAATTTGTTCATGTGTTTTCATTTCCCTATGAATAGCCTCATCCTCTTGGTAGCCTTGGCATGATGGTAGTTGTCTCTAGCTGACCAAAATCTATGTCAATTTAAGTACACCTACTTGTAGCATATAAACAACTATATAGCCACATGCTTTTAGGCTAATAGATATCAAAGTGAATTATTTCCGAAAAAAGTGGTGACAATGAGATATTGATCAAACAAGGTTTGTGGGTGGGTTTTTTATATGTATGTTTTAGTTGTGATTTTTTTTATAACAATTTTCTAACATACCACTGAATACTCGAATTCATGAAGTTGTCATGTGCATGTAAATTATTTAACATGTTACGGAGTATACTACATGAATATAAGTTGTCAATATACAAGTGTATTTCATTTAATTAAAAAAAAAAATTTCCTCTATGTTACTTCTAGTCGCTGATGACAGGTCATCTTAAAAATTTCACTTGTATGCAAAATTTCAATTTATATTCAATGCCACATACACACACACTTATGTAAACAACTGCTTATGTCAACAATATTACTTTGGTCCCAAGACTGCTGAGATAGACTGATATTATTTTATAATGAAAATGGTGATATTTTTTGAAAATTGGCAACAAATCATTGAGGGTGGAGTTTTTTTTGGCAACAATATTTCTAAGGCAAGCGCAATCCTGATAGAGGTTTCCATATGTGGCAACAGAAGCCTTACCACTAACTGATAGATCTTTCAACTTTAGTAAAGCTGTTATTACTTACCAATTACAAAAGGCTCTTTCAGCTGGCCATGGGAGTCATACCAGGGTGGCCTCCCTGCAGTGTACAGCGTTCTCAAACCAGAATGGTACACTCTCCCAGATTTTTGGCTGCCACCTCCACCTGCTCGAGATTTCTTTCTCCCATGAGAAAATTTTGGTGGATTCTGTGAAAACTTCAGTGGGCTTGATGGAGTCTTGGTGGGTGTTTTATTTGATGACTTTGAATTCGGATGTAATTCCTCCAAGTAAACAATGTCGTCTTGTTCATGATCTTCTCCGCTGACGCTTTGTGAATGTAACAAATGAATAATGTTAATATTATTTCTAATATTACTAACACTAACGCCTTTATGAATTTTATTTCTTAAAGTATTTAGGTTATACTACAGAACTGTGTACAAATTATGTTACACATTACTTTACATGCAATCTGGTGTAAAAGTTAAGCAGAAATAATGAAAACTAACAACAGGCATTTTATATATAAGGTCTGATGTAAAAATTGGAAATGTGTTTTTTTTTATAAAAGTAAACAATCTTACAAAATTATAGCATATGCTTCATTTTATTTTTAATTGTTAGGGACAATTGCATCAAGTTTCATATTTGTTGAGAAACCTTATTAATTTTCAATTTTTATAAAAGATTCCGTCTTCCTAAAGCTACAAAGGTATATCTGCCAATTTTTATGATAATGCTGTCATCATTACATCTAATTATATGTGTATTACTCCAATGATCATAGTATATATTCTTATGAAATGAAGCATGTTTTCAAATGACTTCTGATTTCACTGTAATGTGGACAAAACAGTAAAATGCAATTTCGTTGATGTTCATACTAAAATGATATCTACAAACAATACATTTTTCTTCACTTACAATGCAGTGTAAAGTTTCCATTATCTTGCAAATCTCCAGATTAGGACTAGACAATCCTGGTGCACTACAACCTATTCCATGAAGTTTACTGGTGTGTACTACAACCTATTCCATGAAGTTTACTGGAGTATTAAAAGCTATTCCATGAAGTTTACCGGTTTACTAAAACCTATTCCATGAAGTTTACCAGTATACTACAACCTATGCCATGAAGTTTACCAGTGTACTACAATCCATTCCATTGAGTTTACCGGAGTATTACAACCAATTTTTATTTTTATTATTATGACTTTATTTAAAAAGGGTAACTCAGTTAGCTAAGAACTAATCTACCTTGAGGCCCTCAAATTCCATGAAGTTTACCAGAGTATTAAAAGCTATTCCATGAAGTTTACCAGAGTATTAAAAGCTATTCCATGAAGTTTACCAGAGTATTAAAAGCTATTCCATGAAGTTTACCAGAGTATTAAAAGCTATTCCATGAAGATTACCAGAGTATTAAAAGCTATTCCATGAAGTTTACCAGAGTATTAAAAGCTATTCCATGAAGTTTACCAGTGTACTCGGGTTCATGCTCAGTAACAAACAAGAGTGAAAGCCAAAAAGCTTTGTAAATTTTAACTAAACTTTATTTCCCTAGACAACAAGGTAAAAATATGTAAATAGGTCTTATAATCTGTGAATATAATCCAAATATGATTCTAAGAATAAAAACACAAGTTCTCTCACTAAATAGTCCTAAAGGAATCCTGGTTTGAGACCAGACAATGTATGAATATGGAGGGCGATGACATCAGATGTAGTCCAATATATGAATAATAATAATTCCTCACTTGAATTAGTCTTTGTTTCCGAATAATTCCTTAATTTATTTCCTTGAATATCTTTCAGAATTTTTTAAAAGAAAGTCAACTTGTTGAGTGTCCAGGAAAATAAATTATTGAATCCAAAAATCAAACAAAGAATAAAATATTCTGGCAACAAATTTAAAATAAATACATAGATACACCTTCTTCCTTCAAGGTTTTGAATGACTGGCCAAAACAATATTAAGAATGCATATTTACACTCAAAACATAAATTCTAATCTCATGAAATTGGTCATGTGATCTCTTTTTACTCTAAAATTCACATATACACCAATGTCACTCCATTAAAAAAGCAATCATAACAAAGGTTGTTTACAAACATTAAGAAAGTATGTCTATGTGATGATGACCAATCATTTTAACTTCCTGTTAATTTGTAACCAAGGTAAGATGGACTCAATGATAATGATAATTTGATAATGCGCAGTATTACTGTTTCTGTTTGTCTTAAGTACACAGCTTTGTGCTAAAACATATCTCACTACTAAAAATAGAACCCTAATTCTATAAAAATATTCATTGCAATTAAATACAATGAAACAAAAATAAAATTAAAAAAATTTTAAACCTTACACACAAGCAATTTAATCACATATAAGTAACAGTACTACAACCTATTTCATGAAGTTTACAGGAGTATTAAAAGCTATTCTATCAAGTTTACAGGCATATTACAACCTATTCTATGAAGTTTACAGGTGTACTACAACCTATTCCATGAAGTTTACAGGTGTACTACAACCTATTCCATGAAGATTACAAGTGTACTACAACCTATTCTATGAAGTTTACAGGTGTAATACAACCTATTCCATGAAGTTTACAGGAGTATTAAAAGCTATTCTATCAAGTTTACAGGAGTATTAAAAGCTATTCTATCAAGTTTACAGGCGTACTACAACCTATTCTATAAAGTTTACAGGTGTAATACAACCTATTCCATGAAGTTTACAGGAGTATTAAAAGCTATTCTATAAAGTTTACAGGCGTACTACAACCAATTCTATGAAGTTTACAGGAGTATTAAAAGCTATTCTATAAAGTTTACAGGCGTACTACAACCTATTCTATGAAGTTTACAGGTGTACTACAACCTATTCCATGAAGTTTACAGGTGTACTACAATTATTCTATGAAGTTTACAGGTGTAATACAACCTATTCCATGAAGTTTACAGGAGTATTAAAAGCTATTCTATCAAGTTTACAGGCATACTACAACCTATTCTATAAAGTTTACAGGTGTACTACAACCTATTCTATGAAGTTTACAGGCATATTACAACCTATTCCATGAAGTTTACAGGTGTAATACAACCTATTCCATGAAGTTTACAGGTGTACTACAACCTATTCTATGAAGTTTACAGGCATACTACAACCTATTCCATGAAGTTTACAGGTGTACTACAACCTATTCCATGAAGTTTACAGGCATACTACAACCTATTCCATGAAGTTTACAGGTGTACTACAACCTATTCCATGAAGTTTACAGGCATACTACAACCTATTCCATGAAGTTTACAGGCATACTACAACCTATTCCATGAAGTTTACAGGCATACTACAACCTATTCCATGAATTTTACAGGTGTAATACAACCTATTCCATGAAGTTTACAGGTGTACTACAACCTATTCCATGAAGTTTGCAGGTGTACCAAAAGCTATTCAATGAAGTTTAAATGTGTAATACAAGCTAATCCATAAAATTTACCAGTGTACTCCAGTCATGAAGTTTACCCAAGTATTAAAAGTTATTCACTAAGTTTACTGCTGATACATCTGAACTGTTCTAATAAGCTTTAAACTTCATGATGATGAAATCAAGTCTGGAGTAATATGCAATTTAAAAAAAATTCTTGATTGCATACATATTAAAATTTTTGAAAAACTGCTAATACAAGGCATTCTGCATCTTTGTTAGCCAAGGTTCCAATAACCCTATCTAAACCTTGGCGGCTAGAAGAGTTATATTGGTGTTTTGTCCTGGCAACATTTTGGATTTCATGCATCGGCTCGATTAGGATGCAATGCCAATTAAACTATAACCTAGTGCATTGTACATTAGCCAAAAACAGTGGTAGCTATTGACCTAAAAAGGATACTTGTAGTTTAATATCAAAAGGATGATTATGTACCAGAAGGAAGTCAACACAGGTCTATAGGAGTATAAGGTATTTGTGCAAACACAGACAGGTACTTGAAAAAGTGCTTATTTATCCAGTCCATTCAAGATATGTGCTCCCATAGTCTCAGTCATATAGAAATAGTGTTTAACTGTGAACAGCATAATTTTGATTGGATGCAGTGTCTGTTTTCCACCATATACTTATAAACACAGTGCAAGTGGACTGTATTTGTATCTGTTTTCCACCATATACATATAAACTGTGCAATTTGACTTTTTGTGTCTAATTTCCACCATATACTTATAAACAGTGCAAGTGGACTGTATTTGTGTCTGCTTTCCACCATATACTTATAAACACAGTGCAATTTGACTGTATTTGTGTCTAATTTCCACCATATACTTATAAACAGTGCAAGTGGACTGTATTTGTGTCTGTTTTCCACCATATACTTATAAACACAGTGCAATTTGACTGTATTTGTGTCTGCTTTCCACCATATACTTATAAACACAGTGCAATTTGACTGTATTTGTGTCTAATTTCCACCATATACTTATAAACAGTGCAAGTGGACTGTATTTGTATCTGTTTTCCACCATATACATATAAACTGTGCAATTTGACTACTTGTGTCTAATTTCCACCATATACTTATAAACTGTGCAATTTGACTGTATTTGTGTCTGTTTTCCACCATATACTTAAAAACACAGAGCAATTTGACTGTATTTGTGTTTTCAACCATATACCTTTATAAACAGTGCAATTTGACTGTACTTGTGTCTGTTTTCCACCATATACTCATAAACACAGCACAATTTGACTGTACTTGTGTGTTTTCAACCATATACCTGTATAAACAGTGCAATTTGATTACTTGTGTCTAATTTCAACCATATGCTATAAACACAGTGCAATTTGACTGTACTTTTGTCTAATTTCCACCATATAGGTATAAACACTGTAATTTGAAGTAATTTGAATGTACTTGTGTCTGTTTTCAACCATAAACTTATATAATCAGTGCAATTTTACTACTTGTGTCTGTTTTCCACCATATACTTGTAAACACAGCACAATCTGACTGTACTTGTGTCAGTTTTCAACTATATAGTGTAACCACGCTAAAACATGGAAACTGGGAACCATAAAAACAGACCATTTTATAGACTGAACCATGTTAAAAGCAACCAGGAATGTTAGCTGTTGAAAATGATACATGTACCCAAAAACATGTGCAGTTGAAAGGAGGTGAGAGAGCTAATAAATGCGGACACAAAAATATGTGCTTCACTGGCCAGGTATCATCTTAAATTGATGCGAATTAAATGAGAAATTCATCTGCAGTGAAACAGAAGGCATTTATAATATTTTACTTTATTCAGAGAAGAACACATCGGTACAAATATGGGTATACTGTTTATATATACATTTCAGATCAAGGGTTGAGCTAGATTTAAATTTGGGGGGGGTGACTTCTCCTTTTGGTCAGAACAGAGAAGTGGAAGCTAAACAGGGAGAAGTGAGACCAAAGCAAGAAATGTGCTCTATTTCTCAGTATGCTTTTAACAGCTTTAAGCAATACTTTATTTTCAAGTTGAAAAATATGTGTTATATGTTTATTTTCAACACATTCAATACATGAATAAAAATTATTACATTCATACCCATTCTATTAATACTTGTATATGTGTGTTTGGATTGAGATACATGTAGTATATTTTGGCCTTATGACTTTAAAAGCACCCATTCTATTAATACTTGTATATTTGTGCTTGGATTGAGATACATGTAGTGTATTTTGGCCGTATGACTTTAAACGCACAGCAGAAGCTATACATTTTAATTAATTTTAACTGATAGCAGTTAACAAGTTTAGAGTCTTAAAATTAAAGGTGGTAAAAATGCTTAATAAACTACCACTTATATATTTAATTTTTTTGCTACAAGTTTTGTGTAAAATTGCAGTCAAAAAGATTTAAAGCATTCTTTGAAAGAACCCCTTATATATGTGCATAAAATAAATGCACAAGAGACTTCAAAGCATTACTGTAACTATTCATAGACAACACACTGAAGCACTCAAGTCTATATATAACTAGACTTTTTTTCCCTGCAAGATCCATGAACATATATTGCACCATGCTATTGCATCTATTTTAAGAATGAGGGCTTTTCTTAATAAAACTGCAGTACTTACTTTCGTGCTTTATTACATTTAAACTTATTTTATTTGCCCAATTATTTATGAATACAGTTTAATGAAGTGGTATATCATATATGCAAAGATGTCCGCCATATTAGTTCATTTACAGTTTTAACTGATTTTATAAAGAAAATATGCAAATACGGCCTTTAAAAACTCAATTTATAAAAAAAAAGAAATTAGAAAATGTTCTTCACTGATCACAATTTTTAAAAGCAAATCAATATTTGCATATTTATGATTAAGTTTGGAAACAGAATTTGGAATACTTTCATCATAATAGCATACTGTAGTAGAGCCATCTTCTTGAAATCGAGCAGAGATATCTTGCTCCAGAAAGGGTTAATGGTCAGTTAGCTATTAAAGCTTACATGTGAATGTGCAAGAATTTCTTTGTTGCCATAAGCTGATTTTTATCAACACAACATAAATACATTTCACCTTGGGTTACAAAAGTGCCATAACTTACTGGCTATAGCAAGTGGTATCTCAAAATGCATAACCTGCAGTCATTTTATGCTGGAAACATCAGAGTGTGAAGTCATTTTTGCTTTCCTAACAAAAGAAGGCTAAGCTTACATTTCTCAGGTGATTTTTTTCACCCACTGACCCCCACCCCCGAGTCTAATGTATAGTAATGAATAATGTATCAACACTCTGCACTCACCTGTGACTCACATAACATACACTGAATCCACAATCCACAGATTCAAAATACTCAATACAGGTCATATTTTCCTATGGGTCTGAATTAAGTGAAAAATAAATAGCACATTCATGTAATGAATGATGATGTACATTTACTTTTCAATACATCCCAAGTCTGTAAAGTTTTGTTTTCAGCAGCAGTCGCTATAGTTCATTAGCATATACTTTTTGCCTGTAAAAAGGAAACTTTTGTGGCACAATAAAAGTGTACCAATCATGTTGGATGAAACAATCCAACAGATTCCATTGGTTTTATTTAAGTTCAGTAATGACTTAATTTAAAGAAAGGTTTTATTTTTTTTTGAAAATTGTAGTCGGCTTTCTTTGATGCATTATTGAAGTCACCACTAAAGGACAACTTTAGAGAGCCAAACATATGCACATTTCCGACCACCGTATATGGACCATACAAGTTTCATCTGTAAAATACAAAGATTTGGTTTACCTTGACAAAGCTTTTAATTGTTTTTATTTTATTTTCTGATAGCCAACAGAGAGCCATATTGCAACAAAGATAATTGTGGATGTTATTATAGAGATAAATGTGGTGAGAATTATCATTTATTTTTATTTAGATTTATCCGTTTGTTTCTATTTGTTTATAAATATGTATTTATCCCATTGGTTGTTTTTTTTTTAAAGTTCAATACAAACTAATCATAATTCTACATTTTCTTTAAGCTGGTATTCTTGGTTAGAATCGCCCTCTTATGAAAAATAACCTGGAATAAATCTGACCACTATACAGAACATTGCATACTATTGTTATTTGTCAAAAAACTATAGCACTAATGTTAGTTCCCTTAGTTCTACCTTGTGGACAGGGTACTAACATGAGTCTATATGTGTCACTGGAGCAGCCAGGTGTGATTCACACCGGGCTCATTTTTTTAGCCTAATATTAAAACTTTTGAACATGTTCTTTGTTTGATATATAAGGAAATAAATTGAGTTGTCCTCTTACTTAATACTGGAATTATTGCAAATCATTGTAAATATAGTGGTAAAATCTTTTTTTACCTTTGTTATCCATTATTTTCATTTTTGATCATCTGCTATATTAGATCAAATAATGCATACTTCCATTCTCAGCCTCATTTGTGTGCCATAGTACGACGTTAATGCCTTATTTGGAAACAAAAACAGCTCATAGTAAAAAAATATGGCGCGGGTTGAGCCAAAAATTTATGCAAGTATCCATTCTCCATATTATGTTTATGAAAGCTATACAAATCTTGGATGATTGATGCATGACTAGGGTCCTGAATAAAAAAAAATTAATGAACTCACGGCAAAGAGAACTAAGATGATTACATCATTTTGTCATGCAAATGCCCTAGTCATCTAGATGCATCTTTACTTATTTTCATATACATATGCACAAACTGCAGCAATTTGCATATCTTTGTTGTAAATAGCAGGACGTACATCCACAGTTGGAATTACCCTACTGAATGGAATATGACCATGTTACCCTTAGTACTACAACATAAAGCCAATCACCCCAATATTTTTCTTCTGGGTGAATGATGGGTCTTATGCCTGAATAGTGGCACTATAAATCATGCTTTGATGTCAATTAATAGTGTAACAAAAGTCAAATTTTCAGGAATATCACACACAACTGTCAACCAATAACTATGCTTAGCTACAAAGTAAAGTTATCATGCTTTAGTCATACTTTACCTACCCTGATCTCTTTTCTCTAAGAAATTCAAATTCTCACAAAAGAAATAACCTGTTATCAAATTGTGTTGGCCTACATTTTAGTTGTCTGGAAAGTGATGAAAGCCATAAATGCTGAAATTGGGTTAGATAGAAATATTTATATTTATCAAAACGAATAAAAAATATTTTGTCATTGGAACTATAAGCAACGTTTTGTTTCGTTCAAGAAACATTCTCCAAATGACCTACTTGTACATACTTCTGCATATCTCGACTACTATCGTATTGCAACAAATTTAAATTTATGTCAACGGAACAAAGAATGCATCTATTTGCTAGTTTCATACTTTGATTCCACCAGGATAAAGACAGCAGAGTAAGTAAATTAATTACACATAAATTAGTGGAAAAGTTCAATACAGGCTGCCAAGTCTGAGATATTCCTGAAACTTTGACTACTCGTTCCGATGTCAACGACACCGGAACACGCTATGCAAGGCCGTTATTTGGGTTGTAAAACGTAGCACTACAACATAAACAACGTGCTACTTTTACATGTAGGACTATGTTACCCTATACGACATCCCCTCAGCCAAGCGTGTAGCAGAGGAAATGATATTAAACAAAATTTCTGGTTATTCTTGACATCCTAATGTGTTCTTATTGTATCACAATTCCTATCTGAATTAATGAAGGTTGACCATCTGAAAATCATTGGCGAACAAATTGCCATTTAAACAAATAACATATACATGACAAAACGCACGTGTTTTGCTTGTTTCGTTAACCAGTTAATAAGGAGAATATACGCTATGAGAAAAGAACACAGTAATAATTATGAATGATTTACCCTGTATATTTTCTAGAAAAGCCAGTAAAGAAAACAAAATTACCTGCTGTCTGAAGCCGACATGTCTTGTTTTGGTATGTCAGCAATAACTGGCGCACCTAACTCTGATTGGACAAATATACGGACGCAAGAATAACTACAAAATTGTTCCATTAAAAGCCAAAATTTTTGTTTATTATAAAACTATTCAGATATTAAAGCAATTTCATTTAAACTGCATTTTGGTTAATTTTCGTAAAGAACAAACATCACTGCCCTCTAGTGGATCCACAGAAGAGAGTTGTTCTGAAACACACCCACCATAATCATACAACGTATCTTCTAACATTGCTTATTTTACGTTGCGCTAAGTTAAAACACTATGAACTGTTCAATAAGACACAGATTTAGTGAGAAAAAGAAATCTTTATAAAGATTTACTCGTACCATCATCAACTAGAATTAGCTGGCGCTTGTACTGAATTCAGCCTTATGCTAACAATAAACCATGATATGGCTGAGGCCATAGTTTTCGGACAAAACCGATAGCGACGTGGTGGATGCTGGCAGCATTTTGAAATCTATAACTAAGCTCTATATTCTTCAAGAAAAGTAATTATTTAATATGGTGATCACTTAGCTTTGTTGATATGGTTCATGTACAAGTGATTCGTAATACTAGAAAGGTGGTATTTGGTTCATTGGATTTGGAAACGGTTTTCCAAAGCTTGACTAGGAGAGAGAGGTGCATGGGTTGGGTACACCACAGGAGTCTGCAGTTTTGTCAATAAAGCACGACGAAAATTCTGACATGAAATCAACTTAACGGTAAAATGTTTTCATGTTGTCAGAAATTTCGTCTTGCTTTATTAATAAAACTGCAAACTCCTGTGGGTACATTATTTGCGGCCGACGTGATTTTGCCATTAAAAAAGTGTCACGAGAATATATATATATATATATATATATATATATGTATATGTATATTTATATATATATATATATATATATATATATATATATATATATATATATATATGTATATATATATATATATATATATATATATATATATATATATATATATATATATATATATATATATATATATAATTTGCACTTTGTATGTGGAAATTGACCCACCAAGGGACACTCAAATAAAGCCACCACCTTGGACTCTGTCAAGAACAATAATTAGAAAAATAACAATACAAAAATAATTATTAACGCATTTAACAGTAATATTTATTACTTAGATACCCCTGCAATTATGACAAGATTACCGGGATTATTTACGATAATAATAATAATAATAATAATAATAATAATAATAATAATAATAATAATAATAATAATAATAATAATAATAATAATAATAATGATGATGATGATGATGATAATAATAATAATAATAATAATAATAATAATAATAATAATAATAATAATAATAATAATAATAATAATAAGTAGAAGATTAACAATAAAAAACACCAGATAACTGTAACTATTATATATCAGTGTTTTATCTACACATTCGTCATGCGTCAAATACGCAGAATTGTTCGATTTGACGCAAAACGTCTACGATCGTACGTAAATTGACGCACCCCAATGTTATCTTCTCCTGATTAAGTGAAACAAATGTTTGGTCTACAAATCGTCGCCGGTACGTAATTTGACGCACCCAATTGTTATATTATGCTGGTTAACACAAAATAAAGGTTTGGTTTAACTACTTCATTGGCTAGATTACAACTTGCTCAAACAGAAACAAAAACACCCGCACATCAGTTTCTTACGCTGATGTTCTCATAATACATAAGGGTTACAATTGAAGGTGGAAATATTTTAAAATTATTTCAATTATTTAAAATAGTTTTAATAAATAAATAAATAAAACGTTTTCTGCTTTGCGCATAGGTTTAGTTTTGGGATTTTATTAGGCACGAATAACATTCACACTACGCTTTCGCTTCACGTGAACACTAGCTCAGGTGCCACGAATTTCTTGTCCAATCAACAAAATGTTGTTAGTTCTAATTTGGCAATTGTGTTCGTAACTCAATAATTTTGAAGGATTAATTTAATTAGTTAAAATATCATAGGTTTTAGTTCTAGTGAAATATGTAAGAGTGTGTTATAGTTGCCGAATCTATTAAAGCCATTTCGTGAATAAGTCAGACTTAACTCAAAAATTTTGACTGTTCTTTCTCCCTGATCCGTAAAATCCATTCAAAATAACTGCGAGAAATATATCAATCGCAATAAGTCATCGGACTCTATATCACAGGGGAGTATCAACATCAAACAGATTATATCCTTCAAATTCTCTTCCATTGTTTTAAGTCAAAGTCCGTTCCCGTTCAATTTTCCAACTAAATGAGAAAAATAATAAAATAAAATAGAGACAAACAGTCATACATACAATTATATTATTATCAATGATATACAATTTAACAATTGAAAAGAAAATTATACAATTTTATATAAGACCATTATGATACAAATTATCTAATTTATAAATCCAATAAGTTTATTTTATAAGTCTATTCATGTCTCCATGTACAATATCTATTGGCATGAAATAAAAATTGAGTAGATAGTGATTATTGGTGTTAAAATGTGTAGCAATATAAGAGGAAAACAGAGGACCTTTATAATTTTTAATATGAAAGCGATGATTATTCATTCTTTTAGAAATCTGTTGAAGTGTTTGTCCAACATATTGCATATTACGCGTTTTACAGGTTATCAAATAAATCAAGTTAGTTGATACCCAGTTAGTGTTATAACGTTGAGAAAATTTCTCTTTTGTATTAGCGCTACTAAAAGAACTACTTTCTCTTATGTTTGCACATTGAAAGCACCGGTGTCTATTACATTTAGACGACGAGAATTGTCTCTTTTTTTAAAATTATTTTCTGTATGTTTAGTTCTAATTAAAAAATCTTGCAAAATCTTGTGTCTCCTATAAGCAAGAATAGGTTTATTGTTGTAAAGTGATTTTCCGCTGTTTTTATTTGATAAGTTTAGGAGATTCCAATATTTATTAATTATAAGACCTACATTTGGTAATGAAGGATTGTATTGTATTGTAAAAGGCACTATATTTTTCTCCATTGTAAAATTTGCTGTATTTAAAGCCTCGTGTTGAGCAAGATTACGGGTTTTGTTCAGCGCAGACCCAATGATATGTGTTGGATAATATCTGGTTTTGATTTTGAAATATGTTTTTAAATTATTCAACGAATTTTTTAATTGACTATCATCTGAAATAATGTGTCGGTTTCTTTTAGCCTGGCTATATGGTATACCGTTTTACATGACATTGGATGGCATGAAGAATATTCCACACACTGGTGAATATTAGTTTCCTTGATATGAATATTTGTAGAAATAGTGTTATCAATATTTTTAATTACATTTACATCAATATTTTTAATTACATTTACATCTAAATATGAAACATGCATACTTGATGCAATAGAAGTAAAGTTATTTGTCGGATGAAAATGATTTAGGCGATTAATGAATTTCTCCACTTCAGTTGAGTGGTTCCAGATCACAAATATGTCATCAAAAAATCGAAACCAGACAGATGGATTAAACTTTTATTTTTGAAGGAAATCTTTTTTTCTAATTTACCCATGAAAAAAGAAACGTATGAAGAAGCCATAAGACTACCCATTGCTGTACGCATTACTTGAATGTAAATTTTATTATTAAATTGAAAATAATTGCTTTCCAGGATAAGTTTTATTAATTTACAAACTCTTCACTAGACAGTGTGCTATTATTGAGTTTATTAAGAAAATATTTACACGCTTCAATGCCATCTGTATGCGAAATGTTGGTATATAGTGATGCTACATCTAATGATACCAAGATGGAGTTATCAGATAGCTGTGGAATAAACTTCAACCTTTTAATGAAATCAGTAGTATCTTTAACGTATAACGGAAGTGATTTCATCAAAGGTTGTAAAACACTATCAATAAATTTGGATAGGTTTTCAGTATATGAATTACAACCTGATATAATTGGTCGCCCTGGATAATTTAAAGGTAAATTATGATCAGGATTTTTATGAGTTTTGGGTAATATGTAGAACTGAGGTGAGCGTATGTTAAGAGGAAAAGTATCAAATTCTTCATATATGGAATTATTAGTTTTAGCGATCTCATTAATGCATGTTGAAATTTGTATTTAATTTCCATTGACGGGTCTTCTGTAATATGTTGGTAGTATTTTTCTTCATTTAATTGAGAGGGGCCCCGAGTGGTCTTAAGCGCTGTCCGTTACGGATCACTGCCATCTCACCTCTGTCTGCGTGTGTCGAGTCTAGGATTCGGCGAAGGTGGATATGTGAGAAAGCTTGCTAGTAGCTTCTCGTGGGTCGGTGGTTCTTTCCGGTGTTTTCCTAGTTTCTTCCTCCACCATTAATACTGGCTGCCATGAATAGCCTATTGTGTGCTGAAAAATGGCGTTAAGCCCAACAACAACAACATTTAATTGACGTTCAACTTTTTTAACATAATCTTCTTGATTCATAATAATACTAGTGTTTGATTTATCAGCCTTTTCAATCACTATACAGTCGTCATTCATTAGATTATACTAAAACTTAGTTTCGTCCTTAGAAATATTACTATAATATGGCACTTGATGATTCGGATCTGATATCTCTTTCTTGATTACGTCAATATAAAAATATTAATAGGAATCTCGTCAACTAGGTGGTGTAAAAGATGATTTACTTGTGTTAAAATAACCCATTTTTTTAAAATAAAAAGAATCCAATTTAACCTCTTCAGTGTCGTATGCTTTATCATAAAAAAATTCTTTTAATCTTAAGCGTCTTAAAATATTGAAATTTTCTCCAGCTAATTTAATTCTATCGTGATATTTCGGTTTTTGACAGAATTTTAGCCCTTTGCTTAACAATATATATTCATTATCAGTTAATTTTCTACGTGAGAGGTTTAATACGGTTGCTTTACCTCTCTTAATTTGTTTTCTTCGCTTTTTTCGATCTTCCACTTTCTTCTACTCTTGAATCTTTTGATTCTCCTATTTTTCTGTCTTGGGACGTCGTCTCTATTAGTCCTTGTAGAATCTTTACCAAATTTGTTAATGTCTTTCGCATGGTCATTGTTTCTGATTCCCGCAATTTTACGGCTTCTGCGAACGTCTTCTTTGTTGTGTCCTTGGGAGTCAAGTTTTTTTGCTGTTGTTTATTATGTTGATTCCTGTTGGAATTTTCAAAATTCATGTTAATGTTGACTCTTTGGGTTACTGGTGTTTTGGGAGGTGTTATATGTGTATTCATCTTTCTTGCAGTTGTTTCTTTGGGTTTTGAATACTTCCCTTCTTGCCGTTCTTTGTTCTGTTGATGTAATAATCTGTTGCTTTTCTGCTGCTGTTTTTTTTTTCTTTATGGATTATATGATGTTCTCCAGTTTTTCAACTTGTTGATTTCTTTCCTTTTTGCTCTTGCGTACATTGTTCAGTTTTTCAGTTTGTTTTCGGAGTATATAATTTTTCGTTGAATCTGTTTTCTGGTATAGTTCTTGATCAAAGCTGAAAAGGGTTTTCCCATCTAGTTTCTTCTTTAGTTCATCCCGAACATTTTCCATCATTTTTCCAAAGTTTAAAAATCTATTTTGTTGTTCCTCTGATAATCTCTCACAAAGATTTAGCGAGACTTTGTGTAATAAATTATCAATAGACTTTTGGAACTCTTCCTTCCCGCTTCCTATATACAGTTTCAGTTTTAATCGTAAACCTGGTGGTACGATTCTTTCTTCAACACATTTGTTAAAAAAAAAACTGCTATGCAGGCTACTTTTCATTTGTTTTAAACATAGTTTTAGTATCCTATGTTTTAAAGACGTCGATTCTTTCGGCAGATCATAATTTGATGTCATTACGTTGTTGAATAATTTCAGAATTGGGATAATAAAAAAACAACACAAACGCCGATAACGTCTTGTCAACAAGCAGTCTACTCAGTACAAGGCATTACAGAACGTTTTGCCAGTCAGCTGTATAGTAATTTCTTGATTATCTTGTATATATGTGTATGTGACAAAGAATATCACAGGATGAGTAAGATATTTCAGGTTATCGGCGTTTGCGTTGTTGTTTTTTTTATTCCAACTATATGAGCGAAATACATCAATCGCAGAAAGTCATCGAACTCTGCATCCCAAGAAGAAATATCATCATCAAATCGTGTACTTTTGCTGTTGACTTTCCATCTCCATCAAATAAATGAAAATGGAGACAATGAACATAAATTTAATTACAAATACTTAAAATCTCTAGTGTACTGCTGACTGGCAAAACGTTCTGTAATGTAGAGTAGACTGCTTGATGACAAGACGTTATGTACTGTTTTGTACTGAGTACACTGCTGACTGACATGATTTTTCGTATGTCCCTAAGTTTACTCCTGACTGACTAGACGTTCTGGAATGTCTTGTACTGAGTATACTGCTTACTGACAAGACTCCATTATTGGAGTCGTCCCTGTCAGATTAACATCATGTGAGGAACACACTGCGCATACATATTGGAGAAACAAGAACACATAAAAATCCTCTTACTTTCGAACTAGGAAGTCCCTCGGTAGATGTAATTCTGAGGGGGACCACACCAATAAATATAATATCTAAGCTGTGTAGCAACCATAGTCTAGAGGTCATAGTACAGTAAGCAAGCGAGTGGGAGATAAAAATGATTGTGAGACTCCTTACTGGGGGTGGTTTCCATGGAGCCTAGTGATGCGATCGATGGAATCTACTATACGATGAGAAAGGACGGAATCATATTATGGACTGAACAATGGTCAACAAATTGGAAACTAATATGGACATGTTTTGGATAACGGAATGGAAATAGATACTGCCACAGTTTGTAATATGCTCCACTATGCTTTGAATAACATTGGTTCTTTGAATACTGACTATATAAAAATTGCAGCTATGTGAATAACTATGTATTTTGGTGCTCGACTAACGAGTAGTTCAACCATGTGCTATTTTAGTATTAGACTGCCGATGATGAATTGACAGAGCATGTGTAATACGTGAATTGCGTGCACAGGGAATATTATTGTGTGAATAGAATTAACTATTTATCTGTAGCTACACTAAACCCAACCTATAAACCTTAATTATAAGAAACTATTAAATATTTTTTTTAAAAAATTCAAAATTATATCTGAATGAATGTCAGATACTAAATATTTGAATAAAACAAGCTAATAATCTTTAAGATTATCAAAACTTTCAAAATTATTTAATGTTCACTATAATCACTAAATACTAGCTTTAAACAACCTTGACAAGAAACTAATGGTAGCTGAACAGTGTTCACGTGATCACGGAAACGTAGTGTGAATGCTGCTCGTGCCTAAGAAAGATCTTAAGTAAGCCATGTGCAGTTTGAAACAATGTGTATTTATCATAATTAAACTAAACATACAATTAATTTTACTATTGTATATACTAAAATTTAATTTCTTTATACAACAACTATAATCATAAACTAAACTCAAGAATTTGATATTAGAAGAAAGACATAATTTGAATGGCGTACATTTACCCAAATAAAAAATCTAATAAAATGAAATTCAATAAAACTAATACAAAGAAATATGTACACAATGAATAAACGACGATTACATAAAATACCTTTAATTTTGGACACGGGGAGTGTGTCCTCAAATGATGTTAATCTGAGAGGAACCATGCCAATAAAGAATGCTCTACTCTCGTATCAACGATGCTTTTCCGGAAGGACTTGCCCATGTATGTTAAATCATCACGGAGAATCATCCGTATCACCGAAACGAGCATTTGAAAAAGAAGAACCTATGTGGAGAGACAAGATTGAAGCTAGTCCTCATCTACGGTCTAGAGTTGGGCGAAGTTTACGAGAATCAGTGAGATGCCCTCTGTTAACGAAATGGTGTTACCATTAAAAAAAAAAAAAAAGTCATCGGCTCTTTTCAGGGCAACTTCCTATGCCTCAAAAAAACTTTCTTGCCTAAAATGTTTTAGTTGTATAATTTATGTACAATTGGTCAATGCATTGCCCAGAAAAGTTATTTATTATTTCTGGTCTGTTATATATGTGATAGACGTTCTGTATCTGTCTCTTATGTATTTCTCTACCTAGATATCCGCGCGTATTTAGGTCAGCCACTTGCAGCATTGGTACTAGTACCGTGACGTCACCTACCTGTTCCATTCCTATTGTCCCGATTCAAAATTCCCATTGAGGTTATGCAGCCCCCAGGGTGTATTTTGAGGCTATAGTGCAACCCTTCCCCTAAATTTAACACAGACGTATATCTGAGCCTAAAGAGCACCCACTAACTACTCATGTGCGCTTCAGTATTTCTGACATTTCAATAGGTTTATGAACTGCATAGAAAACGCGTGTATTTACTTCATGCAAAAGCGTTATATTGCCATATGGTACGAGGGATTGAAACAGTTCGATGAGTTGTTCTGGGTAACAATGCAAGATTAAAAATAGTGTTGTGTACTGTAATAATTTTTGGAGTTTGCGTCATGTGTATATACCTATCCATTTTAAGGATGTTGGGGAAATATCCCTCTGCCCGAATAATTGGCCAATTGTTAGGGGCAAACGCCACAGAATGTCACGTTGATGAGATTCCATGATGGTAAGGTTTAGTTTTGTAGTGAGTTCAGGCCAAAACTTTGTAAGTGTGAATGGTAGTCCCTATTAAAATCAAATTGAAGGTGTGTCCTTGTGATGGTTTTATGAGCAGATTATCGGCCTCTATCACAAACCCTTCACATGGAGAGGTATATACAAATGTCGCATACCCCAAATTTATTACACTACTTTCTTGAGAGCCAAATATACAAAGCAGTGAACCGATTATATTCATTGTAAATAAATGTTGATTGGGTGAAATGTAGTAAAATTCTGAGAATATTTTTATACAAGTCATTTGAGGGTTTTTCTATTTTACTAACGACGTCCATATTTGATAAAGGATTAGCATCATTTGCAAACATTTCAAATATTTCATGCAGGTATCCTTTCTGTGATAATTGGTCACGTACATAGATTTATTTACAAATTGTCAGTTTTGTTTTCTTTCCTGATAACGGCAGCCATTTTTGGTGGTGTATAGGAATCATTTGTGCACATTTGAAAGCCTTTTATACGAGGATGCTTCATCAACATTTTGTCCGAATCTTACTAGTATGTTTTGGGAAAGGTCATAGAATAAAATGTCATTGAAAGGTGTTTCAGTTATGAGTGTCGGTGACGCAGATGGCTCATTAGCATCATTTGTTGACATTAAAAAAAAGCTTACCTATTGTACTGCTGTCAGAATTTGTTCCGATAACATTTTCAAGAGATTAAAAATATAAAATGCCATTTATATTGCTACAACGTTAATTTTACTCTGTATACAATTAAACTGATTTTTATTCTCACTAAATACGGCTCATATTAGGTGTTATATTCCCGAAATTCGTGGCAAATACAACGTAATTAGGAAACTGAACATACCTTCGTATTATGCATAAGCTACATGAGTGTACAAAACAAGAGGGAGGTCAAAAGGCCTGAAGTCAGGTGGCCTGATATTTATCGAATTGACTAACCAGCTGTGAGAATTAAAGGCAGACAAACATAAAATTATCCTTTACGGAGACGGGAGTGCTCTAAAAAAGTGAATAATTACGCAACGCAATTAGTTGGACTAAGCATTATGCCGCTACAGACTCCAACCTCCTCCTCCACGTAAATACAATACAATGTATTATTGTCTGAAATTTCTAATAGAATCTCAATGAAACAAATAAAAATAAAAAATAAAAATAGGATCTAACAAAACAATCAGTCATCATATTTGATATATAGGCTACAAAAATTCATTTTTATTAGAAGTGTGTTGTTTTCCACAAATAACAACCACACCGGTGAATTTGCATATCAGGAAATATGATATTGTGAAATACAAAACAAAACACGTGTATCATTAAATTACACTCAGAGATCTCTTATTTTAATTCAAATTTTAAACAACAGAATTTTTTTTACATTGGTGTTTTAAACTGTTGAAAACTTGTTTAATGGTTTGATATCAAATGATTTTTTCAGATATCGATGCATGTTAAAATGAATGATTGCATGACAGGCTCTAATACTGGCTGTGTAAGAGATGGCGGATTTAACCTTGTTAAATATGATTAATTATCTATATTTTCGTTTTGACCAATTTTGACCTCCTTGTGATTAGACGAATGAGGACAGAAGTATTTTCATCCATTTAGATAATATACCAGTGCTGACTAAACACTGAGTAACAGATATTACAAAGCCAACTTAATACAAGTCTGGTCTAAATTTGATCCAGTGACTGAGATCTAATTTTGATCCAGTGAGCAATATCTAGATTTGATCCTGTAACGAATATCTATTTTTTTATCCAGTGAGTACTATATATATTTGATATAAATTTGATCAGTGACATATCTAATTTTGATCCAGTGAGTAAATACTATCTACATTTTGTTCTAGTGATTAATATCTAATTTTGACCTAGTAACGGATATTTAATTTTGAGCCAGTGAGTAATATCTAAATTTGTTCCAAGGACATATCTAATTTTGATCCATTGACTGATATCTAAATTTGATCTAGTGATTGATATCTAATTTTGATCTAGTGACATATATAATTTTAATCCACTGACTGATACCTAGTTTTGATCCAGTGAGTGATATCTAATTTTTGATCCAGTGATTGATATTGCTTAGAAAACGTTACATAAATTACATACAGTACATTATGTTATACAACATAAACAAAGAAACTGAATAAAGCTACATTTTTGGAAGTTTTTTAACTTATTTTTTGTATATTTACAATTTTATAACTTTACCTTTAAGTAGTACCATATAGTATTACTGTGTAGATAACTGTATACCTGCATATTCTCCAAAACAACTGAGACAATTTCAGTAAATCACGGCAGGATTGTACATGCTCCATTCAATTTTATCTTGTGTGGCTCTCTCACAATGGTGCGACTTTCTTAGCAAACTGCTAGAAAAACCTATTTTGAGCTCATCACAAAATGACTAAGCAAATTTTTATCACAGCTCACAGGAATTTTTGTTAGGGCATGCTGTATCAAAATTGCATCTGTGGTGCCCCTCCCTCTCCACCAATAGCATGCATACTATAAAACCTATTTTTCAGATCTTCTCAAGCTGGACTGCTCCGACGGCCTAGTGGTTAGAGTGTCCACCTCAGATGCGGAAGGTTGCGGGTTCGAATCCCAGCCGAATTATACCAAAGACAAAAAATGGTACTAATAGCTGTCTCGGTTGGTGCTCAGCATTAAGAGGTTAGTGTTAGGACTGGTCGGCCTGGTGTTAGGATAATGTGACTGGGTGGGGCATCATGCCACATGTCTGCGTCATGATGCCCCAGTGCTAGGCATTACTATAAACTGTCAAACTGCAGACATCGTAATAATATGACGGAAAATTTTTTAAAGCTACGTTAAAAGTCAAAATCACACACAACACACACACACACACACACACACACACACACACACACACACACAAAAGAATGGTTGATCTGCTTTTTATCTACTTTGATTTAGGCACCTTAATGGGGTAATTTGTATTTTCTAGACTAATTTTAAATATAGAATATCAGATCCTTTTGTCTGCATGAATAATTGTCACATCTTAACTCCTGCTGAAAAACATAATTACATTGGTAAGCATCTGCTGTCTTGTATACGTTGACAGAAATATGATTGACGAGTAATGGATAATTTCAGTAGATTACTACTTATATTGAGTGTTTTGTTCCAAAAGATAAAGTGTTGAAACATCTGCAACCCGTGTCCTCTTTATTCAAAATAGGCCAGTTTTTTCTTGAATAGAATCAGCAGTCAAAGCAAGTAAATAAATAAATGTTAATTTTTAAACTAAATAAATGTTAATTTTCAACATAGTTTTCATGAAAATGCCACCTTTAAACAGTCTTTACTGGATATGTGGATTTTCTTTATTTATCTCATTTTTTGCACCAGAATAAGCAATATTTATGCAGCACAAAAACCCTTTAATTAAAAAGGCTACTGCATTCTATTGTCATAATTAATTTAAAAATAGTTTGTTCTGACTAGCACAAATTATATACACAATAGATAATGTGTTCTCATGAATATGGTAAAAGGTTACAATTTATGTCAGAGAGAAGGAATATCTGTGAGATGGTGAAAAAATGTATACATGCAATCATTCTTTTAACTGCAGTAACTATTTCAAAAGAAAGAAAGATAAATTACTCAGCAGATCATGCCTACAAAATTTTAGTAAAAAGTATGTGCTTAAATTATGCAAGAAAGACTGAAGACGTTTTTGATGCTGTTCACTTCTGTGATTTGAATGTAAATGGTATATTATGAACCACACATTGACTATGTGAATGGCATATTATGAACCACACATTGACTGGGATGTGAATGGTATATTATGAACCACACATTGACTATGTGAATGGCATATTATGAACCACACATTGACTGGGATGTGAATGGTATATTATGAACCACACATTGACTATGTGAATGGCATATTATGAACCACACATTGACTATGTGAATGGCATATTATGAACCACACATTGACTGGGATGTGAATGATATATTATGAACCAAACATTGACTATGTGAATGGTATATTATGAACCACTCAATGACTATGTGAATGATATATTATGAACCACACATTGACTGGGATGTGAATGGCATATTATGAACCAAACATTGACTATGTGAATGGCATATTATGAACCACACATTGACTGGGATGTGAATGATATATTATGAACCACACATTGACTAGCTGAATGGTATATTATGAACCACACATTGACTGGGATGTGAATGGTATATTATGAACCACTCAATGACTATGTGAATGGTATATTATGAACCACACATTGACTGGGATGTGAATGATATATTATGAACCACACATTGACTAGTTGAATGGTATATTATGAACCACACATTGACTGGGATGTGAATGGTATATTATGAACCACTCAATGACTATGTGAATGGTATATTATTAACCATACATTGACTGGAATGTGAATGGTATATTATCAACCACACAAGGACTAAATGAATGGTATATTATAAACCACACAATGACTGTGTGAATTATATATATCGTACATATGATACATATATATATATATATATATATATATATATATATGTGTGTGTGTGTGTGTGTGTGTGTGTGTTTGTGTGTGTGTGTGTTCTTTTATGTTTACAATGTATTACTCTATATCCATATTTTAATTTAGATGTATGGACTATGCATTCTGAAATAAACAATTCTTATCTTATATTATTTGAATGGTATACAGTATTATCAATCACACAATGACTATGTGGGTGGTATATTATGAACCACAATGACTAGGTGAATGGTATATTATGAACCACATAATGACTGTGTAATGGTATATTATCAACCACACATTTACTATGTGAATAGTATATTATGAACATACAATGACTGTGTGAATGGTATATTATCAAACATTAACTAGTTGAATGGTATATTATCAAACATTAACCAGTTGAATGGTATATTATCAACCACACATTGTCTAGTTGAATGGTATATTATCCACCACACATTGACTGTGTGAATGGTATATTATGAACTACACATTGACTAGTTGAATGGTATATTATCAACAACACACTGACTATGTGAATGGTATATTATGAACCACACAATGACTGAGTGAATGGTATATTATGAACCACACATTGACTATGTGAATGGTATATTATGAACTACACATTGACTATGTGAATGGTATATTATTAAGCACACATTGACTATGTTAATGGTATATTATGAACTATACATTGACTATGTGAATGGTATATTATGAACTACACATTGACTATGTGAATGGTATGTTATGAACTACACAATGACTGTGTGAATGGTATATTATTAAGCACACATTGACTATGTTAATGGTATATTATGAACACACATTGACTATATATTTATGGCATAACATATTGATCTGGATGAAGTCTGCCAAGAAATGGAAGAATGAAACATGAAGTATCATAAATATATCATTCTGGATGCATCTGTCATGCAGAGAAATAGAAGAAATAGATTTTTGGGACTTAGAGAGGAAGCTACAAAGGAAGAACTCTTCCAAGTTTTGCATTGAATTATACTCAGGGAAACTGGGGTACATAAATGGATCGCTGTGACATATATGTCATATTTGGGTACATAAAGAGCACTCCTTGAGTTTTACCCCAAAGGGGTAGATGAGCCTGTAAACAAGTTATGGGGCTGGTATTAGGGTTGTATTGGGTTGCAACATACAATAAGATGGCAGTGTCCCAAACTGTGTTTGAAGTGTTGAAAAGTTAATGTAAGACCCTTCTAAGAAAAAAAAGATTTGATAAATTATCAACTTATCATTCTGTTCATTTGTATTTACTGTTACTTCTCCTATTCGAAGAAAAGCATGAAAAACCAATGTAAGCATGGCAGAATATATGTTACATATGAAATGGTCAGAATTACCAAGAACTCTGTACACTTTTGTTGATCAGCAAACGAACATCATGTAATTTGCTTGTGGGAATGGTTTGAATGAGGAAAGTGCAAGAAGGGTCTGTGAGGCCAGCAAGTTTGTGGACATTGATGGGTGTGGACATTGATGGGTGTGGACATTGATGGACATTGATGGGTGTGGACATTGATGAGTGTGGACATTGATGGGTGTGGACATTAATGGGTGTGGAAACAAAAGTAGATAATGAAGATGCAGCATAAAATTATATTAGAATTATACTTCAAATTAATCATGTTTACCCATCACTTCTTTCTACAGGGAGAAGTCACTTCTGTTTTCCATTTTGAAGATGCAACCAGACTGCATATTGATGTCTTATTAAATTAAGAGTTATGGCACATTTAGGCTTTTATAGATAGATCTATATGGATGGAAAAATAGACACAAAGAATTAGTATTATGGCTTGGATATGAAGGTTTGATAGACAGGCAAATGAACGGAAAAATAGACACACAGAATCCTATTCAACACATACTTCTTTAGGTGGGGTTATAAGAAATAATAATACTTTGGATACCTATAAAATCCAGTCTAAAAACCTTCGACCTTAAAACATAATTATCCTTTGGCCTTAAAATATAATTAACCCTAAGACTTAATTTACCAGAAGACTAGAGGCTGATGGTCTCTGACTTACATTTTGTCCTTAACAAAGATAAATGTAGAATGGTCCCTTGATATACAGTGTCTCATTGTAGTATAGTCCATCATATAACATGAATATAATGGTCCCATGATATAAACAGTCTCATTGTAGTCTAGTCCATCATATAACATGGATAGAATGGTCCCTTGATATAAGTGTCTCATTGTAGTATAATCCATCATATAACATGAATATAATGGTCCCATGATATAAAGTGTCTCATTGTAGTCTAGTCCATAATATAACATGTATATAATGGTCCCTTGATAAAAAGTGTTTCATTGTAGTCTAGTCCATCATATAACATGGATAGAATGGTCCCTTGATATACAGTGTCTCATTGTAGTCTAGTCCATCATATAACATGTATATAATGGTCCCATGATATAAAGTGTCTCATTGTAGTCTAGTCCATCATATAACATGGATAGAATGGTCCCTTGATAAAAAGTGTTTCATTGTAGTCTAGTCCTTCATATAACATGAAAATAATGGTCCCATGATATACAGTGTCTCATTGTAGTCTAGTCCATCATATAACATGAATAGAATGGTCCCTTGATAAAAAGTGTTTCATTGTAGTCTAGTCCATCATATAACATGTATATAATGGTCCCTTGGTATAGTGTCTCATTGTAGTCTAGTCCATCATATAACATGAAAAGAATGGTCCCTTGATAAAAAGTGTCTCATTGTAGTCTAGCCCATCATATAACATGAAAAGAATGGTCCCTTGATAAAAAGTGTCTCATTGTAGTCTAGCCCATCATATAACATGGATATAATCGTCCCTTGATATACAGTGTCTCATTGTAGTCTGGTCCATCATATAACATGGATAGAATGGTCCCTTGATAAAAAGTGTTTCATTGTGGTCTAGTCTATCATATAACATTGATAGAATGGTCCCTTGATATACAGTGTCTCATTGTAGTCTAGTCCATCATATAACATGAATATAATGGTCCCTTGATAAAAAGTGTTTCATTGTAGTCTAGTCCATCATATAACATGGATAGAATGTTCCCTTGATATACAGTGTCTCATTGTAGTATAGTCCATCATATAACATGAATATAATGGTCCCATGATATAAAGTGTCTCATTGTAGTCTAGTCCATCATATAACATGGATATAATCATCCCTTGATATACAGTGTCTTATTTTAGTCTAGTCCATCATATAACATGGATAGAATGGTCCCTTGATAAAAAGTGTCTCATTGTAGTCTAGTCCTTCATATAACATGGATATAATGGTCCCTTGATATACAGTGTCTCCTGGTAGTCTAGTCCATCATATAACATGAATATAATGGTCCCATGATATAAAGTGTCTCATTGTAGTCTAGTCCATCATATAACATGGATATAATCATCCCTTGATATACAGTGTCTCATTGTAGTCTAGTCCATCATATAACATGAATATAATGATCCCATGATATACAGTGTCTTATTTTAGTCTAGTCCATCATATAACATGGATAGAATGGTCCCTTGATAAAAAGTGTCTCTTTGTAGTCTAGTCCTTCATATAACATGGATATAATGGTCCCTTGATATACAGTGTCTCCTGGTAGTCTAGTCCTTCATATAACATGAATATAATGGTCCCATGATATAAAGTGTCTCATTGTAGTCTAGTCCATCATATAACATGGATATAATGGTCCCATGATATAAAGTGTCTCATTGTAGTCTAGTCCATCATATAACATGGATATAATCGTCCCTTGATATACAGTGTCTCCTGGTAGTCTAGTCCATCATATAACATGGATATAATGGTCCCATGATATAAAGTGTCTCATTGTAGTCTAGTCCATCATATAACATGGATATAATCGTCCCTTGATATACAGTGTCTCATTGTAGTCCAGTCCATCATATAACATGGATAGAATGGTCCCTGGATATAAAGTGTCTCATTGTAGTCTAGTCCATCATATAACATGGATATAATCATCCCTTGATATACAGTGTCTCATTGTAGTCTAGTCCATCATATAACATGGATAGAATGGTCCCTTGATAAAAAGTGTTTCATTGTGGTCTAGTCCATATAACATGGATAGAATGGTCCCTTGATAAAAAGTGTCTCATTGTGGTCTAGTCCATATAACATGGATAGAATGGTCCCTTGATAAAAAGTGTTTCATTGTGGTCTAGTTCATATAACATGGATAGAATGGTCCCTTGATAAAAAGTGTTTCATTGTGGTCTAGTCCATATAACATGGATATTGTTTATTCATCCCATTTTAGGGATGAATATTATTTTGATATTGAACCTACTTCAATATAATGGTATATTGCAACCTCAGTATAAGGTTTATAACAACCTCAGTTTAAGGAATAAAACAACCCTATTATGAGGTTTATAACAACCTCAGTATAAGACAACCTTTCTAATAATAACACATTTTTTATAGCTATCCAAAATGGGGTTTGGCAAGATGTCACTATAATTCATCTCTGGATGAGCAGTGAACAAGGAAATAAGTTTGGTATTCTATACATTAATCAAGACCTGGCCATAAAAGTTGCATCTAATTATTTGTGTAACCAAACCTGTACTGAAATGATCATAAATGTTTAAATTATTAATAATTTGAGCTTTTCTTATGTCAAGTTTTTTTCCATTTGTAATGACCAATTTTCTTTCTACTGAGTCGTATTTGATTGAGTTTTGTAAAAAAAGACACTAAAAAACTTCTGTCATATCAATCAAATTTAACTCCAACCCCATTTCATAATTTGGAGTAAAAGATAATGTTTGTATTGACAACCTCTCATTCAACTTACAACATGGGTGGGTTGAAAAGAAGATAAAATTTGTTAATATGCACATTTATCATGTGACCCGAGGTTCCAACTTGATTCCCTTTAAACCATACAGGCATACCCACATCCATCAAAGAACTAAATAGCTTTTTTCTCTAAATCTTTGCATTTACTAATTTTTATATTCAGCATATCCCCTGAATTCACCTTTGTAAAATTTTGACCACTGACCCCTTCCTAACAACCTTGGAATAGGCGTACACACAAAACACCAACCCCCCATCAGGATTGTTACTATTTGAGAAAGTATAAATACCCAGTTTGGTGCAATTTTGCCCTATGTGATTTAGGCAGAATTTTGGATATGTGGATGGATTGCAAGATCTATAAAGAGAATAGGTATATCCCAAAAGGTGTCACAGTTGGATTATTAGTCTAATACCAAAAAGGTGTCACAGCTGGATAATTAGTCTAATACCCAAAAGGTGTCACAGTTGGATTGCTAGTCTAATACCCAAAAGGTGTCACAATTGGATTATTAGTCTAATACCCAAAAGGTGTCACAGTTAGATTATTAGTCAAATACCCAAAAGGTGTCATAGTTGGATTATTAGTCTAATACCCAGAAGGTGTCATAGTTTGATTATTAGTCTAATACCCAAAAGATGTCACAGTTGGATCATTAGTCTAATAACCAAAAGGTGTCACAGCTGGATTATTAGTCTAATACCCAAAAGGTGTCACAGTTGGATTATTAGTCTAATACCCAAAAGGTGTCACAGTTGGATAATTAGTCTAATGCCCAAAAGGTGTCATAGTTGGATTATTAGTCTAATACCCAAAAGTTGTTACAGTTGGATTATTAGTCTAATACCCAAAAGGTGTCACAGTTGGATAATTAGTCTAATGCCCAAAAGGTGTCACAGTTGGATTATTAGTCTAACACCCAAAAGGTATGACAGTTGGATTATTAGTCTAATACCCAAAAGGTGTCACAGTTGGATTATTAGTCTAATACCCAAAAGGTGTCATAGTTGGATTATTAGTCTAATAACCAAAAGGTGTCATAGTTGGATAATTAGTCTAATGCCCAAAAGGTGTCACAGTTGGATTATTAGTCTAATACCCAAAAGGTATCACAGTTGGATTATTAGTCTAATACCCCGAAGGTGTCATAGTTGAATTATTAGTCTAATACCCCAAAGGTGTCATAGTTGGATTATTAGTCTAATACCCAAAAGGTGTCACAGTTGGATTATTAGTATAATACCCAAAAGGTGTCACAGATGGATTATTAGTCTAATACCCAAAAGGTGTCTTAGGTGGATTATTAGTCTAATACCCAGAAGGTGTCACAGTTGGATTATTAGTCTAATACCCAAAAGGTGTCTTAGGTGGATTATTAGTCTAATACCCAGAAGGTGTCACAGTTGGATGATTAGTCTAATACCCAAAAAGGTGTCACAGTTGGAAAATTAGTCTAATACCCAAAAGGTGTCACAGTTGGAAAATTAGTCTAATACCCAAAAGGTGTCACAGTTGGATTATTAGTCTAATACCCGAAAGGTGTCACAGTTGGATTATTAGTCTAATACTCAAAAGGTGTCACAGTTGGATTATTAGTCTAATACCCAAAAGGTGTCACAGTTGGATTATTAGTCTAATACCCAAACGATGTCATAGTTGGATGATTAGTCTAATACCCAAAAGGTGTCATAAGTGGATTATTAGTCTAATGCCCAAAAGGTGTCACAGTTGGATAATTAGTCTAATGCCCAAAAGGTGTCACAGTTGGATTATTAGTCTAACACCCAAAAGGTATGACAGTTGGATTATTAGTCTAATACCCAAAAGGTGTCACAGTTGGATTATTAGTCTAATACCCAAAAGGTGTCATAGTTGGATTATTAGTCTAATAACCAAAAGGTGTCATAGTTGGATAATTAGTCTAATGCCCAAAAGGTGTCACAGTTGGATTATTAGTCTAATACCCAAAAGGTATCACAGTTGGATTATTAGTCTAATACCCCAAAGGTGTCATAGTTGGATTATTAGTCTAATACCCCAAAGGTGTCATAGTTGGATTATTAGTCTAATACCCGAAAGGTGTCACAGTTGGATTATTAGTCTAATACTCAAAAGGTGTCACAGATGGATTATTAGTCTAATACCCAAAAGGTGTCACAGTTGGATTATTAGTCTAATACCCAAACGGTGTCATAGGTGGATTATTAGTCTAATACCCAAAAGATGTCATAGGTGGATTGTTTGTCTAATAACCCAAAAGGTATCACAGTTGGATTGTTAGTTTAATACCCAAAAGGTGTCATATGTGGATTATTAGTCAAATACCCAAAAGGTGTCATAAGTGGATTATTAGTCTAATACCCAAAAGATGTCATAGGTGGATTGTTAGTCTAATACACAAAAGGTGTCACAGATGGATTATTAGTCAAATACCCAAAAAGTGTCCCAGTTGGATTATTAGTCTAATACCCAAAAGGTGTCACAGTTGGATTATTAGTCTAGTATCCAGAAGGTGTCATAGGCGGATTGTTAGTCTAATACCCAAAAGGTATCACAATTGGATTATTAGTCTAATAGCCAGAAGGTGTCATACATGGATTATTAGTCAAATACCCAAAAGGTGTCATAAGTGGATTATTAGTCTAATACCCAAAAGGTGTCACAGTTGGATTATTAGTCTAATACCCAAAAGGTGTCACAGTTGGATTATTAGTCTAACACCCAAAAGGTATGACAGTTGGATTATTAGTCTAATACCCAAAAGGTGTCACAGTTGGATTATTAGTCTAATATCCAAAAGGTATCACAGTTGCATTATTAGTCTAATAGCCAAAAGGTGTCACAGTTGGATTATTAGTCTAATACCCAAAAGGTGTCACAGATGGATTATTAGTCTAATACCCAATAGATGTCACAGTTGGATTATTTGTCTAATACCCAAAAGGTGTCACAGTTGGATTATTAGTCTAATACCCAAAAGATGTCAAAGTTGGATTATTAGTCTAATACCCAAAAGGTGTCACAGTTGGATTATTAGTTTAATACCCAAATGGTGTCACAGATGGATTATTAGTCTAATACACAAAAGGTGTCATAGGTGGATTGTTAGTCTAATACCCAAAAGGTGTCACAGTTGGATTATTAGTCTAATACCCAAAAGGTGTCACAGTTGGATTATTAGTCTAATACCCAAAAGGTGTCACAGTTGGATTATTAGTCTAATAGCCAAAAGGTGTCACAGTTGGATTATTAGTCTAATACCCAAAAGGTGTCATAGTTGGATGATTAGTCTAATACCCAAAAGGTGTCATAAGTGGATTATTAGTCTAATACCCAAAAGGTGTCATAAGTGGATTATTAGTCTAATACCCAAAAGGTGTCACAGTTGGATTATTAGTCTAATACCCAAAAGGCATCACAGTTGGATTATTAGTCTAATACCCAAAAGGTGTCACAGTTGGATTATTAGTCTAATACCCAAAAGGTGTCATAGGTGGGTTATTAGTTTAATCTACAGAGAAGGTAACAATAATCAATACATAGCATATATTAGGGGATTGGTATCAGAAGAGAAATGAAAACTGTTTCTGTTACTGATTTTGTTTTATATATAAAGAAATAAGACACTTGTTTTGTATAGTTTATTTTATACTAAATCTAACTGAATCCGACACAAATGTTATATTCTGTAAAAAATATAATCACAAAGTAAAAGGCAGCATATATAACATTCAGTTGTAAACAGACATTTATTGGGTAAAAAATGTTTTGCATAACAAGTGCATTGACACAGTTTTGATTATAGGTATAGAAATGATAAATAAATCACAAACAATTATTCCAGCAACTGTCATGAAAAGAAACAATTTACAATTTTTCTCAAACTTATTTTTCATGATGGCTAAGTAAATCAATTAGCATATTTATTATTGAATAATTTAAGCTTTTATTGAGTTTCAGAGATATTATTTCTTGTTTCAAGAAAATTAATTTGCAGCTTGATGAAGCTTATAGGATTTGTAACAATATTTAATGTACATGATTTGTAATTAATATACCCTTTTTTAACCAAATTTAAAATACATGTTGATTATATACATTGTGAACTAAAATTAAGTGCAGGCCCCTGTTTCACTAAAATTTCCCAAAATAATTTCTTTGTACAGCTCTCTATAAAGCCCTTCACAGTTCCCATTGCATGGACACCATTTCATTAATTGGTGGTGTCATTGTAGATTGATATCTCATAAAGCACACATGGACAGCATTTCATTAATTGGTACCGAAATTAGAATTGACTTCATTATAAGGCGGTGTCATTGTGAATTGATATCCTGTAAAGCACACAAGGACACCATTTCATTAATTGGTACCAAGATTAGACTTGACTTCATTAAAAGGTGGTGTCATTGTAAATTGATATCCCGTAAAGCACACAAGGACAGCATTATAATGAGTGCTTATATTATTTTGCTTGTGATTCTTGGCCTTATCATTTGATCTGGAAAAATATGTAATAAAAGAGTTGACATTGCCCAATATCACTCCAGAAAGTCCTGCAAATACTGCATGGTTTACTGTCTGGGTTTAAACAATTTTATTCCAAAGAATTTAAGATGATGTATTTATTAGAATATACACTTGATTGTGAGAAGGGTAAATTTCATCTGAAAGATTGAAATTCTTACAAACAGACCTTTGTACTCCAGTCAAATTTATGAAGTATGTTTGGCTAGTTTCAAACCGATGAAGAATTGTTTTGTAATTTTCAGGTCAGATCTATTATTACACAATGTTGTAATTTATCTGGGTCTATGCTGGATCAAGGTCTGTGTCAGGTCAAGGTCTATGCTTGATTTTGATCACTATAAGTGTGATTTCAGGTAAACAACTCACCCTCTGCTGATGCATGATGCATTGGAAAATCTGGGTGATTGTTATTTACAGTAGTATGTGCCTTCAACATTATAAATATGGTACAAGTGCCCTATCTAAATGTTTGGAAACTGGATCATATTTAGTGTAGATTTCGTCACTATAGACTGGAAACAAGGAAAATATAAATGTGAGGAAGAGAACTTTAAGAGTTTTAGTAACACTAGGGTCTATACCTACTTGGACTTTGGAGGCCTATCAAAACAAGAAGGTACTCGTTCAATTGCTGCATCTTACTATGCGGTAAAATGAGATAATTGGTCCCATTTTTACTAAAATTATGAATGACATTATCTTGAAATCTTGACTAATGTGAATCTCTTTTTTGCTGGCAATATGAGATACAAATCTGTGTCAGAAAAGTTTAGTTTCACTTAAAATAAGGTATACATTGCAAAACATTTCTTTGTCTTATTACTTAGATTTTATCAGTGATAAAGAAAATAAATTTTTGATCTCCTTTTAATCAAACTGATTTAGTCTCTCAGATACAAATCTAAAACATTTAAAATAGTAGTCAATATTACTGCATTTCTAATTTTAAAAATTAGTAAATGGTAAACAAGAGGTAAAAATATTATGATAGATCTGGCAAAAAAGAATTCTTCAATCATTTAGATTAAGTACACTATTTCTAAATTTAAATACATGAATAAATAATAATAAATTTGAATTTTGTCAGTTTAAAACACAGATACTTTGGTAAAATCCCTTGGTAAATATAGTTTGCCAGGATATAGCAAATAATAAATCATGACCAAATATGGCATTTTGCTAAAAGTGGAAATATTTCTTTTTGTAAGTTCTCAGCAAAAGCTATTACATGCAAGATTAGTGAGATCATAATCCTTTAGCTGATGAAATTCAGATTATTTTTGCTCCCTAAATTAAGTGAGAATTAAATAATCCATGAAACTGACTGTACAGTGCAATTTGTTAAATATCTACTGAAATTAATTCCTTAATTTGGCAATTAGCTTAATTCATATCAAAAGAAATATAAAGAAACTATACATTCAAATTAACTGACGTATGTTCCATGTAAATTATGTCCTTAAACAATAACTATAAATATTAATGCTACAAAAGTAACCTCAGTTATAGGAAATCACAGAAAATGCTATTTATAAAGTATTACAAGAATTCTTTTTAAAAAAGGTATGCAAAGATACAAAATTGGCGATTGCCATAAACAGATCTTGTTATATACCCCAAATAATCATACAAAATTCAACATGTATATCTCGTTATCAGGAATCAATGAAGCTGGTTTCTTTTGCTTTTTAAAAAGTATGTACAGGTGTATTGTTAAGTTATACACTACATAAAATATATCCTGGTATATGTTACAGTACAAATATATCAATAACACTGATGAATGACAAGTTGAAATACTCTACATGACAAATTAACATGGGTAAATTAACTCATTCTACATGACAGATTAACAAAGTAAATTAACTCATTCTACATGACAGATTAACATGGGTAAATTAACTCATTTCTGGGGACAAATCTTTGTTGTGACAAATGTATATATCTAATTTGTTACATTTTTATGTTAAAGTATACTTTCAATATTTATAGTGAAACCCCATTAATCAAGACACTTTTGTTTCTATTTCATACAGATAAAAAAAGGATTCAGAATAACAAATTTCTTCAAAACTACAAGACTAATAAAACTTCTTTTAATTCATAAAAAGTTATATATAAATATTACATTTTATTGACTTAATTATTAGAAAATATTTTGCAATATATAATTAGTAAAAGGAACTTTCACTGCATGTGCATATGCAATTTTTGGTAGCTATACCACTTTTATTTTTTCAGGTACATTTTATATTTATTTCATAATCACTTTTATCTGGTTTAATGCATTCTGTTTTCCGAAACATAATTTTAGTATGTATATTTTTCAAAGTTTTTCAATCATGTTTCTTTACCTCAGGCTGTTCCAAACTTTTTTTTATTACCATAAACAGAAAAACCACCCATCTCCTCCCCAGCACACTTTCTCTAGCATGATCATTACATTTTTTCTTAAGCTTGTTTCTTCCTTGCTAAAAGTAGAAACAATTGTTAAATTTTGTTGAAAGTTAAAAAACAGATTGTCTTTGGTAGGATTCCACCTAATTTCATCATAGATGCTAACAAATTCTGAAACTTCAAACGAATTGGGGTCCAAAATAGTGTTTATCATGTAGTGATGAAATAGTGTTGTTACCAAGACATCCTGAGCAGCCAGATCTAAACTGAGCTTTACTGTTAATCTTTTTAAGCCAAATGCTTTATGGATGGCATATTAACACTGTACATCTTTCAAGCCAAATGCTTTACGGATGGCATATTACCACTGTATATCTTTTAAGCCAAATGCTTTACGATGGCATATCAACACTGTTCGTCTTTTAAGCCAAATGCTTTATGGATGGCATATTAACACTGTCTTTTAAGCCAAATGTTTTACGGATGGCATATTAACACTGTACATCTTTTAAGCCAAATGCTTTATGGATGGCATATTAATAAGCAAATTATTGGCATAATATTCCATACAATATGCAAACTATTGGTAGAGTTAGTTCATACAAAAAGCCACTTGGCTATTAGGAAATTAGTGTATAAATAGGAAACAGAACAACTGACACAAATTGATACATGTATTTATGGACGGAATATAAGAAATCAAAGTATAAATAGGAAACAAAAGAACTGACACAAATTGATACATGTATTTATGGACGGAATATAAATTAATGAGATATAATGTCACACAAAGTTAAAAGTTGGACATTTTCCATATATGTCTTGAACAAGTTCCTTTTTAAATCAGTCACAATCTTACATAAATGGTGTCTGGAGAGTACAAATCAGTCACAATGTCACATAATGGTGTCTTGAAAGTCAAGATCAGTCACAATGTCACATAATGGTGTCTTGAAAGTCAAGATCAGTCACAATGTCACATAATGGTGTCTTGAAAGTCAAGATCAGTCACAATGTCATATAATGGTGTCATAAAAGTCAAGATCAGTCACAATGTCACATAATGGTATCTTAAAAGTCAAGATCAGTCACAATGTCACATAATGGTGTCTTGAAAGTCAAGCTCAGTCACAATGTCACATAATGGTGTCTTGAAAGTCAAGATCAGTCACAATGTCATATAATGGTGTCTTGAAAGTCAAGATCAGTCACAATGTCACATAACGGTATCTTAAAAGTCAAGATCAGTCACAATGTCACATAATGGTGTCTTGAAAGTCAAGATCAGTCACAATGTCACATAATGGTGTCATAAAAGTCAAGATCAGTCACAATGTCACATAATGGTATCTTAAAAGTCAAGATCAGTCACAATGTCACATAATGGTGTCTTGAAAGTCAAGATCAGTCACAATGTCACATAATGGTGTCTTGAAAGTCAAGATCAGTCACAATGTCACATAATGGTGTCTTAAAAGTCAAGATCAGTCACAATGTCACATAATGGTGTCTTGAAAGTCAAGATCAGTCACAATGTCACATAATGGTGTCTTGAAAGTCAAGATCAGTCACAATGTCACATAATGGTGTCTTAAAAGTCAAGATCAGTCACAATGTCACATAATGGTGTCTTGAAAGTCAAGATCAGTCACAATGTCATATAATGGTGTCTTGAAAGTCAAGATCAGTCACAATGTCACATAACGGTATCTTAAAAGTCAAGATCAGTCACAATGTCACATAATGGTGTCTTGAAAGTCAAGATCAGTCACAATGTCACATAATGGTGTCATAAAAGTCAAGATCAGTCACAATGTCACATAATGGTATCTTAAAAGTCAAGATCAGTCACAATGTCACATAATGGTGTCTTGAAAGTCAAGATCAGTCACAATGTCACATAATGGTGTCTTGAAAGTCAAGATCAGTCACAATGTCACATAATGGTGTCTTAAAAGTCAAGATCAGTCACAATGTCACATAATGGTGTCTTGAAAGTCAAGATCAGTCACAATGTCACATAATGGTGTCTTGAAAGTCAAGATCAGTCACAATGTCACATAATGGTGTCTTAAAATGTAAGGTAAAAATGACATTTAGATTTTTGTAGCTAATCCAACATTGATGATATCATCTTTGTACCAAGTCTGAATGAAAAACATAGCAGATCAAAAGATATGACACCAGTTGTTGATGGACCATCATATTTTGTCTAAATTGAGAGATTAATTAAAGTTCCAGATTCCTTTATCTTCCACAGATATGCTGAACAATATTATAATTCTGAAGGGTTTATAGAAAAGTTTAGAATACAAAAATAAAATAAAAAAAATATATAAAACACAAAATGGATAAATAATATTAATATTTCACTCATCAAATTTGTCATTGATATGTTGATACTATTAGAACAAATTGCCAACAAAACCATTATACAATAGGGAAGTCATGATAGGTATTGAAATCAACAATGATTCTGTGGAAATGTAAAAAATTGAAATTATCTTTACATATGGTGACTGAATGAGTATAAAAATATCAATTATTGGAAAATATAAAATATTGAATTGAATTACATAGAGCAATCACTGCATAATTTCTTCTACATTATACATGTCTGAGAAAACAAATTAGATTCCTAGTCTAGATCAACATTATCAAATATAACTCTCAAAAAAATAAAAAGCATTTCTTTCAAATGGTACATGAGGGAACCCACCCTCTCATAATAAAGCCCTTGTCTCCAAATATCATTATGTTCTGCTTGACATTTTCCCATTTTCCTGGAATGATAAAATGTGTCATAATCAACAAACGGATTTATCGGATATTTACTGTTCTGATTGTTTCATCATGGTGCTATAAGTAGCTGTAGTTGAGGATTCATCCGGGGAGCAATTTGCTCCAAAACCATGACTTTCTACCCATACTAACGAGACAATAAATAAAATTTGAGACATTTCAATAATAATTGCATTCTTGATGATGCCGCTTCATTGAAGAGGAATGTACCTATTAAACAGATCAAACTCCAGCAAAATTTATTCAAAGAGTATAACTCAGTTATTTAAACAGTGAAAACAGAGGTAAACAGAAATAAAGACAGCTAAGAGAAAATGGGCAGCAATTCATGTATAATGTTGGCCAAAACTTAATGTTAAACCAGACAGAACAAAAGTGTTTATATGCAGAAAAAGTTTACTTGAACATATATTACTCTAATCACATGAAATTGCTTGGTGCTGTCATAAAACAATGATTTAATGAAAACATAAAACTTGGACATGACTTATTCAATCTTATTATTCCTTTGTTCTTTTCTTTTCCCCATATGATTGCCTAAACAATATATTTAAATCTCTTTTCCAACATTTACAAACATTTGTGCTGATTTGGTCATTTGTAATGAGCTTTAATTGAAATGGAGGATGAACCTTATTGTTGTACACAGAAGGCTCTTTTTAATACATTCTGGTTTGACACAGTGTAATTATCATATCCCTATTTTTCAGGTTGGAATTCATTAAGAAATTAGGAAAGGAAAACAAATTTTAACCAGTTTTCTATTTTCAAAAATAATTATTGACTATCCTGCACAATGTTTTTTCTACATAAAGGACTATACAATCAGTATACTTTGACATCAGTGGCTGTTTGGGTCATTTTAGAAAGACATCACACCTGACAGCAATGATATTGGTAACTTTGGATAATCTCCCTGTTCATTAATTTTAATGGAAAATTTTGGGAATATGATTGGAGTAAATTTAACATTCTAGCATCAAAAATATACATTATGATGATTGCCCATTAATTTCAACTAAATACACATGTATCCATCAAGATCGTTAAATACATTTCAATGCTTATATCCGTCGTGGTAAAAATAGAAATACATGAGTGAAAAATAAAGAAATATTAAAACTTCAACAGTTTCTTAGCTTTTCATATTTATAAGTACCAAAAAAATTCAGATTTGTTCATTACTGTTCTACAACTGCAAATACAATTCATATATCACAGATTTACTTTTATTTTCCAAATAAATATTTTAGTTTTCTTTGGTCTGTTTTATCCTGCATCACATATTTGGCACTAAAATTAATAATAATAATAATAATAATAATAATAATAATAATAATAATAATAATAATAATAATAATATTATTATTATTATTATTATTATTATTATTATTATTATTTTTATTATTATTATTATTAAAACTTGTCAGAAAATACTGTACAAAAACATTTAGCCATCAAACATAATTTACAAAAATATTTTTCATAGTGAGACTAATGTGTTACATAGAAAAGTATCTGTTATTTGTAATTTCATTAAAAGTTCATTTTGTAAAACAAGAGACTTTCTTTTGGCTAAGCCAGCATTTTTTAAATTTTTCCCAAATCAGCATGTTCGATTTCTGTAATTTTCAAATAATTTTTTTTCACTTTGCAAGACAAATCACTAAAGCTAATATCAAAGAATTATGGAAATGTTCCCATATTCTTTATATTTTATAGTTAAAAGCACTAAATTACTTGAAATGCAAAATTTTAAATTGTTTAATGCAGTCTATAGTTTCTTTGTAGGAGTTTTAATCTTGCTGCCATTTTGAAGAGAGTGATTCTCTGCTTTTGACCTCTGCAATTCTTTGCTGCCAGGATGGGTTGGTGCTGTCAAGGATGACTGTCTTTCTGTTTCACTAGAAGGCCTCTTTTTCAGAGTAACTGTTCAAAACAAGAAAATAAGTTTTAATCTACCTGCTTATATGTCGGGTCCAACTGGGAACAACAATGACCCTGACATGCCATCACATAATTAACTGGAGATCAGGGTCTATGTTGTTTCTTGTGTTGATTACCTCTGACAAACTGTACAGATCAAAATCTGTCTGTGACAGCAGACCTGGGTCTGTATTGTTTGTAGATATATCTGATTAATAAAAAAAGTGTTTATCAAATGTAGTGTATTTTCATTGTTGAAGAATTCTGCTAAGCTTAAGAAACAAATAAATTCTTTAAATTTGCATGGATTTATTTTTTATATTCATGAACAAGTCTGATACAATTGAAGAATGCATTTATTGGGCAGACCTGCTGGTCTTCTCTTGGGAGAAATACTGAAACTTAAACTTCCAACTTCAGAAAGACTTGACCTATATTTGTTTTAAATTAACACTCCTGACAGATTGGACCTTTATGTGATTTAAATTCCAACTCCCAACAGCTTGGAACTGTATTTGTTTAAATTAAAACTCATTATAGACTGGTCCTGTATTTCGTTTAAATTAAAACTCATTACAGACTGGACCTGTATTTTGTTTAAATTAAAACTCATTACAGACTGGACCCTTATTTAGTTTAAATTCAAACTCATTACAGACTGGATCTTATTTGGTTTAAATTGAAACTCATTACAGATTGGACCATTATTTGGTTAAAATTCAAACTCATTACAGACTGGACCCTTATTTGGTTTGAATTCAAACTCCTGACTGGACCTGTATTTGCTTTAAATTTAAACTCCTGACAGACTGGTCCTTTATTTGGTTTAAATTCAAACTCCTGACAGATTGGACCTTTATTTGGTTTAAATAATATTTATTTACAGCAAAATTCATTGTAAATATACATGAAATAAGAGTGCCTCAAGGGATAATAGACCTTGACTAATGAGTCACAGTCTATAAATAAAGCATTTTTATTATTATTATTATTGTTGTTGTTGTCATTGTTATTATTATTATTATTATTATTATTATTATTATTATTATTATTATTATTATTACTGAACAAGAGATATGGAGAACTGAGCAACAAGCATAAGCTTATTTAGAGTTATCTCCTCATGAACAATATTGAACAATATTGACATTTGTTATATTGTTGTTGATATGAATAATGTAGGCATTATACTGCTTATTGCTAAAGAGGTATTAAAGTAACAAATTGTATATATAAAATAATAATAATGACATACAGTAACCAATGAACATTATTAAAGCTACATTAAAAATCCAAAACACACACTCACAAACACACACACACACACACACAAAGTAACTAATAAGTGTTTACTGCAAAAATCTGCTACTAAATATTTGCAAATCAACAAAAGAGGGAGTAACCAAAGAAAAATAAATTAAAAAATGTTAGCACTTATAGAAAAAGAGGAAGGTAAAAAAAGGAATTTTAACTTTGTGTGATATATGTTTATACCAGATACTTAACATGAAGACATCAGTAATAATGAGGCAAATGTACTTATGGACCTAGAGGTAAGAGTATCCACCTAGAAATTTGGAAGATTGTGGGTTCAAAAAATTAGAATCACTAGTACAAGACACTGACATTTAGAATCACAAGTACAAGACACTGACATTTAGACTCACTAGTACAAGACACTGACATTTAGAATCACTAGTACAAGACACTGACATTTAGAATCACAAGTACAAGACACTGACATTTAGACTCTTTAGTACAAGACACTGACATTTAGAATCACTAGTACAAGACACTGACATTTAGAATCACAAGTACAAGACACTGACATTTAGACTCACTAGTACAAGACACTGACATTTAGAATCACTAGTACAAGACACTGACATTTAGAATCACAAGTACAAGACACTGACATTTAGACTCACTAGTCACTGACATTTAGAATCACTAGTACAAGACACTGACATTTAGAATCACTAGTACAAGACACTGACATTTAGGACCATTAGTACAAGACACGGACATTTATAATCATTAGTACAATACACTGACATTTAGACTCACTAGTACAAGACACTGACAGTACAAAACACTGACATTTAGACTCACTAGTACAAGACACTGACATTTAGAATCATTAGTACAAGACACAGACATTTAGAATCATTAGTACAAGACACAGACATTTAGAATCATTAGTACAAGACACTGACATTTAGAATCATTAGTACAAGACACAGACATTTAGAATCATTAGTACAAGACACTGACATTTAGACTCACTAGTACAAGACACTGACAGTACAAAACACTGACATTTAGACTCACTAGTACAAGACACTGACATTTAGAATCACTGTTACAAGGCACTGACATTTAGACTCACTAGTACAAGACACTGACAGTACAAGACACTGACATTTAGACTCACTAGTACAAGACACTGACATTTAGAATCACTGTTACAAGGCACTGACATTTAGACTCACAAGTACAAATCACTGACATTTATAAAGCACAAGGCTCTGGTATTTATGTATTTTTGTAAACTAAATCTATATAGATCTTGTTATGACTGTGGAAAATTATGTAAAACAACAAAAATAGCAAACAAGCAATGAAAACACTATATACATCCAATTACCTATTATCTCAAAATCTAAGCAGTTATTATTTAAATAAAAGATGCAAAATACCAAAAGTTATGATTGTGAGTAAATCACAATAATTGATATTAGCATAAGGTTTTTATATAAAATGTGTAGTGCTTTAATTGTTAGCTTCCATCATGTTTATCTATGCAGATAATGACTTCAGTGATTATATCAACTGACAAATGGTGGAATGTATTTCTTTTTAACTCTCCCAAGCATACAATCCACTTAAAAACAGTCTGACATTAAGTGCTTGCATTTTTTGGAAGTGTAACACAAAGATATTTTTTCTAGATGTATTCTGAAACAGGTTGTAGACACATATTTCAAAAGATTGTATCAAACACAAAGAATTTCAAATTTTAAGACTTTTACACTGAAAATATTATTCTAATTCATCTTATTCTTTTTCCCAAATAAGAGGCTGAGATTAAACACTTGTAAAACTAAAATTAGATGTTTAAAATGAAACATATACTCTCTGAATACAATCTTTTTTCAAAAGGAGCCTGGTCTACACATTTAAAACCAAGCTTGGTCTATGTAACAGAAACCAAGTCTGGTCAACAGAATGGAAACCAAGCCTGGTCAACACAATGGAAACCAAACCTGATCAACAGAATGGAAACCAATCTATGCACTCAAGCATGAAAATCTGTTAAGAGAAGATTCAGCATTTTATACATCAAGTTGTAATGCATTATACTTTATACATCAAGTTGTAAAGCATTATACTTTATACATCAAGTTGTAAGGCATTATACTTTATACATCAAGCTGTAAAGCATTATACTTTATACATCAAGTTGTAAAGCATTATACTTTATACATCAAGTTGTAAAGCATTACACTTTATACATCAAGTTGTAATGCATTATACTTTATACATCAAGTTGTAATGCATTATACTTTATACATCAAGTTGTAAAGCATTATACTTTATACATCAAGTTGTAAGGCATTATACTTTATACATCAAGTTGTAAAGCATTATACTTTATACATCAAGTTGTAAAGCATTATACTTTATACATCAAGTTGTAAAGCATTATACTTTATACATCAAGTTGTAAGGCATTATACTTTATACATCAAGCTGTAAAGCATTATACTTTATACATCAAGTTGTAATGCATTATACTTTATACATCAAGCTGTAAAGCATTACACTTTATACATCAAGTTGTAAAGCATTATACCTTATACATCAAGTTGTAAAGCATTACACTTTATACAAGTTGTAAGGCATTATAATTTATGCATCAAACTGTAATGCATTACACTTTATACATCAAGTTGTAAGGCATTATACATTATACATCAAGTTGTTAAGCATTACACTTTATACATCAAGCTGTAAAGCAATTTACTGTATACATCAAGTTGTTAAGCATTACACTTTATACATCAAGCTGTAAAGCATTATACTTTATACATCAAGTTGTAAAGCATTATACTTTATACATCAAGTTGTAAAGCATTATACTTTATACATCAAGTTGTAAAGCATTATACTTTATACAAGTTGTAAGGCATTATAATTTATGCATCAAACTGTAATGCATTACACTTTTCAAAGCTTTGTTAAAATAATTCAATACATTTTAAATCTGCTCAAAACTTGTATGAATGTACTTACTGGTGTTGAAGCTATATTTGTGAATAAAACAACTGAATTATATTTTTACAAAAATGCAACATTCTCTTTTTCTGTTTTAAAAAAGTTGCATGTTATTTTTATATTACATGTAGGTCAAATGAGTTGTTTATTGACCACAGGATATTCTTAACTAGTGATACCATTAATGTAGGAAGCTATGGAAAAAAAACATGACAACTAGAAGAGCATGGTTCAAAGTTTAACCCGATGCCTCTCACCTAGATTAGGAATTTGTTTCTAAACTCTAAATACTTTGGTCACTAAGATGTATTATTTGTTTGGAGTCATGGATATTTGGAGATCTGGGTAATTGGGGAAGTGGATATTGGAAAAAGTGGATATTTGAAGATGTAGATATTTGAAGGAGTGGATGTTTGGAGATGTGAATGTTTGAAGAAGTGGATGTCTGGAGATGTGGATATTTAGAGATGTGGATACCATTTTGTAATAATAGATATCACCAAAGAAAAAAGAGAAATTACAGTCAAAAAAATAAACAGCATGAACAGCAAAGAACAAAAAAAAAATAAAACTCAATAAAATACAAGACATAAATATAATGAAATATATACTGAGACAGGAATGGGCATGAAAAATAGATATGAATGAAAATGTGATTGGGGGAGGGAGCAAAGGGGAACTAAAACAGATAAAAAAGGCAGAAATGTACACAAAGTGCAAAAATATACTCTAGGCTAGGAAATGGACACAATATCAGGAAATTAAAAAAGGTACAAAACTGTTCACAAGACCAGGAAGTGATTAAAAGGACAGAAATAAACATAAGGAAAGGAAATAGGCATAAAGGATAGAAATGTATGCAAGACCAGGATATGGACAAGAAGGAAAGAAATGTACACAAGGGCAGGAAGTGGTTGAGAGGGAAAGAAAAGCATACAAGGCCAGGAAATGGACAAGAAGGAAAGAAATGTACACAAGGGCAGGAAGTGGATGAGAAGGACCAAAATGTACACAAGGCCAGGAAGTGGATGAGAGGGAAAGAAAAGCACACAAGGCCAGGAAATGGACAAAAAGGAAAGAAATGTACACAAGGGCAGGAAGTGGATGAGAGGAAAAGAAAAGCACACAAGGCCAGGAAATGGACAAAAAGGAAAGAAAAGCACACAAGGCCAGGAAGTGGATGAGAGGGAAAGAAAGGCACACAAGGCCAAGAAATGGACATGAAGGACCAAAATGTACACAAGGCCAGGAAGTGGATGAGAGGGAAAGAAAGGCACACAAGGCCAGGAAGTGGACAAGTAGGACCAAAATGTATACAAGGCCAGGAAGTAGACAAGAAGGACATAAATATTCACAAGGCCAGGAAAAGGACAACAGGGACAATAATGTACACAAGGTACAGAAATGTACACTAGGTCAGGAAATGAACACAAGGCAAGAAAATAGGCACAAAGTACAGAAAATTGCACAAGGCCAGGAAGTGGAAAAGAAAGACAGAAATACAAAAGGCCAGGAAATGTATAAGAAGAACACAAATGTACACAGTGAAAAGGAAATGGACACACATGGCGAGGAAATGGACAAGAGGGAAAGAAATGCTGACAAGGTCAGGAAATGGTGAAGGATGGAAATGTGCACAAGACCAGGAAATAGACATAAGAATAGAAATATACACAAGGAAAGGAAAAGAACATAAAGGATAGATATGTACACATGGAAAGAATAGAGACACATGGCCAGCAAATGGACAAGAAGGACAGAAATGCAGACAAGGTCAGGAAATAGTGAAGGAATGAAATGTGCACATGACCAGGAAATGGACAAAAGAATAGAAATATACACAAGGAAAAGAAAAGGAATTAAATGATAGATATGTACACAAGGAAAGGATAGAGACACATGGCCAGAAAATGGACAAGAGAGACAGAAATGCAGACAAGGTCAGGAAATGGGTAAGGACAAAAATGAACATAAGGCCAGTAAATGGACATCAAGGAGAGGGATGTACACCAGGCCAGGAAATAGACATCAAGGACAGGAAATGGGTAGGAAGGACAGAAATGAACACAAGGCAAGGAAAAGGACAAATGGTCAGAAATGCATACAAGGAAATAGAAATAAAAAATGTAAGACAAAAAACCTGAAATAGATCCCAGGGATGAAAAAGGGTCAGGGAAAAGAAATGGACATAAGGAGTTGGAAAAAAACTCATGGAGTCAAAACTTGAAAGTTAGGGATCAGAAATATACGGAGAGGGCTTGAATTGAACACCAGATATAGACTCAGAGGCAAAAGATGGATACAATTTAGGATCTACACAAGGAAAAAGTAAACAGAACATGCAAGCAGGGGTCAGACACAATTTAGGATCTACACAAGGAAAAAGTAAACAGAACATGCAAGCAGGTGTCAGACACAATTTAGGATCTACACAAGGAAAAAGTAAACAGAACATGCAAGCAGGGGTCAGACACAATTTAGGATCTACACAAGGAAAAAGTAAACAGAACATGCAAGCAGGGGTCAGACACAATTTAGGATCTACACAAGGAAAAAGTAAACAAAACATGCAAGCAGGGGTCAGACACAATTTAGGATCTACACAAGGAAAAAGTTAACAGAGCATGAAAGCAGTGGTCAGAAACAGACACAGGAAATAAAAATTGATGTATAGACCAGAAATCAACATGGGAGATAGAAAGAAAAGGTGACAGGAAGAAACACAGATCCCAAAAGTGGATCCATGGGATAGACAGGGACACAGTGGTCTAAGATAAACACAAGAATCTGACAATGTACATGCTGACTTAGAAATGGACTAAGGAGACAGACATGGACAAGGGATGGCAACATAATTAGATATAGATCACAGAAATGGCTATAAACAATGAGCACCTTAATCAGTTCAAACGACACTTTGAGTTTAAATACTAATACAGAAGAATTTGTACCAGTATGAATTGAAACCAGTTGAATAAACACTGTTAGTTTTAATACCAGTGCTAAAGAATTTATTCAAATAGGAATCACAAAACAGTAGGTTACTGTTGCATGCTGATCTCTAATCATCATTTTTAAGACTGAATTACATAAGATACATAAATATATGGGAGTAAAAAAGTTATGTCCCATATTTTCAGATGCCCACAAAGTTAAAGACAGCACCACAAAAGTTATGTCCCATATTTTCAGATGCCCTCAAAGACAGAACCTCAATCAGTTCAATAGATACTCTAAGTATAAATCCTAATACAGAAGAATTTGTGCAACTATAATTACAATAATTATAATAATAATTATAATAATATAATAATAATTATAATCACAATGATTACCTTGATCTCCATCGTCAGTCCTCTTTCCTGTACTTGCCTTGGATAATCTCCTGCAAAATGAAGCAATTCATCCACTAAGACAATAACAGTCTACTTCAAAGCTGCTGATTTTTTCTAATTACTGGTTAAAAATATCTTCCATCTTAACTACCACAAATGAGGGGATAAGTAGTTAGCTAAACGTATAAAATAAAATTATAATGCTTAGTGCCTGATTGGTTTATTTAATTCTAGTAGACATGGGATAAAACAGTCATCTGACTGAAGGTTTAGTCAATGCTGAATAAGTTTATTTAATTCCTGGTATCTTTCAAATCCAAAAAAGCCATGTGACGGAGGGCATAATGGGATGCTGAAATGGTTTATTTAATTCAAGGTAGCTTTCAAATCCAAAATAGCCATGTGACGGAGGGCATAATGGGATGCTGAAATGGTTTATTTAATTCCTGGTAGCCCTGGAATCCAAAAAAGCCATGTGACGGAGGGCATAATGGGATGCTGAAATGGTTTATTTAATTCAAGGTAGCCCTGGAATCCAATATAGCCATGTGGCTGAGTGCCTTGTGGGATGCTCATTAAACAAATGGCATGTAGAAATTAGTACCATCATTACACAAATGGCATGTAGAATAGTACCATCATTAAACAAATGGCATATCAATAGTACCATCATTAAACAAATGGCATATCAATAGTACCATCATTAAACAAATAGTATGTACAATAATACCATCATTAAGTACTGATAAATTTTGTTTAAGTTGCAACAATCTGATAACTGATTGTGTTGATAACATCCCTCCATCCATTTTGTATTTCTAAGAGGTTACTGATACAATCTTCATCTTTATTTCACTTATTATCATGATACAGTACATGATGATATTTTGTGGACCTCAGACATTGTGCTATTATGTGGGGTTTTACTAGACATGGCAGTTATCTAGGCTTTACTTAGATTTTCTCATCGCAATAAAACAAATGTCATTTGTCACATAGCTTAAAATAGCCTTATCTAAAACATCAGACTCTCACACAAAAAATAAAAAAATAAAAGAAAAACTGTTTACACATGGGTAACACATGGGCTGAATAATGACCCTGGAAGCAGCCAATCATTTCCACTTAGTGTTTATGAGTTTGCAAACCAAGGTCAGCTAAAAATAATGCTATGGTAGTGATTTTACATCTAAAGTTTTACAAAAATCAATGATAATAGTGCCTACCATTTTTCCTTGATCTAATGCTTTCAGCCATTTATCAATCAAAGATACAAATTCAAGTTTCACAGCAGTGATTCTTTTGATTATCATGAATAAGCTCATAAGTGTTCAAATAGTTAAGAAAATAATCATATAAAGGTTTTTTAGTAATTTGGAGAGATGAAGAAGGATAGAGATGGGTTTGTAGTTATTTACATCATCTTTTGTTCCTGCTTTATGCAATGATGTAACCTTGGCAGTTTTCTGTGTTTGTGGAAATCTATTACACCTAATATTTTCATTGCAAATCAAAGCTATACTCTCTACTATCGAAGGTGCAGCTACCTTTAGGTGCAGCTACCGAGTGGCCGAGTGGTCTAAAGCGCTGTCCGTTATGGATCACTGCCATTTCACCTCTGCGTGTGTTAGAGTCTAGGATTCGGCGAATGTGGATATGTGAGAAAGCTTGCCAGTAGCTTCTCGTGGGTCGGTGGTTCTTTCCGGTGATTTCCCGGTTTCTTCCTCCACCATTAATACTGGCCGCCATGAATAGCCTATCGTGTGCTGACAAATGGCGTTAAGCCCAACAACAACAACAACAACAACCTTTAGTAGCCTTGGTCCAATCATATCAAGTCCTGTAGATTTAAAATCATCCATTTATTAACACAAACTCTGGATTCATATCAAGAATTTCAAACTTTATATTGTTTGATAGTTTTATAGCACAAAAATGTTTGAGTTCCAGATGAGCAGATGAAGTTATGAGTTCATTAAGCTTTTCAGCAAATTGAAGAAAAAGTTATTAAATATATTTGAGTTGGATTATGAAAAGGTTCTCATGATAAAATATCAATTTTACATGTACCAAACTTTGTAAACACTCTCCAGACAGCTTTCGAGTTATATATATTAGCATTCAGCACTTTTTTAAAATGCACTTGTTTAGCTTGACTTATTATTTTATTCACTTTATTCCTCCAAGCTCTATATTCAGTTTGATTTTCTACTGATTTTAGTTGATCTCTTTGCTTTATTGCTTCTAAAATTTCTGGAGAGATCCAGCCTGGTTCATCTTTCTTTATCCTGTATGTTTTTAAAGGGGCATGTTAGTTCAAAATTCTGATGAACAGATCTGTCCAAGTATCTAAAACATCATCAATATCATAAAAAATCTGGACTGTATTCCCCGGAATCTGTTTAAGATCTTCAAGGAATTTAACAGTATCAAAGTTTTGAAAAGATCTATAAGTAAAGATTAATGAATATGATTTTTTTTATTTGACACTGACTTTATGTGTTAAAAAATTCCAAAGTAGTCACTTATACCAATCTTTTAAACCATTACTTCCAAAAAATTTTCTTTTGTATTGGTATAAATATGGACTATAAGAGTTTTAGCAGATGTTACTATGGTGGGTTCATTAATACTAGTTGTTTCATACCGAACAAAGCAATAAAATCCGTCCAATTGACTTTTATTTATCATTGAGAAAGCATGTTTATATCAGCTAGAATGTAAAATTCTTTCTCTTCATTTGAAATTGTATCTACTTGAAGTTCAAAATATTCACACCAATTAGTATGTGATGATGGGGATACACAACACCAATCAGTATGTGATGATGGGGATACACAACACCAATCAGTATGTGATGATGGGGATACACAACACCAATCAGTATGTGATGATGGGGATACACAACACCAATCAGTATGTGATGATGGGGATACACAACACCAATCAGTATGTGATGATGGGGATACACAACACCAATCAGTATGTGATGATGGGGATACAAAACACCAATCAGTATGGGATGATGGGGATACAAAACACAAATTGGAGGTCTGTACACAAAACCTACTACATAGGGCTTAGCATTTTCTGGAGTGATCTGTAGCTAATGGATTCTATTTCCTGTATTTCTATGTCTTCCCATCTTTCAGTAATAGTACCAGTTCTAATATACACAAGGAGCCCACAACCTGCTTTCCTATCCCTTCAATAAGATTTTGTCATAGCCACTGATATACAAGAAAATTTTACCCTGATTTTCTGTCAACATTGTTTCCAAGAGTCCAAATAAATGCATATCATTATTTGGAGAGGTAATACAGTTTACCAGCCATTGAACAGCAGAGAGAATCCTTTTGTCATTCCAGATGACTAATGTACAATCACTCTACTCACCGTTTGCCTGTCTGAGTCTCTTCAGATTTGGTGACTTCTTTATCCTGCCCTGACTGCTTGCTGCCTGATGACTCCTTGTCTCCATCAGAAGCTGTGCTTTCTTTCACTGAAGCTGTCAGAAAATGCAATCAGTTGCAAAAACAGTGCTAATTGTGTTAAAGTGGATGAAACCTATTACAAAAAAAATCTACTGAATCCAGCTTTCAATTCTGATGGCTGCTGTAGTTTTATTCCCTTTTTATTTTATGAATATTAGATAGCTGAGATTCCACCAGAACTCAAATGGCATAATTCATTCAAATGGCATAACTTATTCAAATGGCATAACTTTTTCAAATGGCATAACTCATTCAAATGGCATAACTCATTCAATTGGCATAACTCATTTGATTGGCATAACTCATTTTGGATGAAAGGCTATTCTCATGAATGCATTCAATATGATTATATTGATTTACTGCAATATTTGACTGGGTCATCTGAGGGCTGGGTCATGACAAATAAATAGAACTAGCTTGTTACACAGAAATATTTAATCAAAAACACACTCTTTAAAAGAGTCACCTCCCTTTCCAAATGCCAATTGTAGGTTCCAAGCATCAGCAGTTTTAATCTGAACAAAACATCTGCACTAAAATGTTGAGTATGGTGAAAATAGACTAAAAGGAAATATAGCTGAACATCACAATAAACTGCTACACAGCACACATCATAACAATATGATGAAAAACTGTAGATCTATGTAAAAAATCCAAATTACATGAATGGATCTTTTGAATGCTAAAAATGTAACCATAACTAAAAATCCAAATTACACATATGGATCTTTTGAATGCTAAAAATGTAACCATAACTAAAAATCCAAATTACACGTATGGATCTTTTGAATGCTAAAAATAACCATAACTAAAAATCCAAATTACACATATGGATCTTTTGAATGCTAAAAATGTAACCATAAGAGATCAATCCACAGAAAAATATTCATCTTGTCAAATTCTGTGCAAGTTTTGTCAAATTCTAGTCTGTGCAAGTTTTGGAACAGGAAACTATAATTGCAGCAATAACTTACCCATCACTATTGAAAAGCTTTGATTTTGTCATGTCAAAAAATCTTGTCTGTTCATTGTGAATTGGTAAAAAACAAGGTCTGCTTATGCACCTAGCATGCCCATGCATAGAATAGCCATATTTTTAAGGGATGTGATGTTAATGGTTGGGTTATAAATCATGACCAAGGCAATATATGGTACATATAACACACACTGTATAAAACATATGACAAAATAACATATTGTCATCTTTTATTGTTTTCTTTCAGATAACTTTGATTCTGAGAAAAATGTCTGGACAGTCTGATGGAAGGTGTGGCCACAAGAAGGATCCTTGGGACACTCACCCATATGCTGTGGCTTGTGTCCCAATGTCATCTACCAAGAAGAATCCTTGGGACACTCACCCATATGCTATGGCTTGTGTCCCAATGTCATCCGCCAGGAAGGCTGGAAACAGAACATCATCCAGGAAAGATAATTGGTCTTGTCCTCTTCCTGGAAATTCTAGCCCACATAAAGCCCCTACTTACCATGATGAGATGTGGTGCACTGAGAACTCTTACACTTCTTCCACTGAGGGACATTATGATGTCCAGCTACTCTCCTGCAATGAGTATACTAGATGATGATGGTCTACATAACATCATCAGGTCCAGTGAGGTAGAAACAGCTCATCTAAACCCTCCTATCAGGTCTACAAACCTCTTCTCAGTTGGATGATGGGGAGGAAAAGGCAGTAAACTAAGTTTACTTACCCATGGACTTGTGTGCAAAACCTTTCAGTGCAAATTTCAAGATGATCCTTTGCAAAAGATCCCTGGGAATTATCTAGCTAATCATATTTTGTATGTAAGGGAATGGGGTGTTGGTATATATATATATATATATATATATATATATATATATATATATATATATATATATATATATACACACACATGCGAGGAGAAGTGTGGGACAGAAAAAAATAGACAGAGACATACAAGAATGGGACTTAATAGATGATAAAAGAATATCTAATATGAGAGTGGATACAAATAAATCAAATAGCTAAACTATAATGATAAAGGATAATTTAGAGAGGCGGACAGAATTTTAATATATGTTTAACTAGATATAATTAGTATTTTGCCAAAATGACTTAGTGTTTTAAATATTATAACTAGATATAATTAGTATTTTGCCAAAATGATTTAGTGTTTTAAATATTATAACTAGCCATAATTAGTATTTTGCCAAAATGATTTAGTGTTTTAAATATTATAATTAGCCAAAATTAGTATTTTGCCAAAATGATTTAGTGTTTTAAATATCATAACTAGATAAAATTAGTATTTTGCCAAAATGATTTAGTGTTTTAAATATTCTAACTAGATATCATTAGTATTTTGCCAAATTGATTTAGTGTTTTAAATATTATAACTAGATATGATTAGTATTTTGCCAAAATGACTTAGTGTTTTAAATATTATAATTAGCCAAAATTAGTATTTTGCCAAAATGATTTAGTGTTTTAAATATCATAACTAGATATAATTAGTATTTTGCCAAAATGATTTAGTGTTTTAAATATTCTAACTAGATATGATTAGTATTTTGCCAAAATGACTTAGTGTTTTAAATATCATAATTAGCCAAAATTAGTATTTTGCCAAAATGATTTAGTGTTTTGAATATTATAACTAGATATAATTAGTATTTTGAAAAAATGATTTAGTGTTTTAAATATTTTAACTAGATATAATTAGTATTTTGCCAAAATGATTTAGTGTTTTAAATATTATAACTAGCCATAATTAGTATTTTGCCAAAATGACTTAGTGTTTTGAATATTATAACTAGATATAATTAGTATTTTGCCAAAATGATTTAGTGTTTTAAATATTATAATTAGCCAAAATTAGTATTTTGCCAAAATGACTTAGTGTTTTAAATATTATAACTAGCCATAATTAGTATTTTGCCAAAATGATTTAGTGTTTTAAATATTATAATTAGCCAAAATTAGTATTTTGCCAAAATGATTTAGTGTTTTAGCCATAATTAGTATTTTGACAAAATGATTTAGTGTTTTAAATATTATAATTAGCCAAAATTAGTATTTTGCCAAAATGACTTAGTGTTTTAAATATTATAACTAGATATAATTAGTATTTTGACAAAATGATTTAGTGTTTTAAATATTATAACTAGATATAATTAGTATTTTGACAAAATGATTTAGTGTTTTAAATATTATAATTAGCCATAATTAGTATTTTGCCAAAATGATTTAGTGTTTTAAATATTATAACTAGATATGATTAGTATTTTGCCAAAATGACTTAGTGTTTTAAATATTATAATTAGCCATAATTAGTATTTTGCCAAAATGATTTAGTGTTTTAAATATCATAACTAGATATAATTAGTATTTTGCCAAAATGATTTAGTGTTTTAAATATTCTAACTAGATATGATTAGTATTTTGCCAAAATGACTTAGTGTTTTAAATATCATAATTAGCCAAAATTAGTATTTTGCCAAAATGATTTAGTGTTTTGAATATTATAACTAGATATAATTAGTATTTTGCAAAAATGATTTAGTGTTTTAAATATTATAACTAGATATAATTAGTATTTTGACAAAATGATTTAGTGTTTTAAATATTATAACTAGCCAAAATTAGTATTTTGCCAAAATGATTTAGTGTTTTAAATATCATAACTAGATATAAATAGTATTTTGCCAAATGATTTAGTGTTTTAAATATTATAACTAGATATAATTAGTATTTTGCCAAAATGACTTAGTGTTTTAAATATTATAACTAGATATAATTAGTATTTTGCCAAAATGATTTAGTGTTTTAAATATTATAACTAGATATAATTAGTATTTTGCCAAAATGATTTAGTGTTTTAAATATTATAACTAGCCATAATTAGTATTTTGCCAAAATGATTTAGTGTTTTGAATATTATAACTAGATATAATTAGTATTTTGCCAAAATGATTTAGTGTTTTAAATATTATAATTAGCCAAAATTAGTATTTTGCCAAAATGACTTAGTGTTTTAAATATTATAACTAGCCATAATTAGTAATTTGCCAAAATGATTTAGTGTTTTAAATATTATAACTAGATATAATTAGTATTTTGCCAAAATGATTTAGTGTTTTAAATATTATAACTAGCCATAATTAGTATTTTGCCAAAATGATTTAGTGTTTTGAATATTATAACTAGATATAATTAGTATTTTGCCAAAATGATTTAGTGTTTTAAATATTATAACTAGATATAATTAGTATTTTGCCAAAATGATTTAGTGTTTTAAATATTATAATTAGCCAAAATTAGTATTTTGCCAAAATGACTTAGTGTTTTAAATATTATAACTAGCCATAATTAGTATTTTGCCAAAATGATTTAGTGTTTTAAATTTTATAATTAGCCAAAATTAGTATTTTGCCAAAATGATTTAGTGTCTTAAATATTATAACTAGCCATAATTAGTATTTTGCCAAAATGATTTAGTGTTTTAAATATTATAATTAGCCAAAATTAGTATTTTGCCAAAATGACTTAGTGTTTTAAATATTATAACTAGATATAATTAGTATTTTGCCAAAATGATTTAGTGTTTTAAATATTATAACTAGCCATAATTAGTATTTTGCCAAAATGATTTAGTGTTTTAAATATTATAATTAGCCAAAATTAGTATTTTGCCAAAATGATTTAGTGTTTTAAATATCATAACTAGATAAAATTAGTATTTTGCCAAAATGATTTAGTGTTTTAAATATTCTAACTAGATATCATTAGTATTTTGCCAAAATGATTTAGTGTTTTAAATATTATAACTAGATATGATTAGTATTTTGCCAAAATGACTTAGTGTTTTAAATATTATAATTAGCCAAAATTAGTATTTTGCCAAAATGATTTAGTGTTTTAAATATCATAACTAGATATAATTAGTATTTTGCCAAAATGATTTAGTGTTTTAAATATTCTAACTAGATATGATTAGTATTTTGCCAAAATGACTTAGTGTTTTAAATATTATAACTAGATATAAATAGTATTTTGCCAAAATGATTTAGTGTTTTAAATATTATAACTAGATATAATTAGTATTTTGCCAAAATGACTTAGTGTTTTAAATATTATAACTAGATATAATTAGTATTTTGCCAAAATGACTTAGTGTTTTAAATATTATAACTAGATATAATTAGTATTTTGCCAAAATGATTTAGTGTTTTAAATATTTTAACTAGATATAATTAGTATTTTGCCAAAATGATTTAGTGTTTTAAATATTATAACTAGCCATAATTAGTATTTTGCCAAAATGACTTAGTGTTTTGAATATTATAACTAGATATAATTAGTATTTTGCCAAAATGATTTAGTGTTTTAAATATTATAATTAGCCAAAATTAGTATTTTGCCAAAATGACTTAGTGTTTTAAATATTATAACTAGCCATAATTAGTATTTTGCCAAAATGATTTAGTGTTTTAAATATTATAATTAGCCAAAATTAGTATTTTGCCAAAATGATTTAGTGTTTTAGCCATAATTAGTATTTTGACAAAATGATTTAGTGTTTTAAATATTATAATTAGCCAAAATTAGTATTTTGCCAAAATGACTTAGTGTTTTAAATATTATAACTAGATATAATTAGTATTTTGACAAAATGATTTAGTGTTTTAAATATTATAACTAGATATAATTAGTATTTTGACAAAATGATTTAGTGTTTTAAATATTATAATTAGCCATAATTAGTATTTTGCCAAAATGATTTAGTGTTTTAAATATTATAACTAGATATGATTAGTATTTTGCCAAAATGACTTAGTGTTTTAAATATTATAATTAGCCATAATTAGTATTTTGCCAAAATGATTTAGTGTTTTAAATATCATAACTAGATATAATTAGTATTTTGCCAAAATGATTTAGTGTTTTAAATATTCTAACTAGATATGATTAGTATTTTGCCAAAATGACTTAGTGTTTTAAATATCATAATTAGCCAAAATTAGTATTTTGCCAAAATGATTTAGTGTTTTGAATATTATAACTAGATATAATTAGTATTTTGAAAAAATGATTTAGTGTTTTAAATATTATAACTAGATATAATTAGTATTTTGACAAAATGATTTAGTGTTTTAAATATTATAAATAGCCAAAATTAGTATTTTGCCAAAATGATTTAGTGTTTTAAATATCATAACTAGATATAAATAGTATTTTGCCAAAATGACTTAGTGTTTTAAATATTATAACTAGATATAATTAGTATTTTGCCAAAATGACTTAGTGTTTTAAATATTATAACTAGATATAATTAGTATTTTGCCAAAATGACTTAGTGTTTTAAATATTATAACTAGATATAATTAGTATTTTGCCAAAATGATTTAGTGTTTTAAATATTATAACTAGATATAATTAGTATTTTGCCAAAATGATTTAGTGTTTTAAATATTATAACTAGCCATAATTAGTATTTTGCCAAATGATTTAGTGTTTTGAATATTATAACTAGATATCATTAGTATTTTGCCAAAATGATTTAGTGTTTTAAATATTATAATTAGCCAAAATTAGTATTTTGCCAAAATGACTTAGTGTTTTAAATATTATAACTAGATATAATTAGTATTTTGCCAAAATGATTTAGTGTTTTAAATATTATAACTAGCCATAATTAGTATTTTGCCAAAATGATTTAGTGTTTTGAATATTATAACTAGATATAATTAGTATTTTGCCAAAATGATTTAGTGTTTTAAATATTATAACTAGATATAATTAGTATTTTGCCAAAATGATTTAGTGTTTTAAATATTATAATTAGCCAAAATTAGTATTTTGCCAAAATGACTTAGTGTTTTAAATATTATAACTAGCCATAATTAGTATTTTGCCAAAATGATTTAGTGTTTTAAATTTTATAATTAGCCAAAATTAGTATTTTGCCAAAATGATTTAGTGTCTTAAATATTATAACTAGCCATAATTAGTATTTTGCCAAAATGATTTAGTGTTTTAAATATTATAATTAGCCAAAATTAGTATTTTGCCAAAATGACTTAGTGTTTTAAATATTATAACTAGATATAATTAGTATTTTGACAAAATGATTTAGTGTTTTAAATATTATATCTAGATATAATTAGTATTTTGACAAAATGATTTAGTGTTTTAAATATTATAATTAGCCATAATTAGTATTTTGCCAAAATGATTTAGTGTTTTAAATATTATAACTAGCCATAATTAGTATTTTGCCAAAATGACTTAGTGTTTTAAATATCATAACTAGATATAATTAGTTTTTTGCCAAAATGATTTAGTGTTTTAAATATTATAACTAGATATAATTAGTATTTTGCCAAAATGATTTAGTGTTTTTAACATTTTAACTAGATATAATTTGTATTTTGCCAAAATCATTTAGTGTTTTAAATATTATAACTAGATATAATTAGTATTTTGCCAAAATGATTTAGTGTTTTAAATATTATAACTAGATATAATTAGTATTTTGCCAAAATGATTTAGTGTTTTAAATATTATAACTAGATATAATTAGTATTTTGCCAAAATGATTTAGTGTTTTAAATATCATAACTAGATATAATTAGTAATTTGCCAAAATGATTTAGTGTTTTAAATATTATAACTAGATATAATTAGTATTTTGCCAAAATGACTTAGTGTTTTAAATATTATAACTAGATATAATTAGTATTTTGCCAAAATGATTTACTGAACTCCTCTCAAGCTAGAAGAAGAGAGCCTTCCTTTTAGTGAGTCAGACAAGAAAAACAGAGACCCATTAAGTCTCCCCAGCCTGATGCAGTCTTGTCCCAGGTGGGTATCTTAAAATGGTGACTGAGCATGACCATATTAAAACAACTGAAGCTATTAAACAAAAAGCTCAGCATCTAGTCATCATAGTTTATCATCTTCTCAGCCACTTCATTAAACAACATGCTGGAAGCTGTGGCCAGGACATTCTGCAAGTGTTTTCTATCACAATGACTTTTTCACTATTTCTCCAGTTAAGGATCAGAGAACTTTGGCAGTGGATGCATTCAGCTTCCAGTGAGATCATTTGTTTGTGTACACCTTCCAGCCATTCCATCTGCTACAAAATATCAGAATCTCCATTCCTCATATCATTTTCATGGCATTCAATCTTTGGGTTTTTGTTGACAGATCAGTCTCTACCTCATATCATTTTCATGGCATTCAAACTGTGGTCTTTTGACAGATCAGTCTCTACTTCATATCATTTTCATGGCATTCAGACTGATTTTCTGTTGACAGATCAATCTCTACCTCATATCATTTTCATGGCATACAAATTGGTTTTCTGTTGACAGATCAATCTCTAACTCATATCATTTTCATGGCATTCAAGCTATGGTTTTCTGTTGACAGATTAGTCTCTACCTCATATCATTTTCATGGCATTCAAACTGGTTTTCTGTTGACAAATCAGTCTCTACCTCATCATTTTCATGGCATTCAAACTGGTCTTCTGTTGACAGATCAGTCTCTACCTCATATCATTTTCATGGCATTCAAACTGGTTTTCTGTTGACAGATCAGCCTCTACCTCATATCATTTTCATGGCATTCAAACTGTGTTTTTCTGTTGACAGATCAGTCTCTACCTCATCATTTTCATGGCATTCAAACTGGTTTACTGTTGACAAATCAGTCTCTACCTCATCATTTTCATGGCATTCAAACTGGTTTTCTGTTGACAGATCAGTCTCTACCTCATCATTTCATGGCATTCAAAATGTGGTTTTCTGTTGACAGATCAGTCTCTACCTCATATCATTTTCATGGCATTCAAACTGGTTTTCTGTCGACAGATCAGTCTCTACCTCATCATTTTCATGGCATTCAAACTGTGGTTTTCTGTTGACAGATCACTCTCTAACTCATATCATTTTCATGGCATTCAAACTGGTTTTCTGTTGACAGATCAGTCTTTGTCTCACAGGATGGATCTTCTGTCACAACACATAGGCTCTCTCTTACATAACAGCCCACATGTTCTCCACTTTCATGCTTCACTCATCTCAAGTGTGATCTATCTGCCAAAACAAGTTTTGGGACTGGGTTGCCACTTGTATCATTCAGGCCTATGTTGCCAAGTAAAAAATCTTCTGCAATCATCGAAGAAGGAAACATGCTGATCCTAGCAGTCTTTCTGCAACTTCTGCTGCTGGTTGCCTTTTGCTCAGCATCATCTATCAGGCTACAGAGGTGCCATTTCCAACATGATTAAATTCTCTCTGGGATCAGCATTCAGTTCAGATTTGCACCTCACTCATTTCATTGAGTATTTTGAGCTGCAGATATGTGTCTCTTTCACCCAAATGGAATCTGTGTTTTATTAAATGGTCTTGAATCAAATATCCCTATAAATCATTGAGTGAGGTTTACTTTCAGGCTTTTGAATGTGCTTTTATTTGCTTTCGTGTCTGTGAGAAGATGCATTGTATGTTGATGCTGGCTGTTTCTGGTTTGATTATGATTCTGTTTCTCTCCTTTGTCAACCAGGATTTGTAGCAAACAATCAGTTACCTTCAGTAGCTCCACAGTCTGTTACAGAGATCCTCGGTCTCAACTGAATCCATGCTGGAGATGATCAGGCGATCATGCCCAGTTAGGGGACTGAATTACCAATACAGACCTTTCTTTTATGAAAATAAAATCTCATTAGGTTTGAGCCATCATTGCCACATGGCCATATTCAAATCCTTCAGTATTTGGCAATCCCATATTAACTTCTCTTCCTTCTTCCTCTGTTCATTAGCACAACACACTGTAATCTTTTTATCTAGGACACACAGATGTAGCACACTATGTATCCAACACACTGCATGCTTTTTGTCTAGGACACATAGATGTAGTACACTATGTATCCAACACACTGCATGCTTTTTGTCTAGGACACACAGATATAGCACACTATGTATCCAACACACTGCATGCTTTTTGTCTAGGACACACAGATGTAGTATGCTATGTATCCAACACACTGTATGCTTTTTGTCTAGGACACACAGATGTAACACACTATGTATCCAACACACTGTATGCTTTTTGTCTAGGACACACAGATGTAGCACACTATGTATCCAACACACTGTATGCTTTTTGTCTAGGACACATAGATGTAGTACACTATGTATCCAACACACTGCATGCTTTTTGTCTAGGACACATAGATGTAGTACACTATGTATCCAACACACTGTATGCTTTTTGTCTAGGACACACAGATGTAGCACAGTATGTATCCATCACACTGTATGCTTTTTGTATAGGACACACAGATGTAACACACTCTGTATCCAACACACTGTATGCTTTTTGTCTAGGACACATAGATGTAGTACACTATGTATCCAACACACTGCATGCTTTTTGTCTAGGACACACAGATGTAGTATGCTATGTATCCAACACACTGTATGCTTTTTGTCTAGGACACACAGATGTAGCACACTATGTATCCAACACACTGTATGCTTTTTGTCTAAGACACATAGATGTAGCACACTATGTATCCAACACACTGTATGCTTTTTGTCTAGGACACACAGATGTAGCACAGTATGTATTCAACAGACTGCATGTTTTTTTGTCTAGGATAAACAGATGTAGCACACTATGTATCCAACACACTGTATGCTTTTTGTCTAGGACACACAGATGTAGCACACTATGTATCCAACAAACTGTATGCTTTTTGTCTAGGACACATAGATGTAGCACACTATGTATCCAACACACTGTATGCTTTTTGTCTAGGACACACAGATGTAGCACAGTATGTATTCAACAGACTGCATGTTTTTTTTGTCTAGGATACACAGATGTAGCACACTATGTATCCAACACACTGTATGCTTTTTGTCTAGGACACAGATGTAGCACAGTATGTATCCAACACACTGTATGCTTTTTATCTAGGACACACAGATGTAGCACACTATGTATCCAACACACTGTATGCTTTTTGTCTAGGACACACAGATGTAGCACACTATGTATCCAACACACTGTATGCTTTTTGTCTAGGACACATAGATGTAGTACACTATGTATCCAACACACTGCATGCTTTTTGTCTAGGACACATAGATGTAGTACACTATGTATCCAACACACTGTATGCTTTTTGTCTAGGACACACAGATGTAGCACAGTATGTATCCAACACACTGTATGCTTTTTGTCTAGGACACACAGATGTAACATACTATGTATCCAACACACTGTATGCTTTTTGTCTAGGACACATAGATGTAGTACACTATGTATCCAACACACTGTATGCTTTTTGTCTAGGACACACAGATGTAGTATGCTATGTATCTAACACACTGTATGCTTTTTGTCTAGGACACACAGATGTAGCACACTATGTATCCAACACACTGTATGCTTTTTGTCTAAGACACATAGATGTAGCACACTATGTATCCAACACACTGTATGCTTTTTGTCTAGGACACAGATGTAGCACAGTATGTATCCAACAGACTGCATGTTTTTTTGTCTAGGATACACAGATGTAGCACACTATGTATCCAACACACTGTATGCTTTTTGTCTAGGACACACAGATGTAGCACACTATGTATCCAACACACTGTATGCTTTTTGTCTAAGACACATAGATGTAGCACACTATGTATCCAACACACTGTATGCTTTTTGTCTAGGACACACAGATGTAGCACAGTATGTATTCAACAGACTGCATGTTTTTTTTGTCTAGGACACACAGATGTAGCACAGTATGTATTCAACAGACTGCATGTTTTTTTTGTCTAGGATACACAGATGTAGCACACTATGTATCCAACACACTGTATGCTTTTTGTCTAGGACACAGATGTAGCACAGTATGTATCCAACACACTGTATGCTTTTTATCTAGGACACACAGATGTAGCACACTATGTATCCAACACACTGTATGCTTTTTGTCTAGGACACATAGATGTAGCACACTATGTATCCAACACACTGTATGCTTTTTGTCTAGGACACACAGATGTAACACACTATGTATCCAACACACTTTATGCTTTTTGTCTAGGACACACAAATGTAGCACAGTATGTATTCAACAGACTGCATGTTTTTTTGTCTAGGATACACAGATGTAGCACACTATGTATCCAACACACTGTATGCTTTTTATCTAGGACACATAGATGTAGTACACCATGTATCCAACACACTGCATGCTTTTTGTCTAGGACACATAGATGTAGTACACTATGTATCCAACACACTGTATGCTTTTTGTCTAGGACACACAGATGTAACACACTATGTATCCAACACACTGTATGCTTTTTGTCTAGGACACACAGATGTAGCACACTATGTATCCAACACACTGTATGCTTTTTGTCTAGGACACACAGATGTAGCACACTATGTATCCAACACACTGCATGCTTTTTGTCTAGGACACATAGATGTAGTATGCTATGTATCCAACACACTGTATGCTTTTTGTCTAGGACACATAGATGTAGTATGCTATGTATCCAACACACTGTATGCTTTTTGTCTAGGACACACAGATGTAACACTATGTATCCAACACACTGTATGCTTTTTGTCTAGGACACATAGATGTAGTACACTATGTATCCAACACACTGTATGCTTTTTGTCTAGGACACATAGATGTAGCACAGTATGTATCCAACACACTGTATGCTTTTTGTCTAGGACACACAGATGTAACACACTATGTATCCAACACACTGTATGCTTTTTGTCTAGGACACACAGATGTAACACACTATGTATCCAACACACTGTATGCTTTTTGTCTAGGACACACAGATGTAGCACAGCATGTATCCAACACACTGTAATCTTTTTGTCTAGGACACACAGATGTAGCACACTATGTATCTAACACACTGCATGCTTTTTGTCTAGGACACACAGATGTAGTATGCTATGTATCCAACACACTGCATACTTTTTGTCTAGGACACACAGATGTAACACACTATGTATCCAACACACTGCATGCTTTTTGTCTAGGACACACAGATGTAACACACTATGTATCCAACACACTGTATGCTTTTTGTCTAGGACACACAGATGTAGCACACTATGTATCCAACACTGTATGCTTTTTGTCTAGGACACACAGATGTAGCACAGCATGTATCAAACACACTGTAATCTTTTTGTCTAGGACACACAGATGTAGCACACTATGTATCTAACACACTGCATGCTTTTTGTCTAGGACACACAGATGTAGTATGCTATGTATCCAACACACTGCATGCTTTTTGTCTAGGACACACAGATGTAACACACTATGTATCCAACACACTGCATGCTTTTTGTCTAGGACACATAGATGTAGTACAGTATGTATCCAACACACTGTATGCTTTTTGTCTAGGATACATACATGTAGCACACTATGTATCCAACACACTGTATGCTTTTTGTCTAGGACACATAGATGTAGCACAGTATGTATCCAACACACTGTATGTTTTTGTCTAGGACACACAGATGTAACACACTATGTATCCAACACACTGTATGCTTTTTGTCTAGGACACACAGATGTAACACTATGTATCCAACACACTGCATGCTTTTTGTCTAGGACACACAGATGTAACACAGTATGTATCCAACACACTGTATGCTTTTTGTCTAGGACACACAGATGTAGCACACTATGTATCCAACACAATGTATGCTTTTTGTCTAGGACACACAGATGTAACACACTATGTATCCAACACACTGTATGCTTTTTGTCTAGGACACACAGATGTAGCACAGCATGTATCCCACACACTGCATCCTTTTTGTCTAGGACACACAGATGTAGCACACTATGTATCCAACACACTGTATGCTTTTTGTCTAGGACACATAGATGTAGCACAGTATGTATCCAACACACTGTATGCTTTTTGTCTAGGACACACAGATGTAACACACTATGTATCCAACACACTGTATGCTTTTTGTCTAGGACACACAGATGTAGCACACTATGTATCCAACACACTGCATGCTTTTTGTCTAGGACACACAGATGTAACACAGTATGTATCCAAAACACTGTATGCTTTTTGTCTAGGACATACAGATGTAGCACACTATGTATCCAACACACTGTATGCTTTTTGTCTAGGACACACAGATGTAGCACAGCATGTATCCAACAAACTGTAATCTTTTTGTCTAGGACACACAGATGTAGCACACTATGTATCCAACACACTGCATGCTTTTTGTCAAGGACACACAGATGTAGTATTCTATGTATCCAACACACTGCATGATTTTTGTCTAGGACACACAGATGTAACACACTATGTATACAACACACTGCATGCTTTTTGTCTAGGACACACAGATGTAACACACTATGTATCCAACACACTGTATGCTTTTTGTCTAGGATACACAGTTGTAGTACAGTATGTATCCAACACACTGCATGCTTTTTGTCTAGGACACACAGATGTAGTACACTATATATCCAACACACTGCATGCTTTTTGTCTAGGACACTTAGATGTAGTATGCTATGTATCCAACACACTGTATGCTTTTTGTCTAGGACACATAGATGTAGCACACTATGTATCCAACACACTGTATGCTTTTTGTCTAGGACACACAGATGTAGCACACTATGTATCCAACACACTGTATGCTTTTTGTCTAGGACACATAGATGTAGCACACTATGTATCCAACACACTGTATGCTTTTTGTCTAGGACACACAGATGTAACACACTATGTATCCAACACACTGTATGCTTTTTGTCTAGGACACATAGATGTAGCACAGCATGTATCCAACACACTGTATGCTTTTTGTCTAGGACACACAGATGTAGAACAGTATGTATCCAACACACTGTATGCTTTTTGTCTAGGACACACAGATGTAGAACAGTATGTATCCAACACACTGTATGCTTTTTATCTAGGACACACAGATGTAGTACAGTATGTATCCAACACACTGTATGCTTTTTGTCTAGGACACACAGATGTAGAACAGTATGTATCCAACACACTGTATGCTTTTTGTCTAGGACACATAGATGTAGCACACTATGTATCCAACACACTGTATGCTTTTTGTCTAGGACACACAGATATAGCACACTATGTATCCAACTCACTGCATGCTTTTTATCTAGGACACACAGATGTAGCACACTATGTATCCAACACACTGTATGCTTTTTGTCTAGGACACACAGATGTAGAACAGTATGTATCCAACACACTGTATGCTTTTTATCTAGGACACACAGATGTAGTACAGTATGTATCCAACACACTGTATGCTTTTTGTCTAGGACACACAGATGTAGAACAGTATGTATCCAACACACTGTATGCTTTTTGTCTAGGACACATAGATGTAGCACACTATGTATCCAACACACTGTATGCTTTTTGTCTAGGACACACAGATATCGCACACTATGTATCCAACACACTGCATGATTTTTATCTAGGACACACAGATGTAGCACACTATGTATCCAACACACTGTATGCTTTTTGTCTAGGACACACAGATATAGCACACTATGTATCCAACTCACTGCATGCTTTTTATCTAGGACACACAGATGTAGCACACTATGTATCCAACACACTGTATGCTTTTTGTCTAGGACACACAGATGTAGCACACTATGTATCCAACACACTGTATGCTTTTTGTCTAGGACACACAGATGTAGAACAGTATGTATCCAACACACTGTATGCTTTTTGTCTAGGACACATAGATGTAGCACACTATGTATCCAACACACTGTATGCTTTTTGTCTAGGACACATAGATGTAGTACACTATGTATCCAACACACTGTATGCTTTTTGTCTAGGACACACAGATGTAACACACTATGTATCCAACACACTGTATGCTTTTTGTCTAGGACACACAGATGTAGCACACTATGTATCCAACACACTGTATGCTTTTTTGTCTAGGACACACAGATGTAGCACACTATGTATCCAACACACTGTATGCTTTTTGTCTAGGACACATAGATGTAGTACAGTATGTATCCAACACACTGCATGCTTTTTGTCTAGGACACACAGATATAGCACACTATGTATCCAACACACTGCATGCTTTTTGTCTAGGACACACAGATGTAGTATGCTATGTATCCAACACACTGTATGCTTTTTGTCTAGGACACACAGATGTAGCACACTATGTATCCAACACACTGTATGCTTTTTGTCTAGGACACACAGATGTAGCACACTATGTATCCAACACACTGTATGCTTTTTGTCTAGGACACACATATGTAACACACTATGTATCCAACACACTGTATGCTTTTTGTCTAGGACACATAGATGTAGCACAGCATGTATCCAACACACTGTATGCTTTTTGTCTAGGACACACATATGTAGAACAGTATGTATCCAACACACTGTATGCTTTTTGTCTAGGACACATAGATGTAGTACAGTATGTATCCAACACACTGCATGCTTTTTGTCTAGGACACATAGATGTAGCACACTATGTATCCAACACACTGTATGCTTTTTGTCTAGGACACACAGATGTAACACACTATGTATCCAACACACTGCAAGCTTTTTGTCTAGGACACACAGATGTAACACACTATGTATCCAACACACTGTATGCTTTTTGTCTAGGACACACAGATGTAGCACACTATGTATCCAACACACTGCATGCTTTTTGTCTAGGACACATAGATGTAGTACAGTATGTATCCAACACACTGTATGCTTTTTGTCTAGGACACATAGATGTAGCACAGCATGTATCCAACACACTGTATGCTTTTTGTCTAGGACACACAGATGTAACACACTATGTATCCAACACACTGCATGCGTTTTGTCTAGGACACATAGATGTAGTACACTATGCATCCAACACACTGCAAGCTTTTGGTCTAGGACACACAGATATAGCACACTATGTATCCAACACACTGTATGCTTTTTGTCTAGGACACACAGATGTAGTATGCTATGTATCCAATGCACTGTATGCTTTTTGTCTAGGACACATAGATGTAGCACAGTATGTATCCAACACACTGCATGCTTTTTATCTAGGACACACAGATGTAGCACACTATGTATCCAACACACTGTATGCTTTTTGTCTAGGACACACAGATGTAGTATGCTATGTATCCAACACACTGTATGCTTTTTGTCTAGGACACATAGATGTAGCACACTATGTATCCAACACACTGTATGCTTTTTATCTAGGACACACAGATGTAGCACACTATGTATCCAACACACTGTATGCTTTTTATCTAGGACACACAGATGTAGCACACTATGTATCCAACACACTGTATGATTTTTGTCTAGGACACATAGATGTAGCACACTATGTATCCAACACACTGTATGCTTTTTGTCTAGGACACACAGATGTAGCACACTATGTATCCAACACACTGCTTGCTTTTTGTCTAGGACACACAGATGTAGCACACTATGTATCCAACACACTGCATGCTTTTTGTCTAGGACACATAGATGTAGTACACTATGTATCCAACACACTGTATGCTTTTTGTCTAGGACACACAGATGTAGTATGCTATGTATCCAACACACTGTATGCTTTTTGTCTAGGACACATAGATGTAGTACACTATGTATCCAACACACTGTATGCTTTTTGTCTAGGACACACAGATGTAGTATGCTATGTATCCAACACACTGTATGCTTTTTGTCTAAGACACATAGATGTAGCACACTATGTATCCAACACACTGTATGCTTTTTATCTAGGACACACAGATGTAGCACACTATGTATCCAACACACTGCAAAGTATATCTCTCCCTTAGATGGTGAGTATATTCCATTTTTCTGTTTTTGATCAGTTTAAAACATCAGCCTACCCACATGACTGACAAATTCAGCTACATAACAGTGATGGTTAACTTATTCCTGCTATTTAAATGTAATTGATGAAACTAATTTGAATTTTAAAATACCTATCTCTATAGCTGAAAACCTTCACCCCACCCCATTCTGATGTCCTGATGTAATCATCATCTATGAAAACCCTCACCCCACTCCATTCTCATGTCCTCGTGTAATTATCATCTATGAAAACCCTCACCCCACTCCATTCTCATGTCCTCGTGTAATTATCATCTATGAAAACCCTCACCCCACTCCATTCTCATGTCCTCGTGTAATTATCATCTATGAAAACCCTCACCCCACTCCATTCTCATGTCCTCATGTAATTATCATCTATGAAAACCCTCACCCCACTCCATTCTCATGTCCTCGTGTAATTATCATCTATGAAAACCCTCACCCCACTCCATTCTCATGTCCTCATGTAATTATCATCTATGAAAACCCTCACCCCCCTCCATTCTCATGTCCTCGTGTAATTATCATCTATGAGAACCCTCACCCCACTCCATTCTCATGTCCTCGTGTAATTATCATCTATGAAAACCCTCACCCCACTCCATTCTCAGGTCCTCGTGTAATTATCATCTATGAAAACAATGACTATTCTGCACAAGAACATGTGACATGCATGAGATGACCATATCTTATTGACATGTCATATGGATATGATGTCTTATTGACATGTTTTATGTACTGTGTCTTATTGACATGTCTTATGGACCATGTCTTATGGACCATGTCTTATTTATATGTCTTATTGACAATTCTCCACTCTAAGAGGACCTATTCACATTGACAGGACAACATTTTACAACACATGAAATTAAGAACTATGCAATAAAAATAGGTAAGTATGCATAATTAAAATTTGTTGTACTTCCAAGAAGCTAAATTTATTTGGACCCACATCTAGTTAAAATTTTACATCAATTCATCAGCACAGAAAACTTAAAAACCTAAAAATGTTTATTATCTTACCTGTATTTTGAAAATAGGGAACTAAAAGGAATATACCTCATCCATATACATCCTTTACATCTGTCCATAGTGAAAGTATTGATGCTACACATGATGTCAATATGTGTCCACTCTTTGTCAACTGGAAACATGAAAGACTGAATCAACCAACCTGTATCTGTCAACAGGTAACCTGGGAGTGTTATATTATATCTTACCTGAATCTGTCAGTAGAGAACTGAATGAAGTCTCATCAGTGTTGTTGAGCAATTCCTCCGTCTCCAGTGATGACATGTACTTGGAGTATGACCATGACACCTTGTCTTTATCCTCTACTTCATGTTCTTCTCGATCACTTCCGTCTTGTGCTTGGAATGGGTCATGGTATGCATCGTCGTCATCGTCTAGGGACAGACCCAAGGCTGCTCTACGTTCTGCTTCCTGTTGGATAGCATTGCCATAAATATTTTTATACATCATATCATGCTGACTTTAATAAAGAATACTATATTACTATACACAGCACTATAACTTAGTTACCTAGAACCTAACTTTCTTCCAGAAAGTTTCACTCTACTTACTTTTTCATTTTTATCCTTCTACGTCTGTAATCAACATGTTGTGCATTTGTCACATTAAATGATTTTAATTTCTGATTAATGGGTTGCCAAAATGCTGGATATTTCAAAAGTGACTCTGGTGGAAGATACTCTAAAGAGAACATTCTGTTACTGTGGCAACTGAGAAATATAGTGACTATCATTAGAACAGTATGTATGCAAAAGACAAATAAGAAAATATTATGTAAAAGCAAGACATTTTATAACCAAATTTCAAATTAAATTCATAAATTTAATAAAGATCTTTGAATGCCCAAGCTGTATTAAATCTATTAAATAATTATGATTTATTATTTTCTTACTTTATTACAGTCTTAAATTTAAATTGTATTCCTCATATCCACAATTAGGTTTACCCTGAACAGAGTTATTCTTCAAAGAACACATGCCTACATCTGTCATCACATAATTCACTGGCAGGTCTGGGTCTATGCAGTTGTCTTGAAATAATCAGAACAATTTATTTCAGCAAATAATATAGACTCTGATCTGCCATAGAATTAGGTAAACGCAAATCGGGGTTTTTGATATTTGCAGATGGACTAAACTTATTGGCAATTTTTTTGAAAACACTAAAGACAAAGCAATCATAAAAATTACAAGGTATTATCCTTGGCCTGACTAAATTAAAAATTAATGTTGAGCTCTTGAGCTTGCAACATTTTAACTAAGTACTCCCCCCTCCCATCTAATCTGTACATAAAAAAGATCAAAAGTGGAATTTGGAGACCATTTTTATACAACCAGTATGTTTTTATTCATCTTCTTGTCTAATACAAAAAGTTCAACAGTGTAAAGATTCCAAAACAAATCTGGACATGAAATAATGATGGGACATTATTAATTTTATGATAAGAATTTTAAAAATTGCTTTTCGTTAAAATAGTTATACTGTGAACAATTTTATTTTTTATAAAATGTAAAGTTTTCCTGACTCAGTTGATGACTGTTCATTCTGGCGACTTTTATTACTTGCCACTTTTCATACAACAGTAAATTTAATACTGCTAGAATTTCTAAATGAAATTACAAATCATGACCCTTTTGATTTTCATCTAGCAATAAATTAAAACATTTTACCATTTAGCTTATAAAAAAAAATAAAGTTTACCTCAATTTAGTGCACATACAGATGAAGATACACGAACATTAAAGTTACAGCTATGTTGAGTTTCCACCAAAGTGTGCTCAAGCAAATGTTTTTCTGCTGCATTGAAAAATGAAGTGAATAGTAAAACCACCTAATTTGTAAACTAACTCCTTTAAAACAAATAAGTTTGATCAATATATTATTTAGCAGAAACTGTGCTCAAAGACTGCCCCTTAATTATACAATAGAACCTGTTGTGAAAGACCACCATTATCTATACAGTATAACCTGTGCTGCAAGGACACCTTTTTGCATACAGCAGAACCTGTGCATGATGAATGCAAAGTATCAGGAATTTTTTAATGCATATTTATGTATGAGTATGACATAGATATGTTTCTATGGATCCTTAAATTTCTGAAACAAATATATTATTGAAATTCTACTTCACACTGGAGCTCAAAGAAAGAATTTGAAGAAAAAGTTTAAACACATGTTCATTCATGATAAAAAGACATGAAAAATATATAAAAGAAGCAAAAAAGTATATTTTAGCAATTAAGAATAGAAAAGGCTTGCATGAAAATGGAGCTTGATTAAGCTGATTGTTTCAGTTTCACCCTTCTGAGAATTCATTTATTAATCAGCAAAAAATGTCCATATAATGGGAAATTAAAATTGTTACTTTTAAGATCATGTGATATTCAGGACTTAACTAGATAGTTATTCTTTGGCAAGTAAAAATGGTGTCTCCTTCCACCCCCATTTTCCCAACCTGACTAAACAGAATAGTGCCATATGACCTTTGACCCTGGGCCAAAGTCATCAGAATTTGATGTTTTCTAAGGCCTATTTCAAGCTTGTCTATTTTCTATCTAAGGCCTGTTTCAAGCAAGTCTATTTTCTATCTAAGGCCTGTTTCAAGCAAGTCTATTATATCTAAGGCCTGTTTCAATCAAGTCTATTTTCTATCTAAGGCCTGTTTCAAGCAAGTCTATATTATATCTAAGGCCTGTTTCAATCAAGTCTATATTATATCTAAGGCCTGTTTCAATCAAGTCTATATTATATCTAAGGCCTGTTTCAAACATGTCTATATTCTATCTAAGGCCTAATTCAAGCATGTCTATATTCTATCAAAGACCTGTTTCAAGCATGCCTATATTCTATACAAGGTCTGTTTCAAGCATGTCTATATTCTAAGGCCTGTTTCAAGCATGTCTATATTATATCTAAGGCCTGTTTCAAGCATGTATATATTCTATTTTAGGCCTATTTCAAACATGTCTATATTCTATCTAAGGCCTATTTCAAGCATGTCTATATTCTAAAGCCTGTTTCAAGCATGTCTTTATTATATCTAAGGCCTGTTTCAAGCATACCTATATTCTACCTAAGGCCTGTTTCAAATGTGTCTATAATCTATTAAGTTTGACTTGAAAGAATATGTTCTTGATTACAGACTCATGGCAACATCTACAGAATGGATGACATGAAACCAGTCTGTTTTCCTTTGTTGAAGAGGAAGGAGACAAGGAACAATTTTATTACAGCATTATATTGTGTAAATGATGGGATTGATGTCAATAGGAAAATGAGTAATTGAAACTTAGAAATGTGATTTAACTATAAAATTAGAACAATTATGTTATCTTGGAGTTATGTCATTCTTTAAAAGGCAAAATGCTGTCTTCAACCAACATAAGAAACTGCATGTATCACACTGCTTTTAAAGTACTACCCAAAAATGTATTTTATTTGACAGTACTATCAAAAAATGTATTTTTTTTAAAAGTACTACCCAAAATGTATTTTATTTGACAGTACTATCAAAAAATGTATTTTATTTAAAAGTACTATCAAAAATGTATTTTAGTTACAAGTACTATCAAAAAATATATTTAAATGTTCTATCAAAAAATGTGTTTTATTAAAAGTACAATAAAAAAATGTACTTTTTTCAAATGTATTATAAAAATATATTTTATTTAAAAGTACTATCAAAAATGTATTTTATTTAAAAATTCCATTATCAGTAATAAATGTGAGAGAAAGAAAAGACTTATTTCTTTAATGTAGAGCCATAATAGGTCTAATGGAAAAGACAAAACCATATTTAATATGGAATTCCTAATGGAAAAGACAAAACCATATTTAATATGGAATTCCTAATGGAAAAGACAAAACCATATTTAATATGGAATTCCTAATGAAAAAGGGTGGATGAGTGCAATATATCAGAAAAAAATACTTATGCTTATTTGTATTTGTCATGTTTTATGTGCAGTAATTTTCTATCAATAAAAGTTCATACTTGCAAATTATGTAGTAATTTTTTTATAACATTAAAGACCATGCTAGTAGGTGATTAAGAAATTAGTGGTTATACATCTGTTCTGACAATTAGGGACAGAGCAGCACATACATCTGTGCAAGAGTTTATAAGCAGAAGCAAAATGGTATATTCATGGAATTTGGTTGAAGAAAGAAAACTAAAGAAGAAGAAAATACATATAGAAAAAGAAGAAACAAAGATTAAAACTAGATAACAATAATAACCTTACTTTGAAAATATAACCCTGAATATGGTGTTCATTTTCTGGTAGCATAAATATAACCCTGAATTTGGTGTTCTTTTCTGGTAGCAAATATATAACCCTGAATATCGTTTTCATTTCCTTGTAGTGAAAATATAACACTGTATATGTCTTCATTTCCTGGTAGTGATATATCTATATATAAGTACCAAGCTGTGTCTATATCTCAAATAGCTTCAACAGCTTCAAATTTAACAAAACTGAAGACCCACACACAAAGTAACTATTTTGATTTGTGACCTTGACCTTGAAGATGTGACCCTGATTGTGGTACCAACATACCTTGTAAAAACATAATTATACAGCTCTCCCATATTATTACACAATAGTTTTGGTCCACAATGGCCATCCACATTGTTACAAATGGCAGTAAGGTGACAACAGCATTATGTATCAAACTATGGTATAGTGACAACAACATTATGTATCAAACTATGGTATAGTGACAACAACATTATGTATCAAACTATGGTATAGTGACAATAGCATTATGTATTTTAAAACTATGGTATAGTGACAACAACATTATGTATCAAACTATGGTATAGTGACAACAACATTATGTATTTTAAAACTATCGTATAGTGACAACAACATTATGTATCTAACTATGGTATAGTGACAATAGCATTATGTATTTTAAAACTATGGTATAGTGACAACAACATTATGTATCAAACTATGGTATAGTGACAATAGCATTATGTATTTTAAAACTATGGCATAGTGACAATAGCATTATGTATCAAACTGTGGTATAGTGACAACAACATTATGTAGCAAACTATGGTATAGTGACAACAACATTATGTATCAAACTATGGTATAGTGACAATAGCATTATGTATCAAACTATGGTATAGTGACAATAGCATTATGTATTTTAAAACTATGGTATAGTGACAACAACATTATGTATCAAACTATGGTATAGTGACAACATTATGTATCAAACTATGGTATAGTGACAATAGCATTATGTATTTTAAAGCTATGGTATAGTGACAATAGCATTATGTATTTTAAAGCTATGGTATAGTGACAATAACATTATGTATTTTAAAGCTATGGTATAGTGACAATAGCATTATGTATTTTAAAGCTATGGTATAGTGACAACAACATTATGTATCAAACTATGGTATAGTGACAATAGCATTATGTATTTTAAAACTATGGTATAGTGACAATAGCATTATGTATCAAACTGTGGCATAGTGAGAACAGTATCATGTGTCAAACTGCAAGATAATGAGACCAGCATTATATATTGAATCATTGTATAGTAAAACAGCAATATGTACGAGATCATGGTATACTTTGAACAGCATTATGTACCAATCATGGTATACTGAGAACGGCAATATGTACCAAATCATGGTATAGGGAGAACAGTACAGTATTATGTACTGAATCACAATATAGTAAGAACAGCAATAGGTACCAAATCATGGTATAGGGAGAACAGTACAGTATTATGTACTGAATCACAATATAGAGAGAACAGCATTATGTACTGAATCATGGTATACTGAGATCTGCAATATGTACTAGATCATGGTATAGAGAGAACAGCATTATGTACTGAATCATGGTATACTGAGATCTGCAATATGTACTAGATCATGGTATAGAGAGAACAGCATTATGTACTGAATCATGGTATACTAAGATTAGCAATATGTACCAAATCATGATATACTGAGAACAGCAATATGTACCAGATCATTGTATACTGGGAACAGTATTATGTACCAAATCATGGTATAGGGAGAACAGCATTATGTACTGAATCACAATATAGTGAGAACAGCATTATGTACTAGATCATGGTATACTGAGATCAGCAATATGTACTAGATCATGGTATACTGAGATCAGCAATATGTACCAAATCATGATATACTGAGAACAGCAACATGTACCAAATCATGATATACTGAGAACAGCAATATGTACCAGATCATGGTATAGAGAGAACAGCATTATGTACTGAACACAATATAGTGAGAACTGTATGTACTGGACTGTTTTAAAGTGGGATTTATTGAAATTATGTTTCTAAAATAGCATTGTTTAAAAAGATATACTGCTAAGTTTCAAGCTGTTTTCTTACTACCAAAATTATGCTACATCAGATAAACTAATTGAAATAAATTTGTTTTTCTCCATGGGGTCCATAGTGGGACTATGCTATAACTACATTATAACACAGTGTGTTATAACTTGGAACACCTGTAGGGAGTTTCATGTTTCTCTTGTAATCACCTGTAGAGTTAAAAATTAAAATGAACAAAATGAAAATGTTGACCTATGAACATAAGATATCATGCTACATGAATTAAGATATCCTGAAGTAGTGAAATGCAAGCATACAAAGTTTATCTATTAATGTCAAAATGGTATTATGTTGAAAGAATGGATTAGAAATGTATCCATAAATAACAGATGTCCCTGTCAGTATGATGTTAGTACAAAATCCATATCAAACAGGTACTATACTAACATAAAATCTTGCCAACAACAGTAAGACTAAACATTGACCAAGGTGTTGTCATTGGCCAACAACAGTAAGACTAAACATTGACCAAGGTGTTGTCATTGGCCAACAACAGTAAGAATAAACATTGACCAAGGTGTTGTCATTGGTCAACAACAGTAAGACTAAACATTAACCAAGGTGTTGTCATTGGCCAACAACAGTAAGACTAAACATTGACTAATTTGTTGTCATTGGTTAACAACAGTAAGACTAAACATTGACCAAGGTGTTGTCATTGGCCAACAACAGTAAGACTAAACATTGACCAAGGTGTTGCTAAGAAAAACCCTCAAATCAAAATTTGATTTCAATTCATGAGTTTTTTTATAAGATACTTAGTGGGACTGAACATTAAACTTCAAAGTCAAACTAACTTCTTAGGATGAGTGTGGACTTTGTGGACAGAGAATGAAAACAATATTTCTTATGAAGTATATGATAGGACAGGTCATGATGGACCAAGACTTGATGGATGGATCCATCTAACACTCTGTTATAATGGATATAATAGGACAGGTAATGATGGACCAAGACTTTATGGATGGATCCATCTAACATTGTGTTATAATGGATGTAATAGGACAGGTCATGATGGACCAAGACTTTATGGATGGATCCATCTAATACTGTGTTATAATGGATGTAATAGGACAGGTCATGATGGACCAAGACTTTATGGATGGATCCATCTAACAATGTGTTATAATGGATGTAATAGGACAGGTCATGATGGACCAAGACTTTATGGATGGATCCATCTAATACTGTGTTATAATGGATGTAATAGGACAGGTCATGATGGACCAAGACTTTATGGATGGATCCATGTAATACTGTGTTATAATGGATATAATAGGACAGTTCATGATGGTCCAAGACTTTATGGATGGATCCATCTAACACTGTGTTATAATGGATGTAATAGGACAGGTCATGATGGACCAAGACTTTATGGATGGATCCATCTAACACTGTGTTATAATGGATGTAATAGGACAGGTCATGATGGACCAAGACTTTATGGATGGATCTAACATTGTGTTATAATGGATATAATAGGACAGGTCATGATGGACCAAGACTTTACGGATGGATCCATCTAATACTGTGTTATAATGGATGTAATAGGACAGGTCATGATGGACCAAGACTTTATGGATGGATCCATCTAACAATGTGTTATAATGGATGCAATAGGACAGGTCATGATGGATCAAGACTTTATGGATGGATCCATCTAATAATGTGTTATAATGGATGTAATAGGACCGGTCATGATGGACCAAGACTTTATGGATGGATCCATGTAATACTGTGTTATAATGGATGTAATAGGACAGGTCATGATGGTCCAAGACTTTATGGATGGATCCATCTAACAATGTGTTATAATGGATGCAATAGGACATGTCATGATGGACCAAGACTTTATGGATGGATCCATCTAATACTGTGTTATAATGGATGCAATAGGACAGGTCATGATGGACCAAGACTTTATGGATGGATCCATCTAACACTATGTCATAATGGATGTAATAGGACAGGTCATGATGGACCAAGACTTTATGGATGGATCCATCTAATAATGTGTTATAATTGGTGTAATAGGACAGGTCATGATGGACCAAGACTTTATGGATGGATCCATCTAATATTGTGTTATAATGGATTTAATAGGACAGGTCATGATGGACCAAAAATTTATGGACAGATCCATGTAATACTGTGCTATAATGGATGTAATAAGACAGGTCATGATGGACCAAGACTTTATGGATGGATCCATGTAATACTGTGTTATAATGGATGTAATAGGACAGGTCATGATGGACCAAGACTTTATGGATGGATCCATCTAATACTGTGTTATAATGGATGTAATAGGACCGGTTATGATGGACCAAGACTTTATGGATGGATCCATGAAACACTATCTGTAATAATTGATGTACAGTCCAACTCAGTTTTTTTTTATTATGTTGGGGGTGTTAAAAAATTATCAACATAACCGGGTACTGAGATATCAGGGTTTAGTTGATAAATCTACTGCAGAACCATGATTATTCATCTGAAGTACCAAAACTGAGGAGTTTTGTTTCTAAATACAAATGGCATTTCTAATGCACAAAAATAATAATTCAGTTATGGCTGGTTGCATAAAAAAGAAGACTGAATGTCTTTTAACTGAGATTAAGTAACAAGTCACACATTTTTACAACAATAAATTACTGCAACAATGTCAGTCTATGCCTGTTTTTACCAATGCTATTTGATTCTGTACCAATTAAAGATAGGGCTGTCAGTATTCATGCACTGACAAATTGTAAAATGTGTTTGATGCCTTTAAGCCTTTGTCCCAAATTCTGTATGAAGACAATTTATTCCATTCATGCATTTAGAAGACAACTTATTCCATTCATACATTTAGAAGACAACTTATTCCATTCATACATTTAGAAACCAATTTATTCCATTCATACATTTAGAAGACAATTTATTCCATTCATACATTTAAAAGCCAATTTATTCCATTCATACATTTAGAAGCCAATTTATTCCATTCATGCATTTAGAAGACATCTTATTCCATTCATACATTTAGAAGACAATTTATTCCATTCATACATTTAGAAGACATTTTATTCCATTCATACATTTAGAACCCAATTTATTCCATTCATACATTTAGAAGCTTATTCCATTCATACATTTAGAAGCCAATTTTTTCCATTCATACATTTAGAAGACAATTTATTCCATTCATACATTTAGAAGACAATTAATTCCATTCATACATTTAGAAGACAACTTATTCCATTCATACATTTAGAAGACAACTTATTCCATTCATACATTTAGAAGACAACTTATTCCATTCATACATTTAGAAGACAACTTATTCCATTCATACATTTAGAAGACAACTTATGCCATTCATACATTTAGAAGACAATTTATTCCATTCATACATTTAGAAGACAATTTATTCCATTCATACATTTAGAAGACAATTTATTCCATTCATACATTTAGAAGACAATTTATTCCATTCATACATTTAGAAGACAATTTATTCCATTCATGCATTTAAAAGACAATTTATTCCATTCATGCATTTAGAAGCCAATTTATTCCATTCATGCATTTAAAAGACAATTTATTCCATTCATGCATTTAGAAGCCAATTTATTTCATTCATGCATTTAAAAGACAATTTATTCCATTCATACATTTAGAAGACAATTTATTCCATTCATGCATTTAGAAGACAATTTATTCCATTCATGCATTTAGAAGACAATTTATTCCATTCATACATTTAGAAGCCAATTTATTCCATTCATACATTTAGAAGACAATTTATTCCATTCATACATTTAGAAGACAACTTATTCCATTCATACAGTTGTAGTCCCATATCCCTCCTGACTTTGATCAGTGACCATTAGCTACAACACAGCACCAGAAGTCGGATAGGTTAATCTCTTTGATCAATTGCAAGACTTTGATATTCAATACTAAACACAATGCAAATGAAAGCACTCCTCTTTCTGTTTCACATTTCAATCCTATCAGTTGCTTTGTTGTTGTTGTTGGGCTTAATGCCATTTTTCAGCACACGATAGGCTATACATGGCGGCTAGTATTAATCAGTCGCTTTCTGCTTCATTCTATTTGTGTTGAAGAATATGGAATCATGGTATGAAGATCAACAATGTAATAAAAAATACTAGGTACTATGGATTTTTTTTACAGTACCGTTGGTGCTTTTATTTAATTTCATTCAAAAACAAATTAATAACCATGGGGGAGGGGGCAGCTAACTTAGTTGGGAATTTTGTAAATTTCTATTTATAGATTATTGTGAGTCACATGATCTAACCATGCTGAAGCTGAATGCTTTCACCTGCACCAAGCATGGAAACACTTTAACTATTACCAAATTTGTTTGAAATATGTTGAGTAAAACAAATGAGGTATTTAACCTGATAATGTTTGGAGTTAAAGATCGAATTCACAATGCTGTTTGGGACGTGAACTATATTATGGTGGTGTTGATGTGTGATAATGTCCATTTTAAACACAGCTTATACAAAGGTCAGAATCACATTCATTCCATTTCCTTACTCTTAAGTATTGTTTACAACATAATCTTCTCCACTCTGTGCAAGTCATAAACCATGCATTATTCTGATTGGTTGATTAGCATTTGTAGCAACTTTTACTGTTATTGCCAGAAACACTGTATCATTTCTTGTAAAATTTCTCTGAGATGGACATCAAAAGTTGCATTTTGTTGAAATAAGCAAGTCCAGATGTTACTTAGGACCAAAACTTATGCCTAACATAACAGGTTTTTGACTTAACAGGGTTCAAGATAAGTAGGGGAAAAAAAATAGCACAACTAAAAGGGATTTTTTTGGGACCAAACCAAAACAAAACCTGACCAAAATGGAACCGGACCAAACCACTCATTTTATGCAGGTTCTCAAGATAACCGAGGTTGATATAAGTGGGTTTGACTGTAATGAAAAATGCATAATCTGTCCACCAACTTTTGTTAAAAATCAGAGGACAATGACAAAAATAACAACAACACCAAACACCACCACCACCACCTCCAATAATAATAATAATAATAATAATAATAATAATAATAATAATAATAATAATAATAATAATAGTGTATATGTTACATGTTTTGTCTAAAAAAATGTCCCCCAACAGTCATGCTGTAATAACATTTAAACCACAAATAACTACCACAGCATTGTTTTGGGGCTATATTTATAATAGTAAATGTATTTGAAAAGATTGGTATAAATCATAGTGATATAAAATTACAGTAGAAGAAAAAATGTTTTAAAAATCTCCATATATATAGATATTGGTGATATAAATATAAAAAATATATTTAAAAAGTCCAGATATACTCAATGGTATTTAAAAATTTTAGGGTTGGTTACATACATAAAGCAGTATATTCAATTTACCTTTTTCATCTTACGCTAAAACATAAAGATAAAATATTTATTGTGTTTTAATATAAATGCTACAAAATAAATAAATACGTAGGATGACAAACAGTGGAATATAGCAAATATTGTATATAGTCTATTCTGCAAAAGAATTTCCCAGGATTTAATGTTGCTATTATTTTGTGTGAACATTCAAACCAAGTACACTAGAATTTTCCATGATTTAAATTATTTTGTGTGAACATTCAAACTAAGTACACTAGATATGCAAGAACAAGATCCTATGGTTATATTAGTGAAATTGCTAACAAAATGATGAGGACATAATGCAATGCAATGTACCATCTATACTTGCTTATAAGTAAAGAAAAACTGCAAATTGCACAGACCCAGATCTGCAATAGCATAATCTACTGTCAGATCTGTGTCTATGCAGCTTGTTAGGAGCAATTAATAGAATAGATAACACAGACCCTGATCTGCAATAGCATAATCTATTGTCAGATCTGTGTCTATGCAGCTTGTTAGGAGTAATTAGTAGAATAGATAACACAGACCCTGATCTGCAATAGCATAATCTATTGTCAGATCTGTGTCTATGCAGCTTGTTAGGATTAATTAATAGAATAGATAACACAGACCCTGATCTGCAATAGCATAATCTATTGTCAGATCTGTGTCTATGCAGCTTGTTAGGAGTAATTAGTAGAATAGATAACACAGACCCTGATCTGCTGGTGTATTATGTGAGAGAAAATCAGGGTCTATAATGTTTGCAGTCTTATAAGTGAGCATCTACAGTCACAAACAAATAATGCATAATGTAAACTACATTTCCTCATTGCTATACTGTATATGTGAGACACTGCTTTATAATGTAAACTACATTTCCTCACTATACTGTATATGTAAGACACTGCTTTATAATGTAAACTACATTTCCTCATTGCTATACTGTATATGTGAGACACTGCTTTATAATGTAAACTACATTTCCTCATTGCTATACTGTATATGTGAGACACTGCTTTATAATGTAAACTACATTTCCTCATTGCTATACTGTATATGCAAGACACTGCTTTACAATGTAGGACATTTCCTCAACACTATACTGTATATGCAAGACACTGCTTTACAATGAAGGACATTTCCTCAACACTATACTGTATATGCAAGACACTGCTTTACAATGAAGGACATTTCCTCAACACTATACTGTATATGCAAGACACTGCTTTACAATGAAGGATATTTCCTCATCACTATACTGTATATGTGAGACACTGCTTTACAATGAAGGACATTTCCTCAACACTATACTGTATATGTGAGATACTGCTTTACAATGTAAACTACATTTCCTCATTGCTATACTGTATATGTGAAATACTGCTTTACAATGTAGGACATTTCCTCAACACTATACTGTATATGCAAGACACTGCTTTACAATGAAGGACATTTCCTCAACACTATACTGTATATGCAAGACACTGCTTTACAATGAAGGATATTTCCTCATCACTATACTGTATATGTGAGACACTGCTTTACAATGAAGGACATTTCCTCAACACTATACTGTATATGCAAGACACTGCTTTACAATGAAGGACATTTCCTCAACACTATACTGTATATGCAAGACACTGCTTTACAATGAAGGACATTTCCTCAACACTATACTGTATATGTGAGACACTGCTTTACAATGAAGGATATTTCCTCATCACTATACTGTATATGTGAGACACTACTTTATAATGTATATGTGAGACACTGCTTTATAATGTAAACTACATTTCCTCATTGCTATACTGTATATGCAAGACACTGCTTTACAATGAAGGACATTTCCTCAACACTATACTGTATATGCAAGACACTGCTTTACAATGAAGGACATTTCCTCAACACTATACTGTATATGTGAGACACTGCTTTACAATGAAGGACATTTCCTCAACACTATACTGTATATGTGAGACACTGCTTTACAATGAAGGACATTTCCTCATCACTATACTGTATATGTGAGATACTGCTTTACAATGAAGGACATTTCCTCATCACTATACTGTATATGTGAGACACTGCTTTACAATGAAGGACATTTCCTCATCACTATACTGTATATGTGAGACACTGCTTTATAATGTAAACTACATTTCCTCATTGCTATACTGTATATATGAGACACTGCTTTATAATGTAAACTACATTTCCTCATCACTATACTGTATATGTGAGACACTGCTTTACAATGAAGGACATTTCCTCATCACTATACTGTATATGCAAGACACTGCTTTACAATGAAGGACATTTCCTCAACACTATACTGTATATGTGAGACACTGCTTTACAATGAAGGACATTTCCTCATCACTATACTGTATATGTGAGACACTGCTTTACAATGAAGGACATTTCCTCATCACTATACTGTATATGTGAGACACTGCTTTATAATGTAAACTACATTTCCTCATCACTATACTGTATATGTGAGACACTGCTTTACAATGTAAACTACATTTCCTCATTGCTATACTGTATATGTGAGACACTGCTTTATAATGTAAACTACATTTCCTCATCACTATACTGTATATGTGAGACACTGCTTTATAATGTAAACTACATTTCCTCATTGCTATACTGTATATGTGAGACACTGCTTTATAATGTAAACTACATCTCCTCATTGCTATACTGTATATGTGAGACACTGCTTTATAATGTAAACTACATTTCCTCATCACTATACTGTATATGTGAGACACTGCTTTATAATGTAAACTACATCTCCTCATTGCTATACTGTATATGTGAGACACTGCTTTATAATGTAAACTACATTTCCTCATCACTATACTGTATATGTGAGACACTGCTTTATAATGTAAACTACATTTCCTCATTGCTATACTGTATATGTGAGACACTGCTTTATAATGTAAACTACATTTCCTCATCACTATATTGTATATGTGAGACACTGCTTTATAATGTAAACTACATTTCCTCATTGCTATACTGTATATGTGAGACACTGCTTTATAATGTAAACTACATTTCCTCATTGCTATACTGTATATGTGAGACACTGCTTTATAATGTAAACTACATTTCCTCATTGCTATACTGTATATGTGAGACACTGCTTTACAATGAAGGACATTTCCTCATCACTATACTGTATATGTGAGACACTGCTTTATAATGTAAACTACATTTCCTCACTATACTGTATATGTAAGACACTGCTTTATAATGTAAACTACATTTCCTCATTGCTATACTGTATATGTGAGACACTGCTTTATAATGTAAACTACATTTCCTCATCACTATACTGTATATGTGAGACACTGCTTTATAATGTAAACTACATTTCCTCATTGCTATACTGTATATGTGAGACACTGCTTTATAATGTAAACTACATCTCCTCATTGCTATACTGTATATATGAGACACTGCTTTATAATGTAAACTACATTTCCTCATTGCTATACTGTATATGTGAGACACTGCTTTATAATGAAGGACATTTCCTCATCACTATACTGCATATGCAAGACACTGCTTTACAATGAAGGACATTTCCTCAACACTATACTGTATATGTGAGACACTGCTTTATAATGTAAACTACATTTCCTCACTATACTGTATATGTAAGACACTGCTTTATAATGTAAACTACATTTCCTCATTGCTATACTGTATATGTGAGACACTGCTTTATAATGTAAACTACATTTCCTCATCACTATACTGTATATGTGAGACACTGCTTTATAATGTAAACTACATTTCCTCATTGCTATACTGTATATGTGAGACACTGCTTTATAATGTAAACTACATCTCCTCATTGCTATACTGTATATATGAGACACTGCTTTATAATGTAAACTACATTTCCTCATTGCTATACTGTATATGTGAGACACTGCTTTACAATGAAGGACATTCCCTCATCACTATACTGCATATGCAAGACACTGCTTTACAATGAAGGACATTTCCTCAACACTATACTGTATATGTGAGACACTGCTTTATAATGAAGGAGCTTATAGAAAAGGAAGGCTGTAACAGATCTTGAAATGCATGATAAAAGTTACTGTGAATTCATTTAGTTTTACTAGCATACATTTCCTTCCTTTTTTTGTGGAATCAAACTTGTTAACTGTGTCTGCAGGTCTGGTCGTCTAAGTTAGAACGCCTTTGTTGGATCTTTTTCAAGGTTTCAAGCACACACACAATTCTTGAAAACTGGCAACCAATGAAAATTAGTACAATGTGCAAAAACAAAAGTTGATTGACAGTAAACTAAGCTATTTACTGATTGAAAAACAATAATGGATTTATCCAATTATGACTTAAATAACGTGAAATGTTTAATATTCTTGTTAATGCAATTTTTAATTACACAAAAACAAACTATAAAATCCAACTATGCTTTTTATCAAACATCTTTTTTGACTTTATGTTGCTGATTTAAGCATATATTTATGACTTATGCTATTTTTGCTGTTTAGTACACATGCATCATTCTGTGTAAAGCAAACTATACATTAGTACACAACACAATATGAACCCATACTAGCTAATCCTTTAATCCACATCCTTAATACCATTGTTAGATGTAATTGTGTATTATATAACTACATGCCCACCATCAGTTATCTTTAAATAACATGTGAAGTTTTTTCAATAGTCATATCTATTTTCGATAATATACACTTTTTATATTTTCCCATTCCATATAAGAGTAGTGGATTATAGACCAGTTTGCAATTCTGTACAATGCATTTGTGTATATATGGTCTGGTTCAATTTAAAATGAGGTAGTAATAGAAGTAGTTAGTTACTTGGAGTCTGGGTCATTTTAAAATGAGGTAGTAATAGAAGTGGTTTGTTTACTTGCAGCCTGGTTCATTTTAAAATGAGGTAGTAATAGAAGTGGTTTGTTTACTTGCAGTCTGGATCATTTTAAAAAGAGGTAGTAATAGAAGTGGTTTGTTTATTGCACTCTGGTTCATTTTAAAATGAGGTAGTAATAGGATTGGTTTGTTTACTTGCAGCCTAAAATGGCATAAGGCACATGGAACAAACCTTCAACTGCAGTACCAAACAATTCATCTACCATATAGAATCCAATTATGTGTAAGGGTCACATAGCTTTGGTGTTTTCAGTGTGAACATATGGGTGCAAGAATGAATAGAAAAGGTGACTACAATAGGGTTCCTATATCTTGATGTAACACTCTGTTTAAAGGGATGGCTTCATGGTATTACAGATCATCTCACTTCTGTATCTAAGCCAGTGTATCCTTGGGTTCTCCCTCCACCCAATGTACTGGCTGCCATCTACTTAAAATGGCATTAAAACTCACAAACAAAAAAAAGACCTCATTTAAAGGGAAACCTGATTAGATATTTATTACAAACTACAAGTGACCAATTAAGTTTAGATTAACATCAAAACATTTATATTCAATTCTGCTTCATTAAACATGTACATAATGATTGGAAGGCATGTTTAAATGTCTCATACTTGGGTTAGTTTTCACATGCATTTTGTTTTCAATACAAACTTATCAATGCATACTGAAAAACAGTGTGGATTGGCAAACAACTGCACACATTTCAGAATTTAGCTCATGCTGGTACAAAAAGCTGTTCTACTGTGTTCTATGTTTATGTTAAAGCAGTTGTTCCTCAGTGATGTAGACATATTCAATTCATGATGGTAAACAGACATATTTAATTCATGATGGTAAACAGACATATTCAATTCATGATGGTAAATAGACATATTCAAATTACAGTGGTAAATAGATATATTCAATTGATAATGGTAAATAGATATAATAATTCATAATGGTGAATAGATATATTGAGTTCATGGTGGTGAATATATATATATATATTTAATTCATAGTGGTGAATATATATGTTCAATTCATAGTGGTGAATAGAAATATTCAATTCATGGTGGTGAATATATATGCTCAATTCATATTGGTGAATAGATATATTCAATTCATATTGGTGAACATAACTTAGAAGATGATATTTTTCAGATGTTTAATTTTTGTAAAAGACTGATGTATTGCAAAATGAAATTTTTGAAAAAGCAAATATGAAAAGTAACCCTGTATGAAAAGTATGAAAAGTAACCCTGTACAAAAAGTATGAAAACTAACCTGTATGAAAAGTATGAAAAGTAACCTTGTACAAAAAGTATGAAAAGTAACCCTGTATGAAAAGTATGAAAAGTAACCATGTATGAAAAGTATGAAAAGTAACCCTGTATGAAAAGTATGAAAAGTAATCCTATACAAAAAGTATGAAAAGTAACCCTGTATGAAAAGTATGAAAAGTAACCATGTATGAAAAGTATGAAAAGTAGCCATGTATGAAAAGTATGAAAAGTAACCCTGTACAAAAAGTATGAAAAGTAACCCTGTATGAAAAGTATGAAAAGTAACCCTGTATGAAAAGTATGAAAAGTAACCCTGTATGAAAAGTAACCCTGTACAAAAAGTATGAAAAGTTACCTGTATGAAAAGTATGAAAAGTAACCATGTATGAAAAGTATGAAAAGTAACCATGTATGAAAAGTAATCCTGTACATACAGTTTTCAACTAAAATAAATAGCTGTCATAAAAAAAGTATATCAGAAAAAGCTGAGTATCATAAGTTGTCATTAAAATTTAATGTGGCATTATACTTCATAATCCAATGTTCTGAATTGCCAAAATCAGGGTCCGAAATGTTTAACATCTGATGAAGCATTCATTCTACAAGAGATTAATTCTTACATGTAATTATTATTACCTAAAATAATAATGAATACTTAAATCACTGTTTACAAGATAGTTGAATTACAGCATATTTTTCAATAAACTATAATCTTTAAAGTGACATAAATTTTACATGATTTCATAATAATAAAACATTTTTATCCAAAGAAGCCCAATCATGAATTGGATGTGTCTACATTTTCTTTTTTATGAAACTTATGTTAGAGTGTGACATTTATGGTTTTAACTCTTAATAACCATGCCCATTAAATGTATTCTCAATTGCCCATTTGTGTTTTGTCATGCAGCAAGTGTAATAAAACCACACAAGTACCATTTTATTACCCGAGATTTGCTCCAGGGGCTTCTCTGTAACACAAAGCTCATCAAATGACATTACAGTAAGTCAAGTCTAGATGGACAAGGTCTTCTCAATTTCATGAAAAAATCACATGACTACAAAATAATGACTGGTCTTCATTTCATACTCATCACAATTTATTAACAAAAATCAAATGACCACAGAGAAAGACTGGCTTTCATCGAAAACTAACTTAATGTAAAATGTTCTGACCGCAAGTCTTTCCAACAAGTTCCAACCTCAAAGGAATATAGTACACTGCTAATTTGATGAAAATCTGTTCGTAGCTTTGCAGATATATATGCAAGTCTGAAGACAATGTCAATGACATTCACTACTAAAGACCATGCCATTGACATACATTTAAGTCTAAAGACCATGCCATTGACATACACTTAAGTCTAAAGACCATGCCATTGACATACACTTAAGTCTAAAGACCATGCCATTGACATGCACTTAAGACCAAAGACCATGCCATTGACATATACTTAAGTCTAAAGATCATGCCAGTAATGTACACTTAAGTCTAAAGACCATGCCAATGACATAGACTTAAGTCTAAAGACCATACTGTTGACAGAATATTTATTATCTTTCTCTCACATTAGACAGCACTTATCACTGAAAAACAAGTATATAAATGCACTCTATTCTGCAAATATTTAACAAGCTTCAGGATGTATTCTAGGATAAGCAATTTATGCCTATTTCTAAAATAAATTGCAATCAAGACCTACTTTTACTTCCTCATGAAATGTTTTCTATATAATGAACATTTCATCTTTTCTCAAACTGAACAAATGAATCCTCCACCACAAAAATGTCAGTTTTATATCCAGCCCTGGAAATTAGCATATAATGTTATCAAATCTTGTGTACTGGCAAAATAAAAGTTGTCTTGGATCTATCAAAATATGGCACAAGATATGGAATTTTTGTCAGTGGTTTATTCTGCTTAAAATGCAAACTACTTGTTTAGAATACTGATTAGAATTTTGGAATCAATGGTGATATTATCATGCAATTATTTCATAAACAAAATATCACTTGATTGAGTTAGTAGCAGAAAAAAATGGAAAGCAAATAAATTCAAATTCTTTTAATGAATACGCCATGGAATCAATGCAAACCAATGCATATTAATTAGTGAAAGCATCATTTGATGGTAACTATGTACTAGTTTTAGCATGAGCAAAAATGTTATTACCTTTTCATGCTGCAAATATAACAAATTAAGCATAAAATAATTCCATAGTCTTTGAGCACTGAAATTACTTCTTGGAAGGAAAGTTACATTGTTTTGAAGCCTTTCCTTCTTCATGCTTATTATAAAGTTCTAAGATATGTCTCAACTTTGTTAAACCGAACATTTCATTCATCCAAACCAGCATAATCTTCATGTTAAACCGAACATTTCATTCATCCAAACCAGCATAATCTTCACATACGGACTTTTTTATTTTCTATCATTTGTATGTTGATAATGACTTTTGAGTGATTTAATGACAAAATGAGATTAATTGTGATGTGACATGACACTGATATCACCCTCTATTAATACAACTGGCTGAATAGTAAAACTTAACTCAGATTCAAAACCCTTAAATTAAAAAAAACATAACTGTACTTATATTGTAATGAATATTTTGTAATATTACTAATATAATTTGAGCCAAACTCTCACAACAAATGCTAAGACTATAAATTACTTTAAAATTGTTATTCTAAAGGTCATATTAATATTAAACACAAAATCTGCTTCAAGATGAACTAAAAATAGTGAGAATATAAATTAGGCAAGCAAGTGACTTAATAAAACATTTTTTTAATTATGGACTTTAATGGTTATTATGTCTAAATTACATAAGCAAGACACTAATGAATGAAGTCTATCTATTTGCATGTGATAAGGTAAGTGAATTATGTCTATTTGCATCTAAAAATGTAGGTGAATTATGTCTATCTATTTGCATGTGATAATGTAGGTGAATAATGTTTATCTATTTGCATGTGATAATGTAGGTGAATTATGTCTATCTATTTGCATGTGATAATGTAAGTGAATTATGTCTATCTATTTGCATCTAAAAATGTAGGTGAATTATGTCTATCTATTTGCATGTGATAATGTAGGTGAATAATGTTTATCTATTTGCATGTGATAATGTAGGTGAATTATGTCTATCTATTTGCATGTGATAATGTAGGTGAATTATGTTTATCTATTTGCATGTGATAATGTAGGTGAATTATGTCTATCTATTTGTATGTGATAATATAGGTGAATTATGTCTATCTATTTGCATGTGATAATGTAGGTGAATTATGTTTATCTATTTACATGTGATAATGTAGGTGAATTATGTCTATCTATTTGCATGTGATAATGTAGGTGAATTATGTCTATCTATTTGTATATAATAATATAGGTGAATTATGTTTATATATTTGCATGTGATAATGTTGGTGAGTTATGTCTATCTATTTGCATGTGATAATGTAGGTGAATTATGTCTATCTATTTGCATGTGATAATGTAGGTGAATTATATTTGTATATTTGCATGTGATAATGTGGGTGAATTATGTTTATCTATTTTATTGGGATAATGTAGGTGAATTATGTTTATCTATTTGCATGTGATAATCTGTAAAGCAATTATGAAATACCTTTTCTTCCTGAAAATCACCAGAGAACAAAATGTCATTATTTTCTCTCTAAATGACAATAGTTTCATATTTAGGTTAGGTGAAATTTTAATTTGCATTGTACAATAGTATATTAATTTTAATTTGCATTGTACAAAGGTACATTAATTTTAATTTGCATTGTACAATAGTACATTAATTTTAATTTGCATTGTACAATAGTACATTAATTTTAATTTGCATTGTACATGATTCAGAGTGATCGATGTGCTATGTAAGGAGAATGACACATCAATGAATGTTCTGGCATTTTCAACTGTGTGGCACACTTCCATGCATTATAAATGAGTGTTTTCAAAAGGACACATATTTTAAGTTTGAACTGTTATTTTCCTATTTATAGTTTGTGAAATGGAGAGACTTAAGAAAAAATGTATTTGTTTGCAATGCAATGGAATACCACTTGCATTCCATTATGCATGAGATTTATTATCATTGTTTTTCACATTGACATTAGGAAACGCAGTTCTACAGAACTTAGATTTTCCATGTTATTAATTTGTGAACACACAGGATTTTACTCAGTTATGTTAATTACTCACAAATTAGCTCCATAAATAACTTTCATTCTGCAGCCTTTTCTCATACTGTTCAGTAAATGAGTACTTATTTCATTTTTTCTCAGCTAACAATTAGACAATGACCTTCACCTTGGATGTGTACAGCTAACAATTAGCCAATGGACTTCATCTTGGATGAGTACAGCTAACAATTAGACAATGACCTTCATCTTGGATGTGTACAGCTAACAATTAGACAATGACCTTCATCTTGGATGTGTACAGCTAACAATTAGACAATGACCTTCACCTTGGATGTGTACAGCTAACAATTAGCCAATGGACTTCATCTTGGATGAGTACAGCTAACAATTAGACAATGACCTTCATCTTGGATGTGTACAGCTAACAATTAGACAATGACCTTCATCTTGGATGTGTACAGCTAACAATTAGACAATGACCTTCATCTTGGATGTGTACAGCTAACAATTAGACAATGACCTTCATCTTGGATGAGTACAGCTAACAATTAGACAATGACCTTAATCTTGGATGTGTACAGCTAACAATTAGACAATGACCTTCATCTTGGATGAGTACAGCTAACAATTAGACAATGACCTTTATCTTGGATGTGTACAGACAGCCTCTTCTAATGCAAAATTCTTTCCATTTTCAATAACTTAATAAATAGAATATGAACAAAAGCTTCACTGATAAATAGGAAGTAAAAAAAAAAGAAAAAATAATTATTATTACAAACTGAACGATGTCTGAATTATAATCATAATTAGGCACAAGCTTTTGTAACTAATTCCTAACTTTGCATTAACAGGACAATTTGACTGTCACAAGTGTTGAACCCTGAATAGATTTAAAATCTTTGACACACTAAGATCTACAATATAAATTTCTAATAGATTTGAATGAATAATGGTACCTGACGAAAACAAATCTTGTATTCAAGTTTTAAAAATATGACACCTACTAATACATTCATGAGCTTAATTAACATAAAACTGTAGAGACTCTAACTGTAGAATATCTTTTGTATGTTACTGTGTATTAGTTTGGGTAAAAATATATTTGAAGTCTTGCAAACAATGACACTGCTGTCAGTTTTTAAATTAGTGGATTTTGAAAGGGTCCATTTTAAAATATGAGAATAATTTTTATTTGGTATAAAAATTTGGGTACCTTTAGAAATTTTTCACTCAGTATTAATTTTTTTGGCTTTCATCAAATCCATGAAAATAGGTGCCTTATAAAAATATTGAGCTCACACTAGTTTGCTAGGTGTTTATGACGCTTTGATATGGCTCTAGAGAAAATGAATGTTGCCAATATAAGCTTTTATCACATCTATCTTTAATACCTTGGCCAGTTTCTCTTCCAGTTCCTGTTGTCTCTTTCTGTCCTTGACCTTGGCATGTCTCCGTCGACGCTCAATGGTTGGCATGATTTTCTCTTCAGCCAAGTTGGCACGGAAGTTACAAAAGTCATTCCAATGTCCAAATAGGTAGCGGAAAACTATCAACTATATAGAAGGCAAAATAAATAACACACGGGTGTTATGACCTAGGTTCTTAAACTATCTAACATGAGACAGTGATAACCAACAAGTTTTGTATAATTTAAAATATTTATTTACTTTCCTATAACTAACAGTATGGTGAATGAATTCCAAAAATCATATCAAATCCAATAGTTCCAATTAATCTGAATATATCTCAAAGGTATTCTGATGATAACTGTAATATTTTGAAGTACCAACAGTGCAAATGAATAACTATGTTAAGGATCCAAATGTTTATAAATGAATTCAAGGTAATTCCAATACAACTATTATTCCAAACATCCTTTAAATAAATGTTATAGCACAATAATTCCATATTGATTTAAAATTTAATAAATGCATCTATTACCTCATTGTATCTCTTCCAAAACTAATTATACTATCAAGATTGAATGATTCCACACAATGATTCCACACAAATATAGGAAACTAACATGCAATAGATTTTAACTGCACCTTGAATGAATCAGTTTATGTATTTTGAAATAACTTGCAGTAAACAAATCAGCTATTTCAATTCAGGCTAATCAAAAACTAGGTTGGTCTTACCCTTTACCAAAAACAAATGTCCTTGTCAGATCATGTGATGTTTACTTGCACCTATCAGTAGGACTTGACCTTGAAACTTATGAATATAGATCATCATATGATCTTTAGAGTGAAAACTAAAATCATAAGATTTTTATCATTAAAATTCTATGTTCTATTAATGTATGCATATCTTTAAGTGACACCAGAATGTATGCATATTGTTGGGTGACACCAAACAAATGTTTTCATGGTTCTTCTAATTCTTAATGCAAGGAGCATTGTCATAACATATTATTGGTTTCAGAACTCACAAAAACCTCTGAAGCCAGAGTAGACAAGAAGTTTCCCAAAAATGGCCTTTGTGTTAATAAAAATATCCACTGATCTGTGTGTAAAAACAATAAATATGCACTGACCTGTGACTCCCTGAACAGATATGGGCTTCTCTCAAATTTGTGGTCTATTATTTTGTCTGCAATCTCTTGAGGGATGTCAATCTGCAGGGTTGGAGGAAGCTGGGAGTCTATAAAGCAGTTGATGATGGTGTTAATTTTCAGTAGTATGATGGAGTCATCGGTGTGGGCATGGTAGAGATTCTGTCAATAAATACACAATGCTAAAATGGCATACATTACAAACTGTTTGGGCATGGTAGAGATTCTGTCAATAAATACACAATGCTAAAATGGCATACATTACAAACTGTTTGGGCATGGTATAGATTCTGTCAATAAATACACAATGCTAAAATGGCATACATTACAAACTGTTTGGGCATGGTATAGATTCTGTCAATAAATACACAATGCTAAAATGGCATACATTACAAACTGTAAGATGTTTCTATGACTTCTGGGAAGGAAAGGGCACTTTTCCTTACAGAAAATTCACCAAATCAACATATTTATCTGTGTAAATTTCTGTAACTTTCTGTTCTTAGTATGGTCAGTGTTGACTGGTTAGTGCCCCATAATAAACATCAGAAAACATAATCTGGCCAGTGTTGACTGGTTTGCCCCATACATAAACCTCAGTAGTATGCTGTCTCAGTACAGGTTTTGTCACTTTGAAAAACTGCAGAAATTTGGCATTAAGTTTATCTAAAAGTAAATGGTCAGATAAGAATAATAATCATACACACTGTACTGTAAGCAAACTTAAGTACTTGGAAATGGTTCTGAACCCTTGTGCTCCAATTATTCCCTTGTGCTCCAACCCTAGTGATATTAGAGAATAAAAGTACATCCCAATTAAACATAACATTAGAAATCCAAAGGTGTATGCAAATATGACACTGTGGTACTATGATGATTTGAGTATCAAGAAATTATCATTCACCCACTTTTGTTATTCATATTTAAACCACTCATATGGAGAATCTGATTTGAAATTTTTCCTAGTATGTTGCTCATTTTCCATCTTGTACAATCAGATACATTACAATCCTGTGTAACAGTTATAAGTCTCTTAATTCTTACTGGCACAATTCAATATCACTCCTCTCAAAACAAGTATGTATCTATAAATACTGTCCAATCAGAAATATTCATGATTGGTTTCCATTTTGATGTGTGAAGAGCATCCATGAAATTAAAATGTTTAAATGTGACTGGTGTTAAGGAAAACAGTGATCTCATGTCATTTTTCATCCACATAATTCTCCATTTACAATCAAACAATGAACTTTTTTCATGCATTACAATTCTGATTTTACAGTATGACTGTCAGCATTACACTGGGTCTAAATTTTACAGTATGGCTGTCAGCATTAGACTGGGTCTGATTTTACAGTATGGCTGTCAGTATTAGACTGGGTCTAAATTTTACAGTATGGCTGTCAACATTAAACTGGGTCTAAATTTTACAGTATGGCTGTCAGTATTAGACTGGGTCTAAATTTTACAGTATGGCTGTCGGCATTAGACTGGGTCTAAATTTTACAGTATGGCTGTCAGCATTAGACTGGGTCTAAATTTTACAGTATGGCTGTCGGCATTAGACTGGGTCTGCTTTTACATTATGACTGTCAGCATTAGACTGGGTCTAAATTTTACAGTATAGCTGTCAGCATTAGACTGAGTCTAAATTTTACAGTATGGCTGTCAGCATTAGACTGGGTTTGATTTTACAGTATGGATGTCAGCATTAGACAAGGTCTAAATTTTACAGTATGGCTGTCAGCATTAGACTAGGTCTAAATTTTACAGTATGGCTGTCAGCATTAGACTGAGTCTAAATTTTACATTAGGGTTGAGTGTTGTAGTAATATTTAGAGTGTCTAACCTTGTATTTCTGGACCTCCTGCCAGAAAAGAACATCATTCTCAAGACTGTCTCCCTGGATGGAAACATATCGTCGAAACTGCATTGAAGTGACAGGGTTCAGAAGGGCATTACGGAATGTAATGATCTCTTGAGAAGATGAAACCCACTTGCTCTCTAACAGCTGTAGAAATAATTTGAGAATAAAATCTTACTCTATTTTTTTGCTATGAAAAAATGAAATGAAAATTGAGGAATAGTGGGGACTATGGGTTAATAGAGATTATTTTGACAACATGGAGTTGAGCCACAGCCTGCCCCTGCAACTCAATAATGAGGACTTTTACTGAACTCAGTGAAGTGATATTGCTAATTTTGAAGAGGGTGGAAAAAAATGTATAGTTCTAGAAAAGAGAATACGTTTTTGTTAATTTTAAATCATGATGGGATGGCTATCATTAGCTTTTGGCATTAGAACTATTAACACTTCAAAGAGGTTGGATTTGCAAAGACAAATAAATTGTGTATTTAGAGCTTGTACCTGTTAAGTTTATGCAATCACACATGAATGCAACCAATCATATATCATTTGGAAGAAAGAAATGTAGCAATGTATAATATTGTACATTTGATTTAGATTTAGTTTCTTATTTTTAATAAAGGTTTAGTTCTTTATACTCTTTAAGTTTTATTTTTCTGAATATAATGGAATCATTCCCATTAAATAACATAAACAATAAAATATAAATATAATTGATTAAATAAGATAAGCTATCAAAATACAAATATAATTGATTAAACAACATAAACTATAACATATAAATATAACTGATTAAATAACATAAACTATAAATAAAAAAATTCAAACAAAATCAATTGATAAAATATTTAAGTTTGTTTACAACCTTTTTAAATAACAGACATTATAGAAACTTTTTACAACCTTATTACAAAAAAGACAGTATGGCAACATAACTTTTTATAATCTTTATTACATAGCAGACATTATGGTAGCTTTCTACAACCTTTATTACATAACATATATTATGTAACTTTTTATGACCTTTAATATATAACAAACATGATGGTAAATTTTCATCATCTATTCCTTAACCTAAAAGGTCATTTTACAACCAATTCTCTCTAAAAGGTCATTTTACAACCAATTCTCTCTAAAAGGTCATTTTACAACCAATTCTCTCCATCTTTCTCTGTTCTCTACTGTTCTCCAAATTCCATGCCAGGTGTCAATTCCTTAATGTTGTCATCCCACCTCCTTTTCTGTCTGCCTCTTCATGTCTTGAGACATGACTATACCACTTCAGTTTGCACTTTTTTACAGTGTTCAAGAGGTCTTCATAGGATCTGATTGCTTGTTGGTTCCTGTTGTCTGGGCATTCCTGCAAAGTAGTTTTAGTTTGGAACCCTCAACTGTGATACATGTAATTGATCCTCAAGTACTTGAAGCTTGTGACTCCTTCCAGCTTCTCTCCACTCACCTTATTTGTGCACTGATTCCATTAGTGTTGTTTATCATCAATTTGTTCTTAACCAAGTCAGCCAGTTCTTTTTCATCTCCTGCTAAACCATCAATATCATCTGAGAAGTGAAAGTTGGTGATTGTTCTTCCTCCGATACTGGCATTGTCCTTGTGGTCATACAAGGCATCCTCCATGATCCTTTCCAGCAAAATGTTGAAGAGTGTAGGTGACAGTATAATCCCTGTCTGACTCCAACTGTTGATCGAAACCAATTTCCTCTGCTGCCATTGATGAGGACAACACTGGTGGCTTTGTTATAGAGGTGCTCAACAACCTGCACCAAGTTTAAATTAATGTTGTACTTCCTCATAGTTGCCCATACAGCTGCATGCCATACCCTATCAAAGTCAATTTTGAAATCTATAAAGACGTGGTATAGGTTCTGCTGATGCTGAAGGTATTTCTTGCAAAGGATTCTGAGATTGAAGATTTGTTCTTTGGTGCTCCTTCCTGCTCAAATGTCTGCCTGCTCTTCAGCAATAATTTTATCTGCTTGAGGCTTTAGTCTGTTGAGAATTATCTTCAGTATAACTTTGCTGGGGAGAATGATCTAACTGATGGTTCTGTAGTTTTGGCATAGCTGTAGGTTTCCTTTCTGGGGAGCATGATGCCCAAGAATTGAGTCTATGAGGTGGGCCATCCATATCTTGTTGCAGATTGTTGTTAGGACTGTGGCTATGCTTGAATGAGCTCTGCTGGTATATTGTCAATTCTGGCTGAATTTCCTTTATTTAGTGATCTAACTACAATTTCTACTTCATGAAGAATGGGGTTGTCATCAATTTCTTCTGCCTGAGGGCAATTTAGTACTGCAAGATCTAATTGTGTCTTATGATTGTACAATTCTGAGCAGTGTTCTGTCCATTGCTTGATCTTCTGTGAGGCATTTTCCTGATTTGTTTTGGATGGTGGTAGTTTCCCTTGTTTATGGGTTGTGAGTTATTTTACCAGTTAATGTGCAATTTTTCTGTCATTTCTACTCAGACTGTTTTTGATTTTGCAGCATTGTCTTTCTATCCAGGATTTCTTTGACTTTTTCATGCTTTTCCTGATCATGTTGTTTATCTATGTATTCTCACATAACTTTTTCCTTTTTTCAGTTCTCTTCTTTGTCACATAGTTCAAGGACATCTGTTGTGATCCAATGTTTCTTTGTTCAAGGATATTTGCCATTGATCTTGCTAGCTGTGCTAGTCACAGCTGTGTTGAAAGTGGTTGTTAAGGACTCTAGGTCTTGGTTGTCCAGGGTTATCAAAGGTGCAAATTTTTTTACCTATCATTACTTGGAAGACTTGTGACTTTTGGATCTTTCAATTTTTCAAGGTCAAATCTTGTTCTTGGTTGGTTAGGCTTTTTTGATCATTTTCATGTATGTATGTATGTATGTATGTATGTATGTATGTATGTATGTATGTATGTATGTATGTATGTATGTATGTATGTATGTATGTATGTATGTATGTATGTATGTATGTATGTATGTATGTATGTATGTATGTATGTATGTATGTATGTATGTATGTATGTATGTATGTATGTATGTATGTATGTATGTATGTATGTATGTATGTATGTATGTATGTATGTATGTATGTATGTATGTATGTATGTATGTATGTATGTATGTATGTATGTATGTATGTATGTATGTATGTATGTATGTATGTATGTATGTATGTATGTATGTATGTATGTATGTATATATATATATATATATATGTAAGTATGTAAGTATGTATGTATGTATGTATATATGTATGTATGTATGTATGTATGTATGTATGTATATATGTATGTATGTATGTATGTATGTATGTATGTATGTATGTATGTATGTATGTATGTATGTATGTATGTATGTATGTATGTATAAATGTATGTATGTATGTATGCATGCATGCATGCATGCATGCATGCATGTATGTATGTATGTATGTATGTATGTATGTATGTATGTATGTATGTATGTGTCTTTTTGTATGTATGTATGTATGTATGTATGTATGTATGTATGTATGTATGTATGTATGTATGTATGTATGTATGTATGTATGTATGTATGTATGTATTAGGATTCAACAGCACATCAGCATGTTACTGACTTTATGATGCCAGTTAAAAATTTCAGTACATAATGTAAATATAATGAACTTCAAAGAAACATCAGGAAGAAAAAAGCCTTCCAAATAAAAGTACACATAAAGTATGATAAGAGAAAAGATAAAAAGTAAAGAATTTATGATATCATGAAAGGTCTATAAAAAATATATGCAAAAATGATAAAGTCTGTAAAATTATAGTGCAAAATGTTTTTTTTTGTATAAACCACATTCACTCAATAGTCCAAGATTTTCTCTGATGTCACATCATCTAAAGGTTTTTAATTGACTTCACATGAAAATACTTCTATCTTGCTGGTTGGAGGTCAATTCACTCATTTAGAAGGTGTTCCACTATCAGTGTGCAATGAAAAAGAACAAATAAATACTAGTATGAAAACAAAATGCTTATGTGAAAAACTGAGAAAAAAGATTTTTGCCTTCCAAACAGCCTGGGATTTCTTTCTCTTTTGAACCAGCACATCATCCACAACATTATCCATGCTGGTGCGAGGCTTCTGTCTCTCTGCAAAACCCGGTGTAAGGAGGAACAGTGGCAGCCATTTCTTCTCCAATCTGTCCCTCACAAATTTCTGTGCCTCAATAATGACTGGATTTGGAGGTCTGTCATTCATCAGTTTACCCCAACCCCCACCAGCTGCCATCACCTGGAGATAGTGGTGGTCAAAATGTGGTAAATATGTGACAAAATAGAGACTTCTCTTACAATTTTTATATGAAAAACACACAGCCATACAAATCAACAACACTTTCACCTAAAGAACTAAATGTAATTTTTGTGATGCTTACAGCTTAACATTATCATTTTACACAAAAAGCTCTTGGTATTCAAATCTTATCATGGAAAACATAGATGTATCATGGTATACAAAGACGTATCATGGCATACAAAGATGTATCATGGTATACATAGATGCATTATGGAATACAAAGATGTATCATGGCATATAAAGATGTATCATGGTATACATAAATGTATCATGGTATACATAGATGTATCATGTATCATGGTATACAAAAATGTATAATGGAATACATAGATGTATCATAGTATACAAAGATCTATCATGGTTTAAATAGATGCATCATGGAATACATAGATGTATCATGGAATACATAGATGTATCATGACATATATAGATGCACTATGATATTTAGAGATGTATCATGGCATGTATAGATGTACCATGGTATACAAAGATGTATCATGGAATACATGGCTGTATCAGTCTATACATTTTTATTTGTGTTTACCTTTTGAATATTGTGAATTCTTACTATATATGAATAAAACTTATCATGAAATTTGTGGCCATTATAAATCATAAAGGAAAAGCCCATGATTTTTAGTGACCTTGACCAATACTACTAATATTACTACTACTACTACTACTACTACTACTACTACTACTACTACTACTAATAATAATAATAATAATAATAATTACTTTATTTATAGAGGTTTAAAAAGAGTAAAACAAATAGCTGAAGAACTCATCAACTTTGAGATCATCATACAAAGGACTTATTTGCATACAAATGCCCACATATGCACACACACACACATGCATAAAGGATAGAGAGCAACATGTATATGTAAATAAAACAACATAATTAATTCCTTACATTTCTATCTCTAGATGGATTCTTACCAATAGACATTGAAGTAAATATACATGCAAGATACAGTCTGTGACAGATAAATGGGTAGTGAATTTATGATACAGTCTGTGACAGATAGTTGGGAAGTATATTTAATGGTACAATCTGTGACAGATAGCTGGGTAGTATATTCAATGATACAGTCTGTGACAGTTGGGTAGTATATTTAATGACACAGTATGTGACAGATAGTTGGGTAGTATATTTAATGATACACACATGGTTATACCAAGCTACATCTGTTTATTACAAACAGCTTTTAGTTCAAAAGTGGAAGGCAAATGTGACTGAAACCTAAAATACTGATCTGTCACCTTGACCCTTTCTGTCACCTTGACCCTATATCTCAAAGGTCTCTAAACTCTTAGATTGGAACGAAAAGTGTAATAAAAAAATTCAACATATAACACCATGATACTGACCCAAAAGACTATACCACACAATGGTGTACACAGACACCTACTGACCCTGAAGACCACACACACAATGGGGTACACAGACACCTAAAGACCCTGAAGACCACACACACAATGGGATATACAGACACCTACTGACCCTGAAGACTATACACACAATGGGGTACTTAGATATGTACTGACCCTGAAGACTACGATCAATGGGGTACACAGACACCTACTGACCCTGAAGACCACACACACAATGGGGTACACAGACACCTACTGACCCTGAAGACCATACTCAATGGGGTACACAGATACCTACTGACTCTGAAGACCACACTCAATGGGGTATACAGACACCTACTGACCCTGAAGACTATACACTCAATGGGGTACGCAGATACCTACTGACTCTGAAGACCACACACACAATGGCGTACACAGACACCTACTGAACCTGATGACCACACTCAATGGTGTACACAGACAACTACTGACTCTGAAGACTATACACACAATGGAGTACACAGACACCTACTGACCCTGAAGACCACACTCAATGGGGTATACAAACACCTACTGACCCTGATGACCACACTCAATGGTGTACACAGACACCTAATGACCCTGAAGACTATACACACAATGGGGTACACAGACACTTACTGACCCTGAAGAGCACACTCAATGGTGTACACAGACACCTATTGACCCTGAAGACCACACACACATTGGTGTACACAGACACCGACTGACCATGAAGACTATACACACACTGGGTACACAGACACCTACTAACCCTGAAGACCACATATACAATGGAGTACACAGACACCTACTGACCCTTATGACCACACTCAATGGGGTACACAGACACCTACTGACCCTGAAGACCACACTCAATGGGGTACACAGACACCTACTGACCCTGAAGACCACACACTCAATGGGGTACACAGACACCTACTGACCCTGAAGACTATACACACAATGGGGTACACAGACACCTACTGACCCTGTAGACTTATACACACAATGGGATATACAGACACTTACTGACCCAGAAGAGCATACTAAATGGTGTACACAGACACCTACTGACCCTGAAGATTTATACACAAAATGGGATACACAGACACCTACTGACCCTGAGGAGCATACTAAATGGTGTACACAGACACCTACTGACCCTGAATACTATATACACAATGGTGTACACAGACACCTACTGACTCTGAAGACTATACACACAATGGGCTACACAGACACCTACTGACCCTGAAGACCACATACACAATGGGATACACAGACACCTACTGACCCTGAAGACAATGCACACAATGGGGTACACAGACACCTACTGACCCTGAAGACTATACACACAATGGGGTACACAGACACCTACTGACCCTGAAGACCACATACTCAATGGGGTACACAGACACCTACTGACCCTGAAGACTATACACACAATGGTGTACACAGACACCTACTGACCCTGAAGACCACACACTCAATGGTGTACACAGAATCCTACTGACCCTGAAGACTATATACACAATGGGGTATACAGACACCTACTGACCCTGAAGACCACACACACAATGGGGTATACAAACACCAACTGACCCTGAAGACCACACACACATTGGTGTACACAGACACCTACTGACCCTGAAGATTTATACACAAAATGGGATACACAGACACCTACTGACCCTGAAGAGCATACTAAATGGTGTACACAGACACCTACTGATCCTGAATACTATATACACAATGGTGTACACAGACACCTACTGACTATGAAGACTATACACACAATGGGGTACACAGACACCTACTGACCCTGAAGACCACATACACAATGGGATACACAGACACCTACTGACCCTGAAGACCATGCACACAATGGGGTACACAGACACCTACTGACCCTGAAGGCCACACACTCAATGGGTACACAGACACAGACACCTACTGACCCTGAAGACAATATACACAATGGGGTACACAGACACCTACTGACCCTGAAGACCACATACTCAATGGGGTGCACAGACACCTACTGACCCTGAAGACCATGCACACAATGGGGTACACAGACACCTACTGACCCTGAAGACCACACACTCAATGGTGTACACAGACACATACTGACCCTGAAGACTATATACACAATGGGGTATACAGACACCTATTGACCCTGAAGACTATAAACACAATGGGGTACACAGACACCTACTGACCCTGAAGACCACACACACAATGGGGTATACAAACACCAACTGACCCTGAAGACCACACACACATTGGTGTACACAGACACCTACTGACCCTGAAGACTATACACACAATGGGGTATACAGACACCTACTGACCCTGAAGACCATGCACACAATGGGGTATACAGACACCTACTGACCCTGAAGACCACACACACATTGGTGTACATAGACACCTACTGACCCTGAAGACTATACACACAATGGGGTATACAGACACCTACTGACCCTGAATACCATGCACACAATGGGGTGCACAGATACCTACTGACCCTGAAGACCACACACACAATGGGGTACACAGACACCTACTGACCCTGAAGACCATGCACACAATGGGGTACACAGACACCTACTGACCCTGAAGACCACACACACAATGGGGTATACAAACACCAACTGACCCTGAAGACCACACACACAATGGGGTATACAAACATCAATTGACCCTGAAGACCACACTCAATGGGGTAGATAGTTACCTTATTGACCCTGAAGACCACACACACAATGGGGTACACAGACACCAACTGACCCTGAAGACCACACTCAATGGGGTACACAGACATCTACTGACCCTGAAGACTATACACTCAATGGGGTATACAAACACCAACTGACCCTGAAGACCACACTCAATGGGGTATACAGACACCTACTGACCCTGAAGACCACACATTCAATGGGGTACACAGACACCTACTGACCCTGAAGACTATACACACAATTGTATACACAGACACCTATTGACCCTGAAGACCACACACACAATGGGGTACACAGACACCGACTGCTGACAACCTTATATGTATACGAAGTAAAGCTGCACCAAACTTTTAGCTGTGATGTGAAACTGTAGTAGTTGTCATGTGTGGGTGGGTAGCAGCTACTTTGGGAAATTAGCTGGTAAAGCAAACAAAACAAATGTCCAGGCTACATATTTCTTTAATGGTTACTTTTCACTGTCTCCAAATTCCCACCTCTCATTGAAATTCAAAAACTCAATATATATCTAGTCCTAGCAGACTTCACATGAGACTACTGATATCATATTTCTATAATTTATTGATTGTTTCTGGTACACAGAATCTGTGTTTCCTACATTAAACTAAACATTTGATATCTCACTAATGAGTTGTCCAGAAGTTGATTTGAAAACATATAAATGATCATAATATATCTGATCCATTCACACTCACTTTCAACCTCTCCTTCAAAATATAAATCTTAAATAAATGAAGTTTATAAGGAAGGGTAGGCAAAGATTGTCAGAAGTCAAGTATAAAATATTGATTTCTTTCAAAACAATATACAAATTATTCTTGCAGGTTAGAGAAACTTAATTTACTATCTTGTCTCTAATATCATCAACATTTTCAAAATCTAAAACTAATTAATACATCTTGTAAATAATCATTTAATTAATTTGTGTAAACACAAATTTCTATTTTTACTAGGAAGAGCTAGCACACCAATTAAACCTAATGATTATGGTCCCTAAGGCCATTGGGTGAGCTTGCTGTTAAGATTCTACTTGTATTGTTTTTGACTGCTGAAACAGAACATTTATTGAAAAGTGGATTCTATGCAACATGGCTATATACAGAAAATTGTAAAACAGTTGAATCTCATCAAATGTCCTTTCTACATATACCTTAGTTGCCAAACAACACATTTTTGAGTGATAAAGAATGTGTGATTGAAAATATGACATACTGAATGATGATATTCACCTTAAAGACAGCTACCGAATCAAAATGTGTTAAGCAACAACAAAAAGCAATGATCTACATGTATGCTAATTTTCAAAGCTAATCTTAAATTGCTTCCAAAAATTATATAGCAGAAGAAAAGGTGTATTGGTAAAATATTGAGCTATGACCTTGATAGTACCCCCAACATTACGGTATACACAACATAGTGATGAAATACAAATTTGCCAAGTTTCATCCCTTAATCTCCAATAACATTAATGCTGTACACAAAACATTAATGCTGTATATATATAACATTAATTCTGTACACAAAACATTAATGTTGTACACAAAACATTAATGCTGTACACAAAACATTAATGCTGAACACAAAACATTAATGCTGTACACAAAACATTAATGCTGTACACAAAACATTAATGCTGTACACAAAACATTAATTCTGTACAGAACATACCTTCCACTGATGAAATACAAATATGCCAAGTTTCATCCCTTTATTACCAATAACAGTAATGCTGTACACAAAACATTAATGCTGTACACAAAATATTAATTCTGTACAGAACATACCTTCCACTGATGAAATACAAATATGCCAAGTTTCATCCCTTTATTACCAATAACAATAATGCTGTACACAAAACATTAATGCTGTACACAAAACATTGATTCTGTACACAAAACATTAATGCTGTACACAAAACATTAATTCTGTACAGAACATACCTTCCACTGATGAAATACAAATATGCCAAGTTTCATCCCTTTATTACCAATAACATTAATGCTATTGAAAGTCTGATGGAATGGACACAAATATGGATTCCCTCTCCCATGTAATTTTTTCTAAAAGCAAATGACAAAAATAAATGATTCACCATTGTAAAATATAGGACCCTTTCATCATTATTGACCCTTTCCAAAGCCATGAATTTAAGTATCAATGAAAATATCATTTATTTTCCAGAAGGCAAATATTTATTTTCAGAAAATTCAACAAGAGCTCATTCCATATCCTTTGGTTCTTTGATTACTCAAGACTTTTATGTGCCCTCTCTGTAACTTTGGTTCCTTTATCACTAAAGACTTGTAAGTGTCCTCTGTAACTTGGGTGCAAACAGCAGAAATGACAAGAAAGCTTGACAAGACTTGCAATATACAGATACCACAATAAAGATGTTGCTAGGTTTTGTTATGTTGTGACATTTACTGGAAAGTGATTCTGTTGTGACATTTACTGGAAAGTGATAGAAGTCCTTGAACTTAACATGAATTATTAAAATATTCAAAGTGAATCTGTTGGAGACATTGTACTGAAAGTGATCTTTTCATTTACTGACAAGTGATTCTGATCTGTGACTATTTCTTGGACAAAGCGATCTGTGTAATTTTACTAAATGATTGTTGTGACTTGAACCCAGAGTGATTCTGTTGTACATTAAATGCGAAGTTCAGTCTGTATGTTGATTTACCTGAAGTAATTCTGTCGTGACATGAACTGGAAATGATCTTGATTTTGTCAATTAATGCTGGTAAAGATGTAATTCTGTTGTTGACTTTAATGAAATGTGACGTTAGGACTGTAAAAAGTGATTTCTTTATTGTGACATAAGACTGTAAATGATTTGTTGTCATTTACTGCTAATTAATTCTGTGTGAATGACTGAAATAGTGATTTCTTCTTGAATTTACTGAGTAGATAGTGATTTCTGTTTAATTTACTGGAAGGTGTATATAGTTTGATCTTTCTAAGTTAAATTGCCTGGACATAACTGAAAAGTGATTCTTCTCTGAATTACTACGAAAGGATTAATGTTGTGACTAATTAATGCTGAAGACTGTAATATCTGTTTGTTACATTAATGGAAAAGGATTAATGTCTTGTGCATTTACTGAAAGTGATTGCTATTGGACGCATGGCAAAGTGATTGTATGTGTACATTATGAAAAGTATCATGTTGACATATACATAAACAAGTGATTTCCCGTTGAACATTACTGTAAAGCATTCTGTTTGACCATTTAAACTGAAAGTTACTATCTGTGTGAATTACAAAATGATTAATGTGGCAATTCCTATTAAGTGGGTAATAAATCTGAAAATTCATTTTGACATTTATAAAGCTAGTCGTTACTCTGTTTTACATTTACATGAAAGTGACTTCTGTGGACAAAAAAGTGATTCTGTTGTGACATTTACTGGAAAGTGATTCTGTTGTGACATTTACTGGAAAGTGATTCTGTTGTGACATTTACTGGAAAGTGATTCTGTTGTGACATTTACTGGAAAGTGATTCTGTTGTGACATTTACTGGAAAGTGATTCTGTTGTGACATTTACTGGAAAGTGATTCTGTTGTGACATTTACTGGAAAGTGATTCTGTTGTGACATTTACTGGAAAGTGATTCTGTTGTGACATTTACTGGAAAGTGATTCTGTTGTGACATTTACTGGAAAGTGATTCTGTTGTGACATTTACAGGAAAGTGATTTTGTTGTGACATTTACTGGAAAGTGATTCTGTTGTGACATTTACTGGAAAGTGATTCTGTTGTGACATTTACTGGAAAGTGATTCTGTTGTGACATTTACTGGAAAGTGATTCTGTTGTGACATTTACTGGAAAGTGATTCTGTTGTGACATTTACTGGAAAGTGATTCTGTTGTGACATTTACTGGAAAGTGATTCTGTTGTGACATTTACTGGAAAGTGATTCTGTTGTGACATTTACTGGAAAGTGATTCTGTTGTGACATTTACTGGAAAGTGATAGAAGTCCTTGAACTTAGCATGAATTATTAAAATATTCAAAGTGTGCAATCTGATAGGAGTCCATTCTGTTCAAAATGTCTTTTCATTTATCTGTTCATGTGTCTAGAATCAGACTGCTTATTTTCTTCTGAGGACAAAACCAATCAGAAGTAATATTTACATGAAATTTGTATATGAGCCCTTGGAAAACTAAGAGTACATTTCTTCTCTAATTAAATGCCTGAAGTTCAGTACTGTAAAATAGTCTTGATTTTCTTCTCTAATTAAATGCCTGACGTAAAGGACTGTAAAATAGTCTTGATTTTCTTCTCTAATTAAATGCCTGACGTAAAGGACTGTAAAATAGTCTTGATTTTCTTCTCTAATTAAATGCCTGAAGTTCACTGTAAAATAGTCTTGATTTTCTTCTCTAATTAAATGCCTGACGTAAAGGACTGTAAAATAGTCTTGATGCATTCACCTGCATGTCACAAGAATTGACTAATGGACGCCATGGCAACACAGTGGTTAGTATGCAGTACTCATGACCAAATGGATGCAAGTTCAAATCCTACCACTGTATTAGCCAGGTCAATTACTATAGTGTGTTCTTAGGCAAGGAACTTTATTCCAATTGTTTCAGCACTAAATAACCTATTTGTGCTGATGTGCCATAAAAACCAACTAAATCTTCCCTAATCAATGCATGTATATAAAGAAATTTACTGTCATGAAGACCAAATAAAAAAGAACCAAGTAAATCTTCTCTAATTGATGCACATGTACAAAGAAAATACTACCATAAAAACCAAATAAATCTTCCCTAATCAATGAACATGTAAAAAGCAATTACTTCCATAAACACCAAATAAAATAAAACCAAATAAATCTACCCTAATCAATGCAAGTGTATAAAGTAATTACAAAATGATTAATGTGGCAATTCACCTATTTAAGTGGGTAACTAAATCTAACAAATCATTTTCAATTCCTTAAAAGACTAGTTCTGTTCACTCTGCAAAATTATTTACATTTCAACATCAGAAAAGACTACACCAGTGGCAAAAAAAGGTTAGAGTCTCTGCCTCAGATGTGGGAAGTCATGGATTCAAACCTGGACAAGTCATAAAAAATTATACTAGCATCGTTTGTTGCTCAGCATTAAGATGTTAGTGTTCAGACTAGTTGGCCTCCTGTCAGAATAATGTGACTGGGTGGGACAATGCTACATGTCTGTGACATGATGCCTGAGTGCTACCACTCAACTATAAATTGCCATACTGCAGACATCATAGCAATATGACTGAATTTATTTTTAACTACATTAAAAATCCAAATATCAAACATACACACTTCAAAAGACTTAAAAGGATAGTCCCTTAGAAGACCCTTAGTGTATACCCTTAGAAGCTGTATCAGTTCTCAGAAGACCCTTAGTGTATACCCTTAGAAGCTGTATCAGTTCTCAGAAGACCCTTAGTGTATTCCCTTATATGCTGTATCAGCCCTCAGAAGACCCTTAGTGTATTCCCTTAGAAGCTGTATCAGCCCTTAGAAGACCCTTAGTGTATTCCCTTAGAAGCTGTATCAGTTCTCAGAAGACTCTTAGTGTATGCCCTAAGAAGCTGTATCAGTTCTCAGAAGACCCTTAGTGTATTCCCTTAGAAGCTGTATCAGCCCTTAGAAAACCCTTAGTGTATGCCCTTAGAAGCTGTATGAGTTCTTATAAGACCCTTAGTGTATTCCCTTAGAAGCTGTATCAGTTCTCAGAAGACCCTTAGTGTATGCCCTAAGAAGCTGTATCAGCCCTTATAAGACCTTTAGTGTATGCCCTTAGAAGCTGTATCAGTTCTCAGAAGACCCTTAGTGTATTCCCTTAGAAGCTGTATCAGTTCTCAGAAGACCCTTAGTGTATGCCCTAAGAAGCTGTATCAGCCCTTAGAAGACCCTTAGTGTATTCCCTTAGAAGCTGTATCAGTTCTCAGAAGACCCTTAGTGTATTCTCTTAGAAGCTGTATCAGCCCTTAGAAAACTCTTAGTGTATACCTTTAGAAGCCGTATCAGCCCTTAGAAGACACTTGGTGTATTCCCTTAGAAGCTGTATCAGTTCTTATAAGACCTTTAGTGTATACCTTTAGAAGCTGTATCAGCCCTTAGAAGACACTTGGTGTATTCCCTTAGAAGCTGTATCAGCCCTTAGAAGACACTTGGTGTATTCCCTTAGAAGCTGTATCAGCCCTTAGACTGCTAGTGTTACTTTGAGGAATTACCTGTATTTTAACTCCAATAGATGACACCTACAACTGTATCAACTGAGTACATCAGTAATGAAGCTAACTGACCTTGTCTTGTCCCTCCTTGCCTGCAGGGCTGTTAGCACCAAAGAAGTACTTCCTGTTGAAGTATTTCTGGTTTATCTCTTTTGCTTTGGCATCTCTCTTCTTCTCATCAGTATGTGGAATTCTTCTGAAGGCCTCAATGTCCATCCAACACTTTAAGTCCATGCTGGCATAATTCTCCTCCAAGAACTGCCGGTAGTGTTCCAACTCTATGCGGTTATGGACGAGTTTTTCCAATGTGTAATCGCGGAAATCTTGTGAAATTTGTTCTAACAAAGAGTCATCATAAACAGGGTCTGAATACCCTTCCATGGGATCTTCTGGCGTTAGCACCCTCTGTAGAACAAGAATGGAAAACATTATATGACATTATACAGAATAGCCATGAGCACTGCCACAAAATATTGTAGTCATTGTCATTCCATTGGCATGAAAGGTCCTGTTGATCTATTTCACCCTCTATGGTCAAAACAAAGAAAATGTGTAAAGGGAAAAATTAAAAATGAAAGGATATGTATATAAAAATATAAAAATTAAACAAGTAATCAATAAATCATTTAAAGTCCAGCTTTGTGTTATTTAAATGCGTAAAGTGTGCAGTATGAAAGTTCTAGTGCCTAGTGATATGAAAATGTTACTATAGTTTTGTCCCAACTTGTGCTGCGTGTATGCAAAAAAAGTTTAAGTTTGTCATAAACTGAGGCAAATGCTGATTACTTTTGGATCAAATTGAGTGCACTTCTTAAAACTTTTAAAAATCTTTGCCATGATGTACTTTCAAGTTGTAAAATGAGAAGAAAGTTCCTAACTTTATATGACCTACTAAACATTATCATGTTCCATGAAACTTTTTATGTATAAATTCTTTTAAAACATATTTAAATAGTATAAATTCTTTTAAAACATATTTAAATAGTATAAATTATATTAAGACATATTTAAATAATTCCTTTAATGATCTTGTCCTTTATAATGACACTTCTTCAGCTTAAGTTGAAATATCTGATTTAATTCTTACTGAAAAAATGTTGATCTTTCATCCTGAAATTGAGAGCATTCTTTGTTTTAATCACCTATCCAAACAAACAAACAATTCCTGATGTGTCCGCAAAGCAATGAGTATAAAAGCATGGCCTATAACATGCTATGATAAAAAAAACATATTTCAAACACAAAATGTGTTGATACATTTTTCTGTAAAAAATAAGCATTCATATCATGTGCAAAAATTAAGAAAACAATTATTTTATTTTAATGCCTCTGCTCTGAGTTTCATCTTGAGGGTTGAAAAAAATGTAACCTATATTATAATCATAAAGGTATAATTTTATGCAAACTAGAAGACAAACACACATGATTTGTTAGGTTATGGGTTAGGATTAACTACAACCCTATGCAAACTAGAAGACAAACACACATGATTTGTTGGGTTATGGGTTAGGATTAACTACAACCCTATGCAAACTAGAAGACAAACACACATGATTTGTTGGGTTATGGGTTAGGATTAACTACAATCCTATGTAAACTAGAAGACAAACACACATGATTTGTTGGGTTATGGGTTTGGATTAACTATAACCCTATGCAAACTAGAAGACAAACACACATGATTTGTTGGGTTATGGGTTAGGAATAACTACAATCCTATGTAAACTAGAAGACAAACACACATGATTTGTTGGGTTATGGGTTAGGATTAACTACAACCCTATGCAAACTAGAAGACAAACACACATGATTTGTTGGGTTATGGGTTAGGATTAACTACAATCCTATGTAAACTAGAAGACAAACACACATGATTTGTTGGGTTATGGGTTAGGATTAACTACAATCCTATGTAAACTAGAAGACAAACACACATGATTTGTTGGGTTATGGGTTAGGATTAACTACAACCCTATGCAAACTAGAAGACAAACACACATGATTTGTTGGGTTATGGGTTAGGATTAACTACAACCCTATGTAAAGTAGAAGACAAACACACATGATTTGTTGGGTTATGGGTTAGGATTAACTACAACCCTTTACAAACTAGAAGACAAACACACATGATTTGTTAGGTTATGGGTTCAGAATAACTACAACCCTATGCAAACTAGAAGACAAACACACATAATTTGTTGGGTTATGGGTTAGGATTAACTACAACCCTATGCAAACTAGAAGACAAACACACTTGATTTGTTGGGTAGAATACAGTTGTTTACAAGTGCATATAATATAATCAGCATAAACACTTTTTACTTATTTTTTAAAATAAGTGTATACCTTTGTAATACAGCAGCTAAAAGAGCACTGTAAATAGCATGATATACACCCACCCCATGTTTAATCATCATCCTATTAAGAACTAGCAGGGTTAAGATTAAGATTAACTCTGAAGATTATTGAATAATATGTCTCATTGACCATTTGTCAAAGTATGTGGTCTTCAATTGAATTTACTCTGTAAAAAATAATTATTTTTTTATGAATCTCACCATAAACATAACCTCTGACATTCGAACCCCAAAACTTTTTTGGTTTCTTTATGGTCCTTAGTGCAATCCATTCACCATATATGCTCCACAAACTTGTTATAGAACAAAATTTGTTCTGCAAAATCGATTTGTCTCTGAGACAATAACCCTGACCTTTGATCCCAAAATTTTGTAGGTATCCTCCATATACCAATTGCAAGCCATCCACAAAGCTTGGTCCAGATCTGTCATTTTAAAGTAATGTTGTTGTCTGGAAACCATTTTTTTTCTTTGAGTCAAGGTGACCTTGACTTCTAACCTTGTGATCACAAAAGTTTGTTAACTGCTGATGTTCAAGAAATTGAGTTATTGTGCAGAAACAAAATTGTAAACATTTGGAAAGACAGGTGGACATATTAATCAGACACATATTAGAAAATTGGTCTGTATCTCTTACCTCCTTGATTAGCCCTTTACGTTGAAGATGGTGGACATATTTTGACTTTGTCTCAAGGCGACGATTCACTTCGATTAGCTCAACCTATCAGAAGAAAAAAGTTGATAACATTTTTTATAAGTACCAAGCCCATCAAACTCTCCATGTCAACACTATTTATATCAAGTGAAAGGATGATAAAATTAAAATCAAATCCCAAATACATCTTCATGAAACTCTAGCACGCCTGATGGAAATGGCAGTACCTCATCTGGTTGTTAACTGGACTTGTAATATAAAGGTTGCAGGTTCTAGCCCCACTTAAACCAAGCCCAAGCTGCCTCATCATGTACTTGTGAAAGAAACTTAGCTTCCATTTTCTCAGAATGATATCTGAATGTGCCATCAATATCCAAAACCAACAAACAGCATGCATCACATTTAAATGTCAAATTTGGAAGTGAAAGATAAAAGGTGTTGTGAAGGCCCATGAGAGACACACAGTGTGTACACACACTTCAAAATGATGGACATTTTCTAGTAGCATATAAACTAGAAGGAAAATTCTGAAAATCATGATTCAAATTTTCATTTACTCTTTTGTTCTTTTGCAAATATTAGTTTAACCTGCCACTATGCACACAAAAATCCTTAAATTTGCATGATTGTGCCTGTTAAACTTTATGCTGTGTTCATAAACTTAAATTATTTTTAAAATCAAACTTAGAAACATAATTCAATGATCAGATTAGAAAGTGTCTAATACAATATATACTATGAGGTCATAATTACTGTTCACATTAAGAAATAGTAAACTGTGATATCAATATGAGATCCTAATTAAATGATCAGATGAGAAATATCTAAAGCAATTTATACTATGAGGTCATAATTACTGTTCACATTAAGAAATAGTAAACTGATATCAATATGAGATCATAATTAAATGATCAGATGAGAAATGTCTAAAGCAATTTATACTATGAGGTCATAATTACTGTTCACATTAAGAAATAGTAAACTGTGATATCAATATGAGATCATAATTAAATGATCAGATGAGAAATGTCTAAAGCAATTTATACTATGAGGTCATAATTACTGTAAATCAGTTCAATTGATAAAAGGTCAACTATGATATAAAGTATGAGATCATTATAATCAAATGAAAAATCAATTACAATATCTACTATGAGATCATAATTAAAATATATCAGAAGAGAAAGGGTATAATATGAAATCATAATCAATATTATAAGCAAACTGGCAGATTTTAAAAAGATGCCAGGAATTACAACAAGAAAACATCACTATTTAATGCATGTTGAAGTCCATTCAATGCAATGTAAACAGGTGACTCTTATCTAATTTGGTCTGAAAGGTGTTACTAAATAGCAATGGCAAAATATCTGTCTGCAAGTATGTGTCGAGTTACTTACCACTGGATTATGTATGGAAGTAACCAAATCAGGGGGACAACATTCTTCTGTGAGTTGAGTCAGTGACTGTCACTAGGTCAGTACACTAGAACATCACCACTTTTAAATTTGGCTACTGTAGAGTTTCCTACCATTAAAATATTGTATACAATGTTGGCTATAGGACCTTTCTGGAGCCATATCCTTCCATAACTCACACATTTTACCATAATTAAGTTAACAAATTTAATCCAAAGAACTTTTTAAAAAAGTTTTGCTCTGTAGCTATTATTTCTTTCATCATTTATATAATACATCCTAGCTACATGTATCTACAAAGATCTGGTGTATTGTAAAGCCTACCTTGCCATATTAGCACTGTGTATGTTTACATTGCCATGTGTGAGGGTGTGGGGGGAAGGGGTGTGGTTTACCTTGCCATATGTTTTCTTGTCATGTTCTATCATTTCTACCCATGCTGAGTACAGCACAGTGATGGCATGCACCTCTGCCTCATCAAATAATTCTTCAAATGGAGGAGAGATATGATAGAAAACATCTTCTGCAATTTCACTTGTGCAACCAACTGGATGTTCACAGCCTGTCACAATGAACTGAGAATATATAGCCTGAAAAAGAGATTGATAATGAAACAGATAATTAGATGTTATGAAACAGATAATTAGATGTTATGAAACAGATAATTAGATGTTATTAAACAGATAATTAGATGTTATGGGACCAAAAAATGGTCTTACATCTAGAGCTACATGAAAACTGAATGAAATATCCGTTTTTTAAAAGACAAGAGTTCCCCAAAGAGACCAATGCTCTACTGTCTGATTTTCAAATCAGCCACTGTGGCAGCCATGCTGGGTGTAAGATTAGTACCATTTTAATTTAGGACAAAGTCAACACAATTAGAAGAGTTTTGGTCAACATCCAATGTTGACATGACCATCCATTCTTGAGAATTAGTGACAAAAGATTTTCAGTATGTTTATTGTGGCAGCCATATTTGAAGTTTGATCAGCACCATTTTCATTTAGGATTAACTATATATCATAGTCACCTCATGTCAAACAAATTTTCATTTTGGACGAATAGCAATAACAAGAATTTCAAGATGGTTGCAATGGTAGCCATAATGGATTACAGACTGACACAATTTTCATATAATACTAACTAGACATGATAAGAAAATTATAGTAAAAACTCAATTCTGATATGACTTCCCACAGTGATAATATTTGTGATGAGACAGCAATACTGATTACTGACTCAATACAGTTGTTATTCAATATGGACTAGACATTATAAAAAATCACCCAATGTTGACATGAATTTTCATTCAGCAGGAGTATAAGAAAATACTTGTGATTGCAATGTGTATACTGGATGTCTTAGTGGCATCATTTTCATTTAGGACCAACTAAATATCATAATAATTCTTCTGGTTAAAATCCCAATGTCAATATGACTTTCCATTCGGCAGAAAAAGCAATACGATTTTCAAGATGGTGTGTATGGTGTCAGATCAACACCAATTTCACTTTGACCAACTAGACATCATAATAATGCTTGAAGTTAAAACCCCATATATTGATATGACCATCCATTCTGGAGAGTAAAAAATTTTTTAAGATGGCTGCTGTGGTGGCCATATTGGATGTCCAAGCAACACCATTTTCATTTATGACCAACATGAATAGTGAAAACAAACTTGTACTAATGAACACTTGATATACACAAACTTGTACTAATGAACACTGGATATACACAAACTTGTACTAATGAACACTGGATATACACAAACTTGTACTAATATTGGATGATGGACAATGGCCTGCAGGATATTCTTCAAATAAGCTTTCCTCATCTATGGTCAGTGGAGCTATTAAAATAGGGGTGGGGGCTACAAGGTAACCATATTCCCTATATATTGCTTAGGCAAAAAGCTGATCAGTCTTTTCTTTTTGAAATCACGCTTTTTCTGAGCTTTTTATATCCATCATCAGGTATATAAATAACACATGCATCAAGGTTTGTTTGGCACAAAATATGGAACAAAAATTTTAAAATGGTTTGAGGCTTCTAAGGCTTGACTATTTTATTTTACGTCTTGGCAAAATTGTAGAGGTAAATGTTAGTAAAAGCTATGAAGCTGATTGGTAAACTGCAAAACAAAATGTAATTTGGAGACTATTTGCAACTGAACTCTTTCAACGTAAGTCTCACCTTGGCCTTTTTGTCTACAACATAGGCATCCAAGGACTGTGCATAAAACAGACAGTGATATTCCTGAACATCATGCCAGAAATTCAGGCAATTTACTGATTGCTGAAAAGATAAAAGGGACAAAGATTAAAATTCTTTCTTAAAAACTGCAATGTAGTCTTGAAAGTACGGCAAATGACACAGGAGTATTATACTGAATGAAAACAAATGAAAAACTCAAAATTCTTGTAAATGTACATTCCAAAGTCTTCTTCCTGTTTACTTGGAAAATATAACCAACTTCTAAAAAAGAAGTTTATGCACTATATGATTGTCCTGGTATCATGAAGACAGTAAGAACTAAATTTTCTAACAAAACTTTAATTACTTTCAATCAAAAATAGCAGCTACATGAAGAATTGGAGCTATTAGCAATGTCTGCAATGTCTGCAATGCTAAAGGTCATTTGAAATACTGTATGTTTGGCAGGATCTGAAACAAAGTTAGGATGGAAATTCTAGGATAATAGCCCCTCCCATCATGGAATTGGCCCCTCCCATCATGGAATTGGCCCCTTCCAATCATGGAATGCTGGAAATCCAAGTCAGTTATAGTAACATCAATCTAAAGTTACATGACAAATTTGTTTGAAATCTATTTTCAGCAAAGTAATGCTTTAGAAACTCAAGTCAGTGAAACAGGTAATCAGGAGCCATGACTCTTGTAAATGATAATGTGCAACACTAAAAATTATATTCATTGAAGGTCTCACCAATATATAGCTAATACCAAATTAGTTTTACTTCCAAATTTCTTGGTAAAGTAAAGACCTCCCAAAATATGTTTCTGGTCAGCCAATCATCTCTGACCAAATGAAGTTGTGCATCTTACTGAGCTGGCTTTGTCATGCTAAGTATGTTAAATATACATGTAATAATCATTATAATGTATATAATGTTAAAAATGAATAAAAACATATACCTACCCTAAGTTTAAAACCAGTGCAATAAAAAACACACATATTATTTCTGGTCTAATGTTATGGAACCCAAAGCCACAAGGACAGAAAATAGAGAAGCAATCCTGCAATATGATGTCATGGATTAATAATAATGTTAATGTCTTCTCAATATCAAGCTCAGACTGAAATCCCAAATTAAATTTATGTTGCAGAAGCCACAATTAGAAAGATAAAAGGTCAGGGACCATAACTCCAGCATTTGACGAAATGGATCATTGAAAATTATACCCATTGAAGATCTCATCTATACAAAACTGAATTTAGTTGAAGTCCAACAATCCTTTTTAAAGTAATGCTGCAGAAAACAAAAAACAGGAGGATATGTAATTAGGGGGAATAACTTCTGCAAATGGTATCATGGAAAGTAAGAAATAAAACTCGTTCAAATTCTCATCACTGTAAAGCTGCATGCTAGATTTGGTCTAACTTAAACTGAACTTGATAAAGATTTGATGAAAATGCTAAAGTCAGGATTGTGGGCAATAAGGGACATAACCTCTGCAAATGAAATCTTGGAAGGCTGGAAATCATATTCTTTTGACACCTCAACAATATAAAGCTGCATACCAAATATGGTTAAAATCCATCAATTTTTAGTTATCTTGCAGAAACCACACTGCTGACACATGGACAGATGGGCAAGAGGATTCTGCCAAGCTGGTTAAGCTGGACATGATAAAAGCATTGCTAATTTATAATTAGAACACCAAACATAAACAAAAACTACCTCATTATCACTTTTTTCCACATATTTTCTGAAGAAACCTCCTGACTGTTGCTCATGGTGAAGAGCCTGAAGCAGTGACTCCATACGACGACCTCCAAGGAACAAAGAGGTTTCTGAGGTTTGTGACTTAGTTTCAGCAGAGCTGACACTGGATACTGCAGAGGAGGGACGAGAGGAGGATTTCAGTTTGTCTTTTTTTAGATGCGGTGTCTTGATGCGCACTCGTCCTGTAGCAGATTCAACAGAAATGCTGGTGGCAACAGACTGTGCTGAGGAGGGTCGGGCAGATCTGGACCTTGGTCTACCTGACATCACTCTGGTCAAATTGAGAGAGGAGGACCTAATAAATGAAAGAGTACTCTATACCATAAGTTTATTATCTTACAAGCTGACTACCACTGATTCAAGTTTGCACAATTTGTAATTTCTATACAGTCCACCTCATTATGCCAAGGAAGTTTGCACAATCTGTAATTTCTATATAGCCCACCTCATTATGCCAAGGAAGTTTGCACAATTTATAATTTCTATACAGCCCACCTCATTATGCCAAGGAAGTTTGCACAATTTGTAATTTCTATACAGCCCACCTCATTATGCCAAGGAAGTTTGCACAATCTGTAATTTCTATATAGCCCACCTCATTATGCTAAGGAAGTTTGCACAATTTATAATTTCTATACAGCCCACCTCATTATGCCAAGGAAGTTTGCACAATTTGTAATTTCTATACAGCCCACCTCATTATGCCAAGGAAGTTTGCACAATCTGTAATTTCTATACAGCCCACCTCATTATGCCAAGGAAATTTGCACAATCTGTAATTTCTATACAGCCCACCTCATTATGCCAAGGTCAATTGGAAATCTGCCCAGATAAGGATGGAAATTAAATTTGGCATTAAACAAAATGTGTGGATGATTATATACATACATACCTGACTTTCTTACAGCAATGTTGTCTTGCAGATGCACATTGTTTTAAAGTTGCTGACATGCAAGCTATTTTGTATATGATTTTGTTTAAAAGTTGTTGGCAAATAGACTATTTTGTGCCTTACTTTGCTTTAAAGTTGTTAGCATATACACTATTTTGTACCTTACTCTGTTTTGAAGTTGTTGACATGTAGGCTAATTTGTATGTAACTTTATTTTAAATTTGTTGACATGTAGGTTATTTTGTATATTACTTTGAAAGTTGTTGATGTATATGCTATTTTGTATGTTAGAGTTGTTATATGCTACTTTGTTTTAAATTTGTGCCATGTAGGCTATTTTGTATATTACTTTCATTTTAAACTAGTTGACAATTAGGCTATTTTGTATATCACTTTGTTATAAAGTTGTTAACATGTAGGCTATTTTGTATATTACTTCTCAAGCAGAATAAACAAATGGCTGAACATATAAAATGATGTGAAATAATGAGCAAGAAGATAGCATCCAACAAAATGGAATGGTACACTCTACCCTGACTCATAATGGAATGGTACACTCTACACTGACTCATAATGGAATGGTACACTCTACCCTGACTCATAATGGAATGGTACACTCTACCCTGACTCATAATGGAATGGTACACTCTACACTGACTCATAATGGAATGGTACTTTCTACCCTGACTCATAATGAAATGGTACACTCTACCCTGACTCATAATGGAATGGTACACTCTACACTGACTCATAATGGAATGGTACACTCTACACTGACTCATAATGGAATGGTACACTCTACCCTGACTCATAATGGAATGGTACACTCTACACTGACTCATAATGGAATGGTACACTCTACCCTGACTTATAATGGAATGGTATACTCTACCCTGACTCATAATGGAATGGTACACTCTACACTGACTCATAATGGAATGGTACACTCTACACTGACTCATAATGGAATGGTACACTCTACCCTGACTTATAATGGAATGGTACACTCTACCCTGACTCATAATGGAATGGTACACTCTACACTGACTCATAATGGAATGGTACACTCTACCCTGACTCATAATGGAATGGTACACTCTACACTGACTCATAATGGAATGGTACACTCTACTCTGACTTATAATTGAATGGTACACTCTACCCTGACTTATAATGGAATGGTACACTCTACCCTGACTTATAATGGAATGGTACACTCTACACTGACTCATAATGGAATGGTACACTCTACACTGACTCATAATGGAATGGTACACTCTACCCTGACTCATAATGGAACGGTACACTCTACCCTGACTCATAATGGAATGGTACACTCTACACTGGCTCATAATGGAATGGTACACTCTACACTGACTCATAATGGAATGGTACACTCTACACTGACTCATAATGGAATGGTACACTCTACTCTGACTTATAATTGAATGGAACACTCTACCCTGACTTATAATGGAATGGTACACTCTACCCTGACTTATAATGGAATGGTACACTCTACACTGACTCATAATGGAATGGTACACTCTACATTGACTCATATTGGAATGGTGCTCTCAATGCTGACTCATAATGGAATGGTACACTCTATGCTGACTCATAATGGAATGGTACACTCAATGTTGAATCATAATGGAATAGTACACTTTACACTGACTCATAATGGAATGGTACGGTACACTCTAAATTGATAGATAATGGAATGGTACACTCTATGCTGACTCATAATGGAATGGTACACTCTATGCTTACTCATAATGGAATGGTACACTCTAAGCTGACTCATAATGGAATGGTACTCTCTACGCTATATCAGAATGGAATGGTACTCTCTACGCTCACTGAAAATGGAATGGTACACTCTATGCTGACTCATAATGGAATGGTACACTCTTCACTGACTCATAATGGAATGGTACACTCTATGCTGACTATTTATTGAATGGTACACTTTATGCTGACTCATAAATGGAATGGTACACTCTACACTGACTCAAAATAGCTCTTTTTACATCAAACTTTTAAACTCCAGTTAAACAAAAATAATAATTATAAAGAAACTGTCTGAATATTACATACAAGTGAGTAATTGTTACAAATTTAGATATTCCTCTGAATTTGCTAAAAGCATTAAATATCCATGAGTAGATCATACTATAAAATGACCTTTGAACCTGTGACTTTTCTACTCATACATAGTTACAAAGATAAGTTGAAAAAAGACTTGGATGGAAGTAACCTTTTGGAAACATGTGTGACTACTCTTACTTGGTAGATGAAGTGGGTCTAGTTTGGGGTTTTGTTGACTTGTCCAATGGTAACTGTGGTGACAAGAGGCCCTTCATCTTTATGTTTTGACTCTTCTGCCAGTTCATCAGGAACTGCAATGTGGGCTGGAGATAGCTACGCTTCATTCCAACTGGGGGTGATGTGTCTGGGATTTGGTGCATTATCTCTATATGAACTTGAGGTGAAACCTAAATAAAATAATGATTGGTTTTAAGTTTTAAATTACCAGTTGTAATAATGTTGTTGTTTTTGTTGTTGTGGGGCCTAATGCCATTTTTCAGCACACGTTATGCTATACATGGCGGCCAGCATTAATGGTGGAGGAAGAAACCGGGAAATCACCAGAAAGAACCACTGACCCACTAGAAGCTACTGGCAAGCTTTTTCACATATCCACATCCACTGAATCCTAGACTGGAACCCATGCAGACAGAGGTGAGATGGCAGTCATCCATAATGGACAGCACTTTAGATCACTCGGCCACTCGGGGCCCCTGTTGTCTGAATGCAAGCACTGAATCTAAAAACTCAGGTTTAGTCTGAATACAGACAATGGTTCAGACCCAGTCTGTGTGTCTATTGTGCATCTGTGTAACCATTGCTCTGATTGGTTGCATGCAAACACATATACATTTGTGACATTATAATGTTTACCCATGTGATACACCAAGTGTTAAATAGATAGGGAACTAACTAACAACAGACAACAGTGGATGATGACAAATTAACTTTAAGGAAACAAATTAAATCACTATCTTAAAACCTTCAATGAAATATATATTTCATAACAATAAAACAAACATTTTGACAAAAATGGATCCATTTTTAAAATGGAAAGCAGATGAGTAATAAGGGGAAGTAAATCTTGCTGGTATAAATTTACTTGCAACCCTTAGAAAATCCAAAATGGTGCAAGGGTAACAATAGACCCATTTGTGAGTGAAAAATGTGTAGTCCAACTCAAGCATAAAGTTTTGTCGTATTTCCAGACTTTGTTATTTGTTGGTTCTCAGATGGGTATGTTCTACATTAGCTGGTATAAATGTACCCCCCAAAAATAAGCATTTTGGCAATTGCCTTAGCTCTAAAAATAGCCTACTGGCGTTGCTGTGCCATAAACACCAAACCATACCAAAACAAAAAACTATATGTGTGTCATATTCCAAGACATAAAGATTCTTTATTCCAGCCTTTCTGTGTCATATTCCAAGACAACAGAAGGATTCTTAATTCCAGCCTTTCTGTGTCATATTCCAAGACATAAAGATTCTTTATTCCAGCCTTTCTGTGTCATATTCCAAGACATAAAGATTCTTTATTCCAGCCTTTCTGTGTCATATTCCAAGACATAAAGATTCTTTATTCCAGCCTTTCTGTGTCATATTCCAAGACATAAAGATTCTTTATTCCAACTTTTCTTCACATTTCAAATATTATGGCTGCTGAATGCAAATAGAATTCAAAACAAATTAAGATCTGTAAAAGACTTGTTAATTTCTACATTGTGATCTTTGTGACAAAACCAAACTATAAGCATATAAAGAGGAAACCTAATATTCTTTTAAGATTAAGTCAGCCAATTTCACATGTGCTAACTGTAATCAATAAAGTCAATTTCACATGTGCTAACTGTAGTCAATAGTCAGTTAGACCTGTGCTAACTGTAATCATTAGAGTCAATTTCACATTTTCTAACTGTAATAAGTAAAGTCAATTTCACATGTGCTGACTGTAGTCAATAAAGTCAATTTCACATGTGCTAACTGTAATCAATAAAGTCAATAAAGTCAATTTCACATGTGCTGACTGTAGTCAATAAAGTCAATAAAGTCAATTTCACATGTGCTGACTGTAGTCAATAAAGTCAATTTCACATGTGCTAACTGTAGTCAATAAAGTCAATAAAGTCAATTTCACATGTGCTAACTGTAATCAATAAAGTCAATAAAGTCAATTTCACATGTGCTAACTGTAGTCAATAAAGTCAATAAAGTCAATTTCACATGTGCTAACTGTAGTCAACAAAGTCAATAAAGTCAATTTCACATGTGCTAACTGTAGTCAATAAAGTCAATAAAGTCAATTTCACATGTGCTGACTGTAGTCAATAAAGTCAATTTCACATGTGCTAACTGTAGTCAATAAAGTCAATAAAGTCAATTTCACATGTGCTAACTGTAATCAATAAAGTCAATAAAGTCAATTTCACATGTGCTAACTGTAATCAATAAAGTCAATAAAGTCAATTTCACATGTGCTGACTGTAGTCAATAAAGTCAATAAAGTCAATTTCACATGTGCTGACTGTAGTCAATAAAGTCATTTCACATGTGCTAACTGTAGTCAATAAAGTCAATAAAGTCAATTTCACATGTGCTAACTGTAATCAATAAAGTCAATAAAGTCAATTTCACATGTGCTAACTGTAATCAATAAAGTCAATAAAGTCAATTTCACATGTGCTAACTGTAGTCAATAAAGTCAATAAAGTCAATTTCACATATGCTAACTGTAGTCAATAAAGTCAATAAAGCCAATTTCACATGTGCTAACTGTAATCAATAAAGTCAATAAAGTCAATTTCACATGTGCTAACTGTAGTCAACAAAGTCAATAAAGTCAATTTCACATGTGCTAACTGTAGTCAATAAAGTCAATAAAGTCAATTTCACATGTGCTAACTGTAGTCAATAAAGTCAATAAAGTCAATTTCACATGTGCTAACTGTAGTCAATAAAGTCAATTTCACATGTGCTAACTGTAGTCAATAAAGTCAATAAAGTCAATTTCACATGTGCTAACTGTAATCAATAAAGTCAATAAAGTCAATTTCACATGTGCTAACTGTAGTCAATAAAGTCAATTTCACATGTGCTAACTGTAGTCAATAAAGTCAATAAAGTCAATTTCACATGTGCTAACTGTAATCAATAAAGTCAATAAAGTCAATTTCACATGTGCTAACTGTAGTCAATAAAGTCAATAAAGTCAATTTCACATGTGCTAACTGTAGTCAATAAAGTCAATAAAGTCAATTTCACATGTGCTAACTGTAGTCAATAAAGTCAATAAAGTCAATTTCACATGTGCTAACTGTAATCAATAAAGTCAATAAAGTCAATTTCACATGTGCTAACTGTAGTCAATAAAGTCAATAAAGTCAATATCACATGTGCTAACTGTAGTCAATAAAGTCAATTTCACATGTGCTAACTGTAATCAATAAAGTCAATAAAGTCAATTTCACATGTGCTAACTGTAGTCAATAAAGTCAATAAAGTCAATTTCACATGTGCTAACTGTAGTCAATAAAGTCAATAAAGTCAATTTCACATGTGCTAACTGTAATCAATAAAGTCAATAAAGTCAATTTCACATGTGCTAACTGTAGTCAATAAAGTCAATTTCACATGTGCTAACTGTAATCAATAAAGTCAATAAAGTCAATTTCACATTTGCTAACTGTAGTCAACAAAGTCAATAAAGTCAATTTCACATGTGCTAAATGTAGTCAATAAAGTCAGTAAAGCCAATTTCACATGTGCTAACTGTAGTCAATAAAGTCAATAAAGTCAATTTCACATGTGCTAACTGTAGTCAATAAAGTCAATAAAGTCAATTTCACATGTGCTAACTGTAGTCAATAAAGTCAGTAAAGTCAATTTCACATGTGCTAACTGTAATCAATAAAGTCAATAAAGTCAATTTCACATGTGCTAACTGTAGTCAATAAAGTCAATAAAGTCAATTTCACATGTGCTAACTGTAGTCAATAAAGTTAATAAAGTCAATTTCACATGTGCTAACTGTAGTCAATAAAGTCAATTTCAAATGTGCTAACTGTAATCAATAAAGGCCTTACTGCCACTTGCTTGTGCCAGTTGTAATCAACTAAGGCTTGGACTGCCAGTTGTAAACAATACAGACTGGGTCAGTTCCAGATGTATTCAATAAAGGCTGGGACTGTCACTTTACTTGCATGTGACAGATGTAATCAACTAATGGTGGGACTGCCTCTTGCAGGTGTCAACTTTAATCAACTAAGGCTGGAATATCTGACACATTTAAATACATCTGAAAAAATTCCTTTAAGAATTGATTGTCATTCTTGATACATGTACTTGTTCCTGCTTGTTATCAAACAGATTTACAGATTGTAACTGTCTGATACTGTATATATTACGTTTATGTAGTGTGTGTGTTTGATGCTTAGCTATCATACACAAATACCAAATATGAAATGCTGTATGTAACACTAAACTAGATTATCAAGTACTGGAACACTAAACTAGATTATCAAGTACTGTAACACTAAACTAGATTATCAAGTACCTACTGTATTTATTTATGGCCTTTGAATTATCATGCATATAATATTGTATGCTAATTTAGGTACAATTAATTTCTGTATATAATTATGAATCAGCTGAAATTATGATTTAAATATTGCTACTACTAAATTTTGTAGGCAAAATATCATAAAAATCATAAAGAAAATGACAGATTATTCATTGCTCACTTCAGTTAATGAATCCTGTCTGATCCTGGGAATACATGACTTTGGTCGGAGTGGAAGCAAATTAGCTGCAGGTTTGCTTGGAAAAGCTCCATAGGCATTTGATCTCAAAAGTTTCTGGTGCAAATACAGGTAGTTTTTATATGGGTTGGCCCTCATCAATTGTTTCAGCAAGAAACTAGGAGCCCTGAAATCATTTCAATTATCATTAAATAAAGTAATAATAATAATAATAATAATAATAATAATAATAATAATAATAATAATAATAATAATAATAATAATAATAATAATGATAATAATAATAATAATCAATTCATTGATAATATCACAATGGATAGGACACATGCACATGTATATGCAATGCAGTAAATGTATCTATCTATCTATCTATCTATCTATCTATCTATCTATCTATCTATCTATCTATCTATCTATCTATCTATCTATATATATATATATATATATATAGTTACATATCCTTCATACAAAGTTACACAAAGAAAGAGTGATGATAACAAGCTTTGTAAATTTTAACAAAAGTAATTTATTTCCCTAGAAAACATGGAGAAAAGGTAAACATATGAAACAAGTTCTATGATTTACAAAGGAGATCCCAAAATTTATTCTAAAGATATGAAAACATAAGTCCTGTGAACAAAATTGATACTGTCTGAAATTCAGCTCCTGTCCAAGATGGCAAATGATGATGTCAGACAAAGGCTAACACAAAAATCACTGTCAAACCCAATGGTGATACTGTCAAACCCAATGATAACATTGTCAAACCCAATGGTGATACTGTCAAACCCAATGGGGACACAGTTAAACCCAATGGTGATACTGTCAAGCCCAATGGTGACACTGTCTCATAGAAAGGTTTTACATGCAGATACAACACTACACATTATAGTTAAAATGCTCATTGTATGAGGGACATAAGTAATATCCAAAGTCCAACATATCAAGTTAGAAAATAATCATTATATACAATGTATGTATGTATGTATGTATGTATGTATGTATGTATGTATGTATGTATGTATGTATGTATGTATGTATGTATGTATGTATGTATGTATGTATGTATGTATGTATGTATGTATGTATGTATGTATGTATGTATGTATGTATGTATGTATGTATGTATGTATGTATGTATGTAGACAGAGAGGGTTGATTAATTGATTCAACTTTAATCTGTTAGGCTTATTTTCATCTTACACTAAAGGGTGCCTTGATCCACCCATGTTGGAGGTCCACCTGCCATTTAAATCTGATGACATAGTCATTTGCAAATACTTTAAATTGATGGATGGTCAAACTGAGAGATGGGCAAAATTTAATAAGAACACAGAAATGACCATTTACTGACCAGTATAGAAGAAGAGGCTCTACAAGTTTGTTCTGTACAGATAACAGCTTCTCCAATGTCCATGCAGAAGGATCAGACAAGCCAAAGTTCTTTTTCTGCTCATGAGACAGAGCAAGTGTAGTCCCAGGTTTATCATACTTTTCTCTTAAATTGTTTAAATATCTGGAAAAATAATAATAATAATAATAATAATAATAATAATAATAATAATAATAATAATAATAATAATAATAATAATAATAACAACAACAACAATAATAATGATAACGACTATGTAAAGAAGTTGATACAATTAGTTGCATGGACCTAATTCCTTTGTCACACTCTACTATATGCATATCTACATTCAAAGTATATGTACATATTCACACACATACACCCACACACATATACAAAGACACAAAAAGCATTGATAACAAGTTATATTTATACATGGACATAATAAAAAGAACATTTTAACACACATACACTCACCAATTCACACACACACACACAAACATACACACACATTGTGTATACACTCTACAAAAAGGTACTTTGTGTATACATACTACAAATAGGTACTTTGTGCATACACACTACAAATTGGTACATTGTGTATACACACTACAAATAGGTACATTGTGTATAACTCTACAAATAGGTACATTGTGTATAACTCTACAAATAGGTACATTGTGTATACACACTAGAAATAGGTACTTTGTGTATAACTCTACAAATAGGTACATTGTGTATACACACTACAAATAGGTACATTGTGTATACACACTACAAATAGGTACATTGTGTATACACACTACAAATAGGTAGATTATGTATATATACTACAAATAAGTACATTGTGTATACACACTACAAAAGTAGAGAGACAACAAAATGGAAGGTTAGTAAATTTGTAATTTAAGATGTAATATAGATATGGGTCTGTAGTTATTGACATCTTCTTTACTGCCCGACTTGTGAATAGGGGTAGCTTTTGCCAACTTTCATTTCTAGGGAAACCCTGAGGTGGATATGCTTAGATTATATACATAATATGTACTGTCAAATATTATATCTGAAGCAGCCTACAGGAGATGTGGTCCAATATTTTCTAGACCTATTGTTTTCCTCATTGCAATAGCTGCACTTGCTATTGCAGAGATAACAACATTTTTTATCAGGTGTAATTTGTTCTGCATAGAAATTTCTTAGTTCAATTTGTAACTAAAGTTGACAATTGGTTCCTTAATTCTGGAGGCTCTGTGTACAAACATTTCTGGAATGTATTTGCTATTTTAACATCCTCATTAATAATCTGACTCTGGCCACATTATTGTATTTTCGATGACCTTGTGGAATGCTTACCTGCACCTAGTTTGTTAAAAACTTAAATTCCACATAGAATTCTTGCAATAGGTTTCTAAAGTTGACTGATGGTAATTTTTCCTTGTCTGATTGATTATTTTAGTTACTTTATTTTTTGATGGTTTGTAATGTTCTTACTGACCAACAGATTTGAAATAACCTTCATAATTTAACTCTACATGAAACCTTAATCAACTATTTATGATTATTTAGTTAGTACTTTACACAGGGAACAAATAGAGCAACATTCTTTGTGAGATTTCTATTTATTTATACTTTCAAACTTATTTCTTTTCAAAGAACATCATGAAATAAATTCTGTAAAAACTCCTATATAATTTTAAAAGGCCAGACTATAGTTGCACCATGACATAATTTATAGTGACCACACTGTTATCTATAAAGACTGCATGCAGTCATGACATATATTTCATAAATTTTGGAAGCTATGGTATTTCTAGAGGCCCTGGGTGTTTAAATGGTCTAAGAAACTGGGTGTTCAATTATCTAAGGCCCTGGGTGGTCAGTTGGTCTAAGGCCATGGGTGGTCAATTGGTCTAAAGCCCTGGGTGGTCAGTTGGTCTAAGGCCCCTGGGTGGTCAATTGGTCTAAGGTCCTGGGTGGTCAATTAGTCTAAGGCCCTGGGTGGTCAGTTGGTCTAAGGCCCTGGGTGGTCAATTGTTCTAAGGCCCTGGATGGTCAGTTGGTCTAAGGCCCTGGGTGGTCAATTGGTCTAAAGCCCTGGGTGGTCAGTTGGTCTAAGGCCCTGTGTGGTCAGTTGGTATAAGGCCCTGGGTGGTCAATTGGTCTAAGGCCCTGGGTGGTCAGTTGGTCTAAGGCCCTGGGTGGTCAAGAGATCTAAGGTACTCCTTTACAGATCGCTCACATGTCTCACCTCTGTCTGCATGGCTTAAAGTCTTGGATCATTCAGTATGTATATTAAAGAAAACTTGTCTCAACCTAATTTCTGTCAGTGGGTTTTTCCAGGGTGGGTATTTTCCAGGGTTTTCCTGGTTTCTTAATCCACTAGTTCTACTGCCACATATAGCTGATCATATGCTGAACAATGAGGTTAAACCCACAAAACCCAAAATAAAATGAGTATAATGTTAAATTATTATTGTCAAATTTGTATCTCTGCTTTAATTAATTTAAACAGAAATAGATGACACAAAGTATGGCTATCATAATTCATGCAAAATCTTTATTATGCCATGATATAATTTTAATAAAATGAAAAATATCTTGAAATCATCAATAATAGACACTTTCACAATATCATTGTGAAAAGAGCACATATACATAACCAAAATATTTGCACACCCCACCCCCATTTTTCTTCATTCCATCAGAGTGACCTTTGCTAATTAACTCCAAAATCAACAGGCTTCTTCCTTATCCTAAGTGCAAGCCATTTGCAAAATTTGGGTCATGTTTGTCATTTAGAATTAATGTTACTGTGCAGAAAACATGTTTTTTCTTTCAGTTTGTGACTTTGAATTAAAATTAACTTCCTTCTGCCTTACCCCAAGCACAAGCAGAAAGTCTGCTTGAGGTTTGGCATATACAACTAATGTTACTGTGCAGAATTAATTTTTTATAGTCTTTTGATCACAGTAACATATGACCTCTTGAAATCAAATGAAATATTCCTTATGTCTAGTTGCAAGCCATCTACAAATGAAAGAAAACTCAAATTAATATGCACAAACAAGTTTTCCCCCTTGTAGCTTTAGATGATAGACAACCAAATTAGTTACATGTAGATGACAGATAACCAAATCAGTAACATGTAGATGACAGATAACCAAATTAGTAACATGTAGATGATAGACAACCAAATTAGTTACATGTAGATGACAGATAACCAAATCAGTAACATGTAGATGACAGATAACCAAATCAGTAACATGTAGATGACAGATAACCAAATCAGTAACATGTAGATGACAGATAACCAAATCAGTAACCTGCAGATGAACTGACAGAAAAGATCACAACATTATATACTCTACCATTTGGTGAACATACAAGTGAGAGGGTGACATGGACTATTCTTACCATTCTGTTCCTAATGTCAATATAACTGAATTACTCTCCTTTACATTTTAATATATTTCTAATATCATTTAAATTTTGTTTCATTTATGATGCTGATATCTGGGGCAAACAAAATGGTAAATAATATTTTTATACTTGCAATGACTTGCCTAAATTTCAGAAATTCCTCAAGACTCCAATTTTAATTTCAGAAATTCCTCAACACCTCAATTTGAATTTCAGAAATTTGATGCTTAAATATTCATTATGGAACCAAAATGAAATACAGGGAATGTTGTAGCTCTAGTAAAACTTTCTTTATTAACTCTATACAAGACAGAAGCATTGAACTTTGCACCTAAACCCCATATATTGATATTATTGATTTTGGAATGACTGATTTTGCTCTGAACTTTGGTAACTGAGTTATTCCTGCAATATTTCAACTGATAAGATAAGCTATTATTATGATCTTTAAGCAGGTAAATCACCTAATATAATTTATTTTATATATACAAGATATTTAAAGTCCATTTTCGATGAAGTCCTGCATAATTCTCTTACAACAGCATTTGAAATTTAAATTTTCTCTTAAGAATAATAAGGAGTGTAGTGCTATTGGAATGCATTGAATTGGCTGTCCTTACTTCCTTTGTGCATTCCCTTTTATTTTTTGTATTCTTAAGAATAATAAGGAGTGTAGTGCCATTGGAATGCATGAAATTGGCTGTCCTTACTTCTATTGTGCATTCTCTTATATTTTTTGTATTCTTAAGAATAATAAGGAGTGTAGTGCCATTGGAATGTATGAAATTGGCTGTCCTTACTTCTATTGTGCATTCTCTTATATTTTTTGTATTCTTAAGAATAATAAGGAGTGTAGTGCCATTGGAATGCATGAAATTGGCTGTCCTTACTTCCTTTGTGCATTCCCTTAATGTTTTTGTATTCTTAAGAATAATAAGGAGTGTAGTGCCATTGGAATGCATGAAATTGGCTGTCCTTACTTCCTTTGTGCATTCCCTTTTATTTTTTGTATTCTTAAGAATAATAAGGAGTGTAGTGCCATTGGAATGCATGAAATTGGCTGTCCTTACTTCTATTGTGCATTCCCTTATATTTTTTGTATTCTTAAGAATAATAAGGAGTGTAGTGCCATTGGAATGCATGAAATTGGCTGTCCTTACTTCTATTGTGCATTCCCTTATATTTTTTGTATTCTTAAGAATAATAAGGAGTGTAGTGCTATTGGAATGCATGAAATTGACTGTCCATACTTCTATTGTGCATTCCCTTATATATGTTGCAATTGTCCCCTGCTTCTGAATAAGATACATAACACCACTTCTTTATTGACTTTTCTTACTTCTTAATTTAGCACTAACAATAATAATTGTAATTCATATTATTTAAAGTTTAGTTCAATATTTTAGTGATTACCATTTGTAATTAAAAGGACAATTAATACAACTGTATATGTATTACAAACACAAGGATTATCCATAACATTCTTTGCTTTTGAAAATATATGCTTACTACAAGTAGTTATTTGCAGGTAATGGGATGAACATCTCATGGACTAAAGGCATCTGATGGACTAAAGACATCTGATGGACTAAATATATCTGATGGACTAAAGGTATCTGATAGAGTGAAGGTATCTGATGGACTAAAGGCATATGATGGACTATAGGTATCTGATGGACTAAAGGCATCTGATGGACTAAAGGCATCTGATGGACTAAAGGTATCTGATGGACTAAAGGCATCTGATGGACTAAAGACATCTGATGGACTAAAGGTATCTGATGGACTAAAAACATCTGATGGACTAAAGGCATCTGAAGGATTAAACACATCTGATGGACTAAAGGCAACTGATGGACTAAAGGCATCTGATGCACTAAAGACATCTAATGGACTAAAGGCATCTGATGGACTAAAGGTATCTGATGGACTAAAGGCATCTGATGGACTAAAGACATCTGATGGACTAAAGGTATCTGATGGACTAAAGGCATCTGATGGACTAAAGACATCTGATGGACTAAAGGTTTCTGATGGACTAAAAACATCTGATGGACTAAAGGCATCTGATGGACTAAAGGCATCTGATGCACTAAAGACATCTAATGGACTAAAGGCATCAGATAGACTATAGGTATCTGATGGACTAAAGGCATTTGATGGATTAAACACATCTGATGGACTAAAGGCATCTGATGGACTAAAGGCATCTGATGGACTAAAGGCATCGGATGGACTAAAGACATCTGATGGACTAAAGGTATCTGATGGACTAAAGATATCTGATGGACTAAAGGCATCTGATGGACTAAAGACATCTGATGGACTAAAGGTATCTGATGGAGTAAAGGCATTTGATGGATTAAACACATCTGATGGACTAAAGGCATTTGATGGACTAAAGGCATCTGATGGAATAAAGGTATCTGAAGAATTAAAGGCATCTGATGGACAAAAGGCATCAGATGGACTAAAGGCAACTAATGGACTAAAGACGTCTGAAGGATTAAAGACATCTGATGGACTAAAGGAATTTGATGGACTAAAGGCATCTGATGGACTATAGGTATATGATGGACTAAAGGCATCAGATGGACTAAAGGCATTTGATGGACTAAAGGTATCCGGTGGACTAAAGGCATCTGATGGAGTAAACACATCTGATGGACTAAAGGCATCTGATGGACTAATGATATCGGATGGACTAAAGCCATCTGATGGCTTAAAGGCATCAGATGGACTAAAGGCATCAGATGAACTAAAGGCATCTGATGGACTAAAGGTATCTGATGGACTAAAGGCATCTGATGGACTAAAGGCATCAGATGGATTAAAGGCATCTGATGGACTAAAGGCATCAGATGGACTAAAGGCATCTGATGGAGTAAAAACATCCGATGGACTAAAGGCATTTGATGGACTAAAGACATCTGATGGACAAAAAGGTATCTGATGGAGTAAAGGCATTTGATGGATTAAACACATCTGATGGACTAAAGACATCTAATGGACTAAAGGCATCTGATGGACTAAAGGCATCTGATGGACTAAAGGCATCTGATGGACTAAAGACATCTGATGGACTAAAGGTATCTGACGGAGTAAAGGCATTTGATGGATTAAACACATCTGATGGACTAAAGGCATTTGATGGACTAAAGGCATCTGATGGACTAAAGGTATCTGATGGACTAAGGCATCTGATGGACTAAAGACATCTGATGGACTAAAGACATCTGATGGACTAAAGGTATCTGATGGACTAAAGACATCTGATGGACTAAAGGCATCTGATGGACGAAAGACATCTGATGGACTAAAGGTATCTGATGGAGTAAAGGCATTTGATGGATTAAACACATCTGATGGACTAAAGGCATTTGATGGACTAAAGGCATCTGATGGACTAAAGACATCTGATGGACTAAAGACATCTGATGGACTAAAGGTATCTGATGGACTAAAGACATCTGATGGACTAAAGGCATCTGATGGACTAAAGACATCTGATGGACTAAAGGTATCTGATGGAGTAAAGGCATTTGATGGATTAAACACATCTGATGGACTAAAGGCATTTGATGGACTAAAGGCATCTGATGGACTAAAGACATCTGATGGACTAAAGGCATCTGATGGACTAAAGACATCTGATGGACTAAAGGCATCTGATGGACTAAAGACATCTGATGGACTAAAGGTATCTGATGGAGTAAAGGCATTTGATGGATTAAACACATTTGATGGACTAAAGGCATTTGATGGACTAAAGGCATCTGATGGACTAAAGGTATCTAAAAAATTAAAGGCATCTGATGGACAAAAGGCATCAGATGGACTAATGGCATCTGATGGACTAAAGACGTCTGAAGGATTAAAGACATCTGATGGACTAAAGGCATTTGATGGACTAAAGGCATCTGATGGACTATATGTATGTGATGGACTAAAGGCATCAGATGGACTAAAGGCATTTGATGGAGTAAAGGCATTTGATGGACTAAAGACATCTGATGGACTAAAGGTATCTAAAAAGTTAAAGGCATCTGATGGACTAAAGGCATCAGATGGACTAAAGGCATCTGATTGACTAAAGACATCTGAAGGATTAAAGAGATCTGATGGACTAAAGGCATCTGATGGACTAAAGCCATCTGATGGACTAAAGGCATCAGATAGACTAAAGGCATCTGATGGACTAAAGGTATCTGATGGACTAGATGCATCTGATGGACTAAAGGCATCAGATGGACTAAAGGCATCAGATGGACTAAAGGCATTTGATGGACTAAAGGCATCAGATGGACCAAAGGCATCAGATGGACTAAAGGCATTTGATGGACTAAAGGAATCAGATGGACTAAAGGCATCTGATGGACTAAAGGTATCTGATGGACTAAAGGCATCAGATGGACTAAAGGCATCTGATGGACTAAAGGCATCAGATGGACTAAAGACATCTGATGGACTAAACACATCTGATGGACTAAAGGCATTTGATAGACTAAAGGCATCTGATGGACTAAAGGTATTTGATGGACTAAAGGCATCTGATGGACTAAAGGCATCAGATGGACTAAAGGCATCTGATGGACTAAAGGCATCTGATGGACTAAAGGCATCTGATGGAGTAAGCACATCCGATGGACTAAGGGCATTTGATGGACTAAAGGTATTTGATGGACTAAAGGCATCAGATGGACTAAAGGCATCTGATGGACTAAAGGCATCAGATGGACTAAAGGCATCAGATGGACTAAAGGCATCTAATGGAGTAAGCACATCCGATGGACTAAGGGCATTTGATGGACAAAAGGCATCTGATGGACTAAAGGCATCAGATGGACTAAAGGCATCTGATGGAGTAAGCACATCCAATGGACGAAAGGCATTTGATGGACTAAAGGCATTTGATGGACTAAAGGCATCTGATGGACTATAGGTATCTGATGGACTAAAGGCATCAGATGGACTAAAGGGATTTGATGGACTAAAGGTATCTGGTGGACTAAAGGCATCTGATGGACTATAGGCATCAGATAGACTAAAGGCATCTGATGGACTAAAGGTATCTGATGGACTAAAGGCATCTGATAGACTAAAGGCATCAGATGGACTAAAGGCATTTGATGGACTAAAGGCATCAGATGGACTAAAGGCATCTGATGGACTAAAGGTATCTGATGGACTAAAGGCATCAGATGGACTAAAGGCATCTGATTTAGTAAACACATCTGATGGATTAAAGGCATTTGATGGACTAAAGGCATCTGATGGACTATAGGTATCTGATGGACTAAAGGCATCAGATGGACTAAAGGGATTTGATGGACTAAAGGTATCTGGTGGACTAAAGACATCTGATGGACTATAGGCATCAGATAGACTAAAGGCATCTGATGGACTAAAAGTATCTGATGGACTAAAGGCATCTGATGGACTAAAGGCATCAGATGGACTAAAGGCATCAGATAGACTAAAGGCATCTGATGGACTAAAGGCATTTGATGAACTAAAGGCATCTGATGGACTATAGGAATCTGATGGACTAAAGGTTTCAGATGGACTAAAGGCATTTGATGGACTAAAGGTATCCGGTGGACTAAAAGCATCTGATGGAGTAAAGGTATCTGATGGACTAAAGGCATCTGATGGACTAAAGGCATCAGATGGACTAAAGACATTTGATGGACTAAAGGTATCTGATGGACTAAAGGCATTTTATGGACAAAAGGCATCTGATGGACTAAAGGCATCAGATGGACTAAAGGCATTTGATGGACTAAAGGCATCAGATGGACTAAAGGCATCTGATGGACTAAAGGTATCTGATGGACTAAAGGCATCTGATGAACTAAAGGCATCTGATGGACTAAAGGCATCAGATGGACTAAAGGCATCTGATGGAGTAAACACATCTGATGGACTAAAGGCATTTGATGGACTAAAGATATCTGATGGACTAAAGGCATCTAATGGACTAAAGACATCTGATGGACTAAAGGCATCTGATGGACTAAAGGCATCTGATGGACTAAAGGTAACTGATGGACTAAAGGGATCAGATTGACTAAAATTATACTTTATCTGCTTTCACATGTCATTTCATTCCATCAATAAACAGTATTCAGATTAATTCATGTTTCAGAGACAGGAAAATTTTTCACTACATTTCTAACAAGTGTTCTGCATGTGGAATGCTGTCTTGTAAACTTTTTACAACAAATATTTGTAACCTTGGAGTTAGAGTCTAGTCTTTGTATAATAAGAATGCGGACATGATAAAGTTTAATCATAATATTGGTAGGTGTTAAAAACTGATAGCCTGGATAAAGAAACGGGCCTCTGACCTTGACCTTGAGAAAAGTATGATTGAACATGTGAGACACTGTCAAGTCAAGATCTACATGAATAATTTATTAAAACATTAAGTGAGGCTCTTGTCAAGGCAAGATCTATACAAGCTGATTAATTAAAACATGTAAGTGAGACACTGTCAAGGCAAGATCTATACAAGTTGATTAATTAAAACATGTAAGTGAGACACTGTCAAGGCAAGATCTATACAAGCTGATTAATTAAAACATGTGAGTGAGACACTGTCAAGGCAAGATCTATACAAGCTGATTAATTAAAACATGTAAGTGAGACACTGTCAAGGCAAGATCTATACAAGCTGATTAATTAAAACATGCAAGTGAGACACTGTCAAGCCAAGATCTGTTTAAGACTAATTCATTAAAACATACATGTAAGACACAGTCGAGTCAAGATATAAACATGGCTAATTCATTAAAGACATGTAAGACACAGTCAAGTCAAGATATAGCATGGCTAATTCATTAAAACATACATGTAAGACACAGTCAAGTCAAGATATAAACATGGCTAATTCATTATAACATACATGTGAGACACAATCAAGTCAAGATATAAACATGGCTAATTCATTAAAACATACATGTAAGACACAGTCGAGTCAAGATATAAACATGGCTAATTCATTAAAGACATGTAAGACACAGTCAAGTCAAGATATAATATGGCTAATTCATTAAAACATACATGTAAGACACAGTCAAGTCAAGATATAAACATGGCTAATTCATTATAACATACATGTGAGACACAATCAAGTCAAGATATAAACATGGCTAATTCATTAAAACATACATGTAAGACACGGTCAAATCAAGATATAAACAGGGCTAATTCATTAAAACATACATGTAAGACACAGTCAAGTCAAGATATAAACATGGCTAATTCATTACAACATACATGTAAGACACAGTCAAGTCAAGATATATACATGGCTAATTCATTACAACATACATGTGAGACACAGTCAAGTCAAGATATAAACAGGGCTAATTCATTAAAACATACATGAAAGACACAGTCAAGTCAAGATATAAACATGGCTAATTCATTACAACATACATGTGAGACACAGTCAAGTCAAGATATAAACAGGGCTAATTCATTAAAACATACATGTAAGACACAGTCAAGTCAAGATATAAACATGGCTAATTCATTACAACATACATGTAAGACACAGTCAAGTCAAGATATAAACATGGCTAATTCATTACAACATACATGTAAGACACAGTCAAGTCAAGATATATACATGGCTAATTCATTACAACTTACATGTGAGACAAATATATATATATATATATATATATATATATATATATATATATATATATATATATATATATATATATATATATGGCTAATTCATTAAAAGCATACATATGTAATACTGTCAAGTCAAATTCTATACAAGGCTAATTCATTCAAACTTGTTCCATGATTTACAAGTTATACAACATTAAACAGAGGTCCCTCATTTATATGACTTGGAAGCAGGGGCATGTCTATATTATGGGAACACCTTTGAGTCATGGTATATGTACCTGGTGGATGCTGTAGTCTAGAAAAGAATGAATATAAGACCTACAGTTTTTCTTACTGTGAATTTTGCTTTGAGGCAGTGGTCTGGCAATGCTACACACTAAAGACATGTGAGACACAGTCAAGTCAAGATAGCTGGCTTGATATTTTAGAGGTTTGAAATTTGTTCCATGGGCAAGGATATTAATGACAGAATTAAATTTTCCCTTCCTATGAATTGAACTAGATGATGGGGACCTGGCTACGTCATGATGTCTAGTTATGGCATGCTGTCTAGCTATGGCATGCTGTCTAGCTATGGCATGCTGTCAAGTTATGGCATGCTATCTAGTTATGGCATGCTGTCAAGTTATGGCATGCTATCTAGTTATGGCATGCTGTCTAGTTAAGGTATGCTGTCTAGTTATGGCATGCTGTCTAGTTATGGCATGCTGTCAAGTTATGGCATGCTATCTAGTTATGGCATGCTGTCTAGTTATGGCATGCTGTCTAGTTAAGGTATGCTGTCTAGTTATGGTATGCTGATCTGTTTACGCCATGCTGTCAAGTTATGGCATGCTGTCTAGTTAAGGTATGATGACTGTTTAAAGCATGCTGTCTAGTATAGTATGGCATGCTGTCTAGTTATGGCATGCTGTCTATTTAAGGAATGCTGTCTAGTTATGGTATGCTGTCTATTTATGGTATGCTGTCTGTTTAAGGCATGTTGTCTAATTATGGCATGCTGTCTAGTTATGGTGTGCTGTCTTTTTAAGGCATGTTGTCTAATTATGGCATGCTATTTAAGGCATGTTGTCTAGTTATAGGATGCTGTCTAGTTATGGAATGCTGTCTAATTATGACAAAAGCTCCTAATAATCTATGTATTGGTTACAGTGTTAGGGACCATGTTAAAAGAGGGAAATGCCATAACACATGACTTACAACAGGAATATCAAATTATTCATCATTTCCTTCATATTCTTTATGAAACCAGTTACACAAAGTTATAACTGTCTATCACATTTTTCATTTTTTTCTGGGATACAAGATATGCTGAAAGCCCAATCTAATCTGTAAACTGACAAATCTACTGAGGGGTCCATCAATGCTTTGCTTCATTATGAAAATTGATTCATTAAAATTATGAAAAAAATGGTCATTCTTCAGATATGTGTTACCCAAATACTAGCTAAATAGGATATGATAATTTCTTCATGATTTTCACACAACCACCTTCAAAAATTTTCATCAGATGAAATTTTAAATGTTTAAGGGAAGCAGAGTTTATATGGGAGTAGAATCTATTTGAATAGATTTCATGTCATATGTTTCATATATGATAAATAACTTTGAGTTAATAAAGATTGCACTTATAGTTCTTTGTTTTCATTAATAACATAGCATCAGCTGTGTTGAATTATAACAAATGACACTGATATATGCATTAGCACTGCAGTAAATAGTAGAAACACTGTCAACTGAACATCGAAACTGCATGTCTGTTATTGTACAATCTCACAATGTGTAGCTAGAAAAATACTTTTTATAACATCTCATGACTCCATTACAAAATGTCACTCGATTTTGGCAGCTGATCTAGACATCAAATGGCTACATGATCCGGCTGAGCGTCACATGTCAGTGATTTTGGCAATTGATCTAGAAGTCAAGTGCCTATGAGATTTGACTCATGAGTTTCACATGTCAGTGATTCTGGCAATTGATCTAGAAGTCAAGTGCCTATGAGATTTGACTCATGAGTTTCACATGTCAGTGATTCTGGCAATTGATCTAGAAGTCAAGTGCCTATGGGATTAGACTCTTAAACTTCACATGTCAGTTATTTTGGCAATTGATCTAGTTGTCAAGTGTCTGTGATAAAACTGAGCTTCAATGATATCTGTGAATGCTACAGGTATGGTTAGGCTGACAGTAAATTCAATAGGCACAATTTTTACCTGCTTGCTCATTTTTTATGGGGGTGGGGTAGGATTAGTTAAATTTAAGAAGGATTGTGCATCCTGGAGAAAACACCAAGGATGATGTGATATTTATTACACTAGACCTCCTAAACAAGGACACCTGTAAATTTGAAAGCCAAGATTTACACTATACATGTCATAGCATGTCTCTAGAGATTTGATATTTCCAGGTATCACAAGGCACATACCGTATATACTCACTTATAAGTTATGTCCAGCTGCATAGGAGACAGACCCAAATCTGCCATCATATAACGCACAGGTATATCAGTGTCTATGCTATTTCTTTTAATGATGGCTTCTAAGAAAATGCATGCATTATGTGATGGTAGGTCTGGCCCGAGGAAGTTAACATTTAAATTCTATCTGGTTCCAAGTCCAAAAACATGAATGCACCCAATAATTGGATGCAACTAAATTGCACCGTTTTCAAAGAAGAGCAAAATGCCTGTATAATGTATGCAGCTACACATCATTCAGCAGAAAAACATGATGTAAATTCAGTGGAAACTTACTGCTGCAGCTCTTCTGCCTCTTGCTGAAGCCTTGCTTTGTCCATCCTCATTTTGTCTATATCAAGCCACAAATTCCAATGCTTCTCTCCAGATGTTCTAGCCAGGAACTTCTTGAACTGCTCTATACCCTTGTATGTTGATAAGGTGAATGTTTTATGCTTATGTTTTCTGAAAAACAAATCTGACTCCTCATAATCATCATCACTGTCCAGTAGAGAATCTACATCACTTTCTTCCTCCTTCCTTTTTGGTGGGTAATCCATTTTCTCTTTCATCTGATCATTGGGGTATGTTGCTACAGATCCCACTGTCCGATTTTCTATAAAAGTCAACCGGTCAAGATGATCCATTGTCAATCCAATAAAAGACTTGTCTGGGAAGATGTTTTTTATTTCTGGAATGGTCTGAGCCTCCTCTTCAGTGTGGCTTGTCAACAGAGATACAGACCTTTTGAGAACTGTCCCGACTATAATAGCCCCCATGTCATCTATTGAGTATACAACATAATTTGGCAAAGATAGACCTTCATCTTCCACCTCTACAATGTCTTCTTGTCCATCAGTTGTAAGATTTTCATCACCCAAATTACCAGAGTCCATTGAAGCATCATCATCTGCTTTGTCTAATGATAGATCGGAGCCTGACTCACTGTCCATGTCCGAAGGCTGCTGTATTAAAACTTTGGGATAGGTGTACACTGTAGCACTAACTGGCTTTTTGCCATGCTGATCTTGCGCCATCTCACACACATTCTGGTTCAATCTTGGTCGGGTTCCTTCTGAGGCAAATAATTTGCTCATCAGAATTTCATCCTCACTATCACCAGTGACAGAATATTTGGACTGATAAACATTTCCATTTAACCCGCCACGTACTGAGCTTTTCAAAGATGATCCCATGCCACTATCTGCACGAGGATAGTGATCTAATGCACAATATGCACTAGCTGGCCGAGCACTTGTGGGACGAGTTTGAGTTCTGGTATACTCACTACTGGGACGTGTGGATGCTGCTGAATATGTCACCTCCAGTTCTTGGACCATTTTCGCTTTTGAGTACCATGCATCAGTTTCAGTTGTCGTTGCATTTCCCATGCAGACATACATATCCTTCATTAATGTTTGCTTTGGATCCACTTTTGGGACTTCCTGTGAGACAACCTTCCGCTCTTTCTTGGGACTTTGTTTATGGTCAATTTCCATCAGGACATATTCCCCATGTTCTCCAGTGAGCCGAGCTTGGGACAACAGCTTTGAAAGTCTGTATTCCACATACAGATCACTCTCCAGAAATGTTGGAAGCCTTTCTGCCTTGATCCAGTGTATACCTTGCTCTTTGTTCAAGGTCTGTAATTAAAATAAAAATTTGTTCAAAATTCTCTAAAATAAGAAAGAAATTACTACAAGTATGTACATCTTGAAATTTCATTCCTCAAAGCTGGTTAGAAAAACTCTCTTGCAAGATGGGTCTTAGTCATTGATTTACACTGTCCATACAGTGTTAATTGCATGCCAATTTATCAATGCTTGCATGAACTTTACATGGTTTTAGTTTTAAAAATTACATCTTCACTAACCAAGAAAAAGATCTCACTGCTTACCAGTTGTCACCATCATCAAAGGTGATGGCTACAGATCTCTATGCAGATGACACAACATTGTCAGACATCCAAAACGCAAAGCAAGAACTCAAAATTTCTCTACAGAATGCCCTAAATGAACTGGACAACTGGTGCACATGCAATGTCATGGTGTTTAATACTAGCAAAACTAAAATATTACTTATCTCAACACGAGAAAAAGAACCAAACTTGATAGTGATGAACTATGTCTGACATGGAAGGATAAAAGATTACAAATGGTTTGTCACTATAGTCTACTTGGTGTTTTGGTAGATAATAACCTATCATGGACTGAACATATCAAACATATCAGTAAAACAGTTAATTCAAGTTTACGGCTTCTCAGTAGGATAAGACACTCTCCATGAAAAGCACAGAAAACTATTTTATAACAGTTACCTACAACTCTATTTAGACTACTGTAATACAGTATGGGGTAATTCAAATGATAAAAACTTAGCAAAGCTGGCACATTTCCAAAAAGGAGCTTTTGACTTAATATAAATCCAGAAAGAAAGCAAGGAAAATTGAGCTGGTAAGTTAAAAATATTACCTATTAAAGACTGAATTTGTTTGAGGAAAACCAAATTAATGTACACGATACCAAATAATAGTGCTTCTAAATATTTACAGTCACTATTCAGGTATAGGCTACCTGGAAATACTCCCCACCTGCAATCAATGTCTACCAAACATTACAAAATTCCCAAACCAAATAAGGAATTATTTTCAAAAAAAGTTTCCAATACTCTGGAACTTTACTCTGGAATAGTATTCCAGTTGAGATTAGAAATGCTCACTCTATTTCCTTTTTCCAAACCCAGTATATACAATGGCTTCAGAGATGCAGCAAAAATAATTAAATTCCTTTGAATGAGGGCCTCAAGATAGATTAGTTCTTAACTAATTGAGTTAACCTCTTTAAATAAAGTCATACTACTACTACTACTACTACTACTACTACTACTACTACTACTAATAATAATAATAATAATAATAATAATAATAATAATAATAATCATAATAAGTCTTTTAGTGAAAGGTCTGACTGATAGTGATAAGAAGGTGGCAACCATAATGGATGACCAAGCAGTGCCATTGCTTTATGGCAATCATCCTTTGGGAGAGGAAATAGTAATAACAATGACCAGGTACATTTTTAATGATGAGAATCAGAGTAGTGGTTGTAATGTTACTCTTCCAATATTCCATTGCTGAATATTCCTTCCCAAAGTAAAAACACTTTGTTATGAGAATTACTATTAAATCAATATAACACATTGTGCAATGTAAATGATACACAAATCATACTGGTAAATCAATATGAAGCATTGTATAATGCAAACTACATGCAATTCTTACTGGAACAGCCATGTGATGCATGGTGTAAAGCACACTACACCCAATTCTTACTGGAACAGCCATGTGATGCATGGTGTAAAGCACACTACACCCAATTCTTACTGGAACAGCCATGTGATGCATGGTGTAAAGCACACTACACCCAATTCTTACTGGAACAGCCATGTGATGCATGGTGTAAAGCACACTACACCTAATTCTTACTGGAACAGCCATGTGATGCATGGTGTAAAGCACACTACACCCAATTCTTACTGGAACAGCCATGAGACACATGATGTAGCGCACACCTCACCAAAAATTCTTATCCACTTTAGTTTTTCCAAGCAATGCCATAATAAAAATAACCTAATATTTCATGAAAACTACTAAGTAGAAAATATATTTAATTATTTATGCAAAGTAGTTATTATAGACGGATGAGATGGTGTGCATTTCATACTTTATATTTAGACAGAAATTTGGGAGCATTTACATTAAAGGAACAAGATAAAACAGAAATGCAATAGCTTTGAAGCAGGACTAAAATTATAATATGGCAGAATCAGTAAAAGTTATATCTGTAAGTGCTAGTGTTTGTAGTAAATACTATTTATTTCCCCCCTCAGTCTCTTTGAAGCCAAAAGCAATTATAACTATGTCAACAACAAGATTGATTTAAAGATAGAAACAGAGCCAAAACAATTCACTGACATGACATGGACTGAGTGGAAGTGACAAAACTACTTGGTTTTTAATACTATAATAAAACACCATCAAATTCAAGAAATGGTAATACATCCATGTTTCTGTCTACTGATCTTTATGCACTCTGAGTGTACATCCATGTTTCTGTCTACTGATCTTTATGCACTCTGAGTGTACATCCATGTTTCTGTCTACTGATCTTTAGGCACTCTGAGAGTACATCCATGTTTCTGTCTACTGATCTTTAGGCATTCTGAGTGTACATCCATGTTTCTGTCTACTGATCTTTAGGCACTCTGAGTGTACATCCATGTTTCTGTCTACTGATCTTTAGGCACTCTGAGTGTACATCCATGTTTCTGTCTACTGATCTTTAGGCACTCTGAGTGTACATCCATGTTTCTGTCTACTGATCTTTAGGCACTGAGTGTACATCCATGTTTCTGTCTACTGATCTTTAGGCACTCTGAGTGTACATCCATGTTTCTGTCTACTGATCTTTAGGCACTCTGAGTGTACATCCATGTTTTTGTCTACTGATCTTTATGCACTCTGAGTGTACATACATGTTTCTGTCTACTGATCTTTAGGCACTCTGAGTGTACATCCATGTTTCTGTCTACTGATCTTTAGGCACACTGAGTGTACATCCATGTTTCTGTCTACTGATCTTTAGGCACTGAGTGTACATCCATGTTTCTGTCTACTGATCTTTAGGCACTCTGAGTGTACATCCATGTTTCTGTCTACTGATCTTTAGGCACTCTGAGTGTACATCCATGTTTTTGTCTACTGATCTTTATGCACTCTGAGTGTACATACATGTTTCTGTCTACTGATCTTTAGGCACTCTGAGTGTACATCCATGTTTCTGTCTACTGATCTTTAGGCACACTGAGTGTACATCCATGTTTCTGTCTACTGATCTTTAGGCACTGAGTGTACATCCATGTTTCTGTCTACTGATCTTTAGGCACTCTGAGTGTACATCCATGTTTCTGTCTACTGATCTTTAGGCACTCTGAGTGTACATCCATGTTTTTGTCTACTGATCTTTAGGCACTCTGAGTGTACATACATGTTTCTGTCTACTGATCTTTAGGCACTCTGAGTGTACATCCATGTTTCTGTCTACTGATCTTTAGGCACACTGAGTGTACATCCATGTTTCTGTCTACTGATCTTTAGGCACTCTGAGTGGCAACCATTACTCCATATACGCCCTGGAAACAAAGTCTTTTAATGTTTGACCATGCATGGACTCAAGGCATAATCTTGATGTGTCCAGGATGCCAAATTTTCCATTAGCATGACCTTTGTCTTATCATTGGTTGAAACCTACTTGAATTCTAATGTTCTTAAAATTATCAAAAAGCTAAAGGCATGGATTTATCAAAGGATACCTATGGCAAGTAGGAATAATTAATTTAAAATCTTTTAAATTTATTTAAAATCATTAAAAATGCTACCAATAATGGCATGAAAGAAAGCAACAGCTTTGATATAATCATAAGTTTGTTGTTTCAGTGACTTTGTAGCCTTAATAGAGATATGACAGAAAAGTCTAAAATAAGGATGAACTCCGAGAGAATTGTAGTATTTACCATAACGTTGAAACTAGTGTTGATCTCTACATTTTCAGGTCCTTCTGAGTTCTCTATAGGTATCAGGGGTATGTTAATGTAGCTGTGATTTCTGCTGGCTTTGTAGATCTTTGGTGTCCGCTTTTGTGACCTAATGGCGGCCTTGATCTGATTGGCCAGTTCCTTCTTAGCACTGGTGACCACTTCAAAACCTTTTGACTCCTTGTTATAGCACAGTGGCACTGGGAAGGTCTGAAATGAAGACATTTGAATCAAACAGAGTACAGACATGTCAATCTTAATATTTTTTTATTTCTTGTTATGGAAAGTGTAGACATCAACTTTTATAATTACACAAAACTCTAAAAATTCTTGGCTATTATCCAGTCAAAATGAAAATTGTAACATAATTGATGACTGCAAGATGAATACATTCTCTTAAACCCATGGAGACTGAAAATGTAACTAAGAGAATCCTGTGACCTTAATTTCAGACTTTATTACCTCAATTTTTTTGTATGCAAACCCATGTAGACAATCTGTTCTTGGAAATAATTAAGACATAGTCACACAACAGATAAAAAAAACTTGTCATAATCCAATTAGTTTTGATAAATTCACCACCTGACATTGATCTATAACCATTCATGCTTAATGCTTCCAATCTATCTGTGGAAGTTATTTCAATCAAACACAAGACAAGTCCCTTGAAGAATTTCCAGTAATTCATTTTTTCCTTTATTAAGTGTTGATATGAACATCAATTTAAATGGGGCTATGATAAGAGTCTCAAGATGGCTTTTCTTGTGGTGGCCATATTGGATGTCTGAGTAGCACTATTTCCATTTAAGACTAACTATGCCATAGAATGACTGTGTGAGTAAATTGTAATGGCAAGCAGTCTAAGAGGAGTAGTGACCACACAAAATTGTGCCAATGGATGGGTGGATGACAGACAACAGGCCATCCCATAAACTTGTTTGGTCTATGGCCAATAAAGCTAAATATTAACCTTGACCTTGAATTTTGTAGACATATATTCCTGGTGTTTTTTTATTGTACACAGATAGAAATTCTGATGACTATATTCGTCAATGCAGTTGGGATCAAAATACAGCTGCATATAAAATTAGATTTGTGGAAATTAATACATGTCCCAAAAGTAGATTACTAGAACTAAATCAATTACTTCTAGAACTTGACACAGATAAAAAGAACTATAATCTATTGTCAGAGATCATTTAGACATAAAAGAGGTTTTGACTGGAGTTGCAAGTATCTACAATACACAGAGTATAGAGGTTCAAAATGAAGTTGCAAGTATCTACTGTACACAAAGTACAGAGGTTTTAACTGGAGTTGCAAGTATCTACTGTACACAGAGCACCAAGGTTTTAACTGGAGTTGCAAGTATCTACAGTACACAGAGTATGGAGGTTTTAACTAGAAATGCAAGTATCTACTGTACACAGAGTATAGAGGGGTTTTGTTCCATTTCAACATCAGATTATTGTATCAGTGTTGATTAGTTTACTCCTTACAGTTAAATGAAATACTTTACATATTTCATAATACTTAAGTACACTAATTATTCATCTACTAAATACTAATTAGGTTTTGCTGATCATAGAACTTTGTGAGATACTGCCCTTGACAATGAGTGAAACATCTTGATTTAAATCAGTAAAAAAAAAACAAAAAAAACCAATGCATTTATCTTAACTGATAGTGAAAACAAAACCTATAAGCAATACTTTTGAAAATATTTCCCATGATCAAACTAAATTCCAAAGCATCGGTTAATACTCAATTGGACTCACAGTACACAAATGGACACTGTTTCCAGTATCACATCTACTTTAATGAGCTACTATTAATAGTAACTTGGACAGTTACAAGTGACCAATGATCTAATATAGCAGGCATAAGCAGCATGACATTTTTTACAAATGGTCACTATTTTCTAGTGTTTTATGTTTTTTCTATTTCTCTTATATCAATATATTTGTTTCCTTCTGACCTTAGCTGTAATATTTTGTTCCATGTGTAATGCTTTCTTTTATGACTTTACCTGTCTGACATTTATTCCTGAGGATATATTTCATTGGATTTATCTGCAAGTTGAACTTCACAAACTTCACAAATAGATTCCATCTGGGATGGTGTCTGACTCTCCACATAATTTTTTTTTTCATGATCCCTTTTTTGCATATCTATGTATATACAGAATGGTTATTTCCTAAGTGATTCTTGATTGCTCATTTCACTACAGACTATAGATACTAGATTTCCATTTCTATTTTCATTGTCACTTAAAAAAATCTAGATTTCCCTTTCCATTTTCATTATCTCTATGGATACTAGATTTCCCTTTCCATTTTCATTATCACTATAGATACCAGATTTCTCTTTCCATTTTCATTATCTCTATGGATACTAGATTTCCCTTTCCATTTTCATTATCTCTATGGATACTAGATTTCCCTTCTGTTTTCATGTTGACAAATGTATTCACAAGACCTTGCATGAAATAAGCATGCATTGCACTTATGTTATGTGTTGACAAATGTATTCACAAGACCATGCATGAAATAAGCATACATTACACTTATGTTATGTGTTGACAAATGTATTCACAAGACCATGCATGAAATAAGCATGCATTGCACTTATGTTATGTGTTGACAAATGTATTCACAAGACCATGCATGAAATAAGCATGCATTGCACTTATGTTTTCATGTTGACAAATGTACTCACAAGACCATGCAAGAAATAAGCATGCATTGCACTTATGTTATCATGTTGACAAATGTATTCACACGACCATGCATGAAATGTTACCAATTAGATTTAATTAATAATACTTTTTAGCTGGATACACAACACTAGAAGAATTGCTGAAATTCAGAAGACAAAAACCCATCACATTATTTTACAGAATGAGGCAAAACTTTTGATTCTGTTTGACTTCTAATGATCAAGTAACTCCAAAACAATGTAAACTTTTCACCAATTATTCATAATCTGTTTGATTGCTGGCAAATGCATTGGTGTACTAAAGGTACATGGTTCCTGGGGTGCCAATGAAGGCCCATAGAGTTTTTGGTATCTCAGGACCTCTGGCACATGAAGGAAACCACTGTCTGCCACCCCACCCCACATCCTGTCTGTTTTTGTACTGCCCATAGATATCTCCAAATTTTCTGTTTATTAGTAGCTTTTCATGGGTCAGTGGTTCCTCCACCATTAATACTGGCCGCCATGTATAGCCTATCATGTGCTGAAAAATGGTGTTAAGCCCCAGAACAATAACAACATGTAGAAAATCTTTGCTGATATTATTGACATTGTTTCTTAATGAACTGAAATTTCTTTTGAAATAAACTCAGTGTCCCAGACTGAATATACATTCACTCATATTATGTATAATATGTATATTTAATTTTGTTTGTTTGTTATTTTTAAAAATATTTTTTATATTTCATTACATGCTATTTTAATGTAACATTGTATATTGGACTTGACCTTGTTGAAAATTAAGTTAATTTCTGGGGTTTTTTTGTAAATAATTAATACATATCTAAATTATTCTCTCTGTGTATGGCTTTAAAATCAGAACTGTTAATTATGACCAGTGGTCAAGTAAAAAACTATATAATCTTGTAAATGAAAGGATTTTTCATTCATGCTTTAAATTCTAGCACAATCAAGTTGGATTATATGTTAAGTCCAGTAATTATTCAAATTATGAATTCAAGTGATTACTTTCTCTGAATATACAAAATTACTCTGATTTTTAATATTATTATTAATATTGTGTGCTGTGCATGCTCAGCCATTTAACAGCATCATCAGCAGCAACATGCAGAGTCTGCAGTCCACCAAGCAACTTTGTCAGTGGACAGTTGTCCACAATGTGTGGCACAGTCTGGAGTGCTCCACAACAACAGGAAGAGTTTGCCACATGGCACCATCCGACAAAGATGACTGCACAATGACCCTATCCTGCCTGAAAGCAGTTCAGTGTAGTTCACACATGATGTGGAAGGATGAAGCCAGGAGGACAGACAGATGGCTCAGCTATGTGGGAGTAGTTTACAACATCTTTTGAAGACCACTCAATACTCTATGCTGAAATAGCTGTCATAGAATCCAGCAATGGACCTAACCAGATTGGACATCTTGAAGTCAAGTGGACTGCTGGATGTCAGGTGATGTCCATGTACAATGGAAGTTTCTCACTGCCATAGACCTTAGCCAGCAGTTTTGTGGTTGCTTCCTGGTAACACAGATGTGGAGGAGGAATGTTGCTGAGTACTGGCAGCAATGGTAAAGGAGTAAGACATAGTCTTCCAGAGATTATGCACATTGTTGTGCTGACATTAATTAACTTAGTGCTCGGATAAAACTCTAGGAGAGAGACATTCACTGAAATTTATAGCGAATTCAAACCTGGAATTATGTTACTGTGATTCAACAAAAGACGATTGGAACATCAGTACTCTACAAGCTACCACAGACACATTATCACCTTCAGCTTTGATTTTAATTTGGAATTCTACTTAAGTTTATTCAGGACTTTTAAATTATTAGGACTTGAGTCTGTAATTCTAGTATTATCTGGGATTTGATTCATAAAAGTGCAAGTTCCTTTTTAGTACAATGTTACTTTGTATTCCAGGGAAATATATTATTTGTTGAATTTTACAAAGCTTGTTGCTTTTCCCATTTCAATATTACTTATTTTAAGAGCATAGACTCTTAGCACTCAGTCTTTATGAACTGAAATCTTTCTTGCAACAAACTCAGTGTTCCAAATTAAATATATATTTTTAGAAGGTTACAACAAATTCAGTGTTCCAAATTGAATATATTTTTAAAAGGTTACAACAAACTCAGTGTTCAAAAATTAAATATATATTTTTAGAAGGTTAAAACAAACTAAGTGTTCCAAATTGAATATATTTTTAGAAGGTTACAACAAACTCAGTGTTCCAAATTGAATATATTTTTAGAAGGTTACAACAAACTCAGTGTTCCAAATTGAATATATTTTTAGATGGTTACAACAAACTCAGTGTTTACAAATTGAATATATTTTAGAAGGTTACAACAAACTCAGTGTTCACAAACTGAATATATAATTTAAAAGTTTTAATGCAACATATCTCAAAATTTTAATTTTAGGTTATGCAGACAGTAAAACTGATTTAGAATAATTTCAAGACAATTTCATTTACAAAACTACAAACATTTAATATAAATGTTTTACTGTACTATGAAAACTCAATATATAATTTTTGCCAAACTAAGAAAACTTAATATAAACTTTACAAAACAAACATCATAATATCTGGTACAAATAGAAACTGAGTTTAAAAATGGTAAAAATACCATTTATAGATTTGATAAATTGAAGTATATTTGTTTTTATTTTTAAATTTAAAACTGTCAATTTTCTAAACCTATGAAACGGAATGCTGAGCAATAAAAAACCAATACACATCTCATATTAAAAAGAATGTGTAACTTGCACATCCTGTATAATCTGCCATTGCAGCATTTTTATCATGCAGGGTTACCTATTTTGCCTTATGGTTGTAAAGTTTGTGGGCTAAAATTATGTAATTTAAAATATGTGTCCAATGAATTCTACAGAAATCTAAACAGTACTAGAAAATGTTCACTTAGATAAGCTGCATTAAGAACTGGCCTTAAAAAGCCAATCAATACTGAAATAAATTGTCTCACATAAATTAATAGAGAGTTCAAAATGAATCATTAAAGACATTTGGACTGAATGCATCAAAGAATATTATATTGATTTTGAATCGAATAATTGATTGCTTTAATAAAACTAAAAATTCATGTAACATACAGTCTACAAATGCTACAACTGTACACTTGCTGTACAACTTGCAAATTCAAAATATGGAACTCAAAACATCCAACTTCATCAAGTGAAAAAATTATTTTACTTTAACAAACAGTACCTGAATCTTGAAATAAACATGTCATCTCTACATTAAATTATATATTAACTTCATTCAAATTTAAAATGACTAACCAAAGAGACAGAGTAGTGACAGGAAATAGGAAAAATGTTTATACACCCCACCTTGGCAGCTGTGGGAAAAATGTAATGTATATACAACCCACCTTGGCAGTAAATAGGAAAAATGTATATATACCCCACCTTGGAAGCTGTGGGAAAAAAATGTAATGTATATACAACCCACCTTGGCAGGATATAGGAAAAATGTATATATACCCCACCATGGCACCATGTGGGAAAAATGTATATACACCACACATTGGCAGGAAATAGGAAAAATGTATATACACCCCACCATGGCAGAAATAAGAAAAATGTATATACACCCCACCTTGGCAGGAAATAGAAAAAATGTATATACACCACACCATGGCAGGAAATAGGAAAACTGTATATACACCCCACCATGGCAGAAATAGGAAAAATGTATATATACCCTACCTTAGCAGAAAAGGAAAATGTATATACACCCCACCTTGGCAGGAAATAGGAAAAGTGTATATACACCTGACCTTGGCAGAAAATAGAAAAGTGTATATACACCCCACCAAGGCAGGATATAGGAAAAATGTATATATACCCCACCTTGGCAGCTATAGGAAAAATGTATATACACCCCACCTTGGCAGGAGATAGGATAAATGTATATATACCCCACCTTGGCAGGATATAGGAACAATGTATATACACCCAACCTGGAAAGATATAGGAAAAATGTATATACACCCCACCTTGGCAGGAAATAGGAAAAATGTATATATAACCCCACCTTGGCAGAAGATAGGATAAATGTATATATACCCCACCTTGGCAGAATATAGGAACAATGTATATACACCCAACCTGGAAAGATATAGGAAAAATGTATATAACCCCACCTTGGCAGGAAATAGGAAAAATGTATATACACCCCACCTTGGCACCATGTGGGAAATACAGCTATTTATTCACCTTGCATTTTGAAACACTGATTTTTAATCTGACTAAATGGTATGAAATTTAAAGAACTGTTTGCTGTGGAAAATTGTATCTACAGTGGCAAAACTATAAGAAAATTTACTAGTGCAAGGATATTTATAGTGAGCTTTGAAATGGTCTTGGTTTTAATTCATCACAACAATTATTATATTTTATGATGAATGCATTCATATCTGTTCCATATACTTTTGTTTAATGATAAATGTATTCACATTTGTTATATACACTATTATTTTATGATGAATGCATTCATATCTGTTCCATATACTTTTGTTTAATGATAAATGTATTCACATTTGTTATATACACTATTATTTTATGATAAATGTATTCACATTTGTTATATACACTATTATTTTATGATGAATGCATTCATATCTGTTCCATATACTTTTGTTTAATGATAAATGTATTCACATTTGTTATATACACTATTATTTTATGATGAATGCATTCATATCTGTTCCATATACTTTTGTTTAATGATAAATGTATTCACATTTGTTATATACACTATTATTTTATGATGAATGCATTCATATCTGTTCCATATACTTTTGTTTAATGATAAATGTATTCACATTTGTTATATACACTATTATTTTATGATGAATGCATTCATATCTGTTCCATATACTTTTGTTTAATGATAAATGTATTCACATTTGTTATATACACTATTATTTTATGATGAATGCATTCATATCTGTTCTATATACTTTTGTTTAATGATAAATGTATTCACATTTGTTATATACACTATTATTTTATGATGAATGCATTCATATCTGTTCCATATACTTTTGTTTAATGATAAATGTATTCACATTTGTTATATACACTATTATTTTATGATGAATGCATTCATATCTGTTCCATATACTTTTGTTTAATGATAAATGTATTCACATTTGTTATATACACTATTATTTTATGATGAATGCATTCATATCTGTTCCATATACTTTTGTTTAATGATAAATGTATTCACATTTGTTATATACACTATTATTTTATGATGAATGCATTCATATCTGTTCCATATACTTTTGTTTAATGATAAATGTATTCACATTTGTTATATACACTATTATTTTATGATGAATGCATTCATATCTGTTCCATATACTTTTGTTTAATGATAAATGTATTCACATTTGTTATATACACTATTATTTTATGATGAATGCATTCATATCTGTTCCATATACTTTTGTTTAATGATAAATGTATTCACATTTGTTATATACACTATTATTTTATGATGAATGCATTCATATCTGTTCCATATACTTTTGTTTAATGATAAATGTATTCACATTTGTTATATACACTATTATTTTATGATGAATGCATTCATATCTGTTCCATATACTTTTGTTTAATGATAAATGTATTCACATTTGTTATATACACTATTATTTTATGATGAATGCATTCATATCTGTTCTATATACTTTTGTTTAATGATAAATGTATTCACATTTGTTATATACACTATTATTTTATGATGAATGCATTCATATCTGTTCCATATACTTTTGTTTAATGATAAATGTATTCACATTTGTTATATACACTATTATTTTATGATGAATGCATTCATATCTGTTCCATATACTTTTGTTTAATGATAAATGTATTCACATTTGTTATATACACTATTATTTTATGATGAATGCATTCATATCTGTTCCATATACTTTTGTTTAATGATAAATGTATTCACATTTGTTATATACACTATTATTTTATGATGAATGCATTCATATCTGTTCTATATACTTTTGTTTAATGATAAATGTATTCACATTTGTTATATACACTATTATTTTATGATGAATGCATTCATATCTGTTCTATATACTTTTGTTTAATGATAAATGTATTCACATTTGTTATATACACTATTATTTTATGATGAATGCATTCATATCTGTTCCATATACTTTTGTTTAATGATAAATGTATTCACATTTGTTATATACACTATTATTTTATGATGAATGCATTCATATCTGTTCCATATACTTTTGTTTAATGATAAATGTATTCACATTTGTTATATACACTATTATTTTATGATGAATGCATCCATATCTGTTCTATATACTTTTGTTTAATGATAAATGTATTCACATTTGTTATATACACTATTATTTTATGATGAATGCATTCATATCTGTTCCATATACTTTTGTTTAATGATAAATGTATTCACATTTGTTATATACACTATTATTTTATGATGAATGCATTCATATCTGTTCTATATACTTTTGTTTAATGATAAATGTATTCACATTTGTTATATACACTATTATTTTATGATGAATGCATTCATATCTGTTCCATATACTTTTGTTTAATGATAAATGTATTCACATTTGTTATATACACTATTATTTTATGATAAATGTATTCACATTTGTTATATACACTATTATTTTATGATGAATGCATTCATATCTGTTCCATATACTTTTGTTTAATGATAAATGTATTCACATTTGTTATATACACTATTATTTTATGATGAATGTATTCACATTTGTTATATACACTATTATTTTATGATCAATGTATTCACATTTGTTATATACACTATTATTTTATGATGAAAATATTCACATTTTTTAAAAAAATAAAATAGTTTTGAATAAAAATTATAATATGTGTGGCCTGCATGAGCAATATTGTTTTCTAGTATTATTACTTATGTGGATTTTCTTTCTTTCCTCCTTCCTGTCTTCAACCTAAATTTTGCAAAATATTAATTTTCTAATCCTATTGCTCATATATATTGTACATAAAAATCTTGCCATCCTTTCATACACACTTCATCCTAAAATAGCAATAAAAATATTTGTAAAACTCATGCTATTGTTATAACATTAATGAGTCAGCTTAGAAAAACTTTCTATTAAGCATAAAATTTATGAGTTAATTTTGTATTTTCAATGATGTCCTTCACTTTGAAGGTGTTTAAAAAATAAGTATCCTAAGTCAGAATGTATCAGTATATATTATATATATGTATGCCTGTATATACTTACTTGTAAGTCATACTGTATAGGTATGCCTGTATATACTTACTTGTAAGTCATACAATATAGGTATGCCTGTATCTACTTACTTGTAAGTGTACAATATAGGTATGCCTGTATATACTTACTTGTAAGTGTACAATATAGGTATGCCTGTATATACTGACTTGTAAATCATACATTATAGGTATGCCTGTATATACTTATTTATAAGTATACAATATAGGTATGCCTGTATATACTTACTTGTAAGTGTACATTATAGGTATGCCTGTATATACTTATTTATAAGTATACAATATAGGTATGCCTGTATATACTTATTTATAAGTGTACAATATAGGTATGCCTGTATATACTTATTTGTAAGTGTACAATATAGGTATGCCTGTATATACTTACTTGTAAGTCATACAGTATAGGTATGCCTGTATATACTTACTTGTAAATCATCCATTATAGGTATGCCTGTATATACTTATTTATAAGTATAAATATAGGTATGCCTGTATATACTTATTTGTAAGTGTACAATATAGGTATGCTTGTATATACTTATTTGTAAGTGTACAATATAGGTATGCCTGTATATACTTACTTGAAAGTCATACAGTATTGGTATGCCTGTATATACTTGTAAGTCATGCAATATAGGTATGCCTCTATATACTTACTTGTAAGTCCTACAATATAGGTATGCCTGTATATACTTACTTGTAAGTCATACAATACAGGTATGCCTGTATATGCTTACCTGTAAGTGTACAATACAGGTATGCCTGTATGTACTTACTTGTAAGTCATACAATACAGGTATGCCTGTATGTACTTACTTGTAAGTCATACAATACAGGTATGCCTGTATATACTTACTTGTAAGTCATACAATACAGGTATGCCTATATATGCTTACCTGTAAGTGTACAATACAGGTATGCCTGTATGTACTTACTTGTAAGTCATACAATACAGGTATGCCTGTATATACTTACTTGTAAGTCATACAATACAGGTATGCCTGTATGTACTTACTTGTAAGTCATACAATACAGGTATGCCTGTATATACTTACTTGTAAGTCATACAATAAAGGTATGCCTGTATATACTTACTTGTAAGTCATACAATACAGGTATGCCTATATATGCTTACCTGTAAGTGTACAATACAGGTATGCCTGTATGTACTTACTTGTAAGTCATACAATACAGGTATGCCTGTATATACTTATTTGTAAGTCATACAATACAGGTATGCCTGTATAGACTTACTTGTAAGTCATACAATATAGGTATGCCTGTATATGCTTACCTGTAAGTGTACAATATAGGTATGCCTGTATATAATTACCTGTAAGTGTACAATACAGGTATGCCTGTATGTACTTATTTGTAAGTCATACAATACAGGTATGCCTGTATATACTTACTAGTAAGTCATACAATACAGGTATGCCTGTATGTACTTACTTGTAAGTCATACAATATAGGTTTGCCTGTATATACTTACTTGTAAGTCATACAATACAGGTATGCCTGTATATACTTACTTGTAAGTCATACAATACAGGTATGCCTGTATGTACTTACTTGTAAGTCATACAATACAGGTATGCCTGTATGTACTTACTTGTAAGTCATACAATACAGGTATGCCTGTATGTACTTACTTGTAAGTCATACAATACAGGTATGCCTGTATATACTTACTTGTAAGTCATACAATAAAGGTATGCCTGTATGTACTTACTTGTAAGTCATACTGTATAGGTATGCCTGTATATACTTACTTGTAAGTCATACAATATAGGTATGCCTGTATCTACTTACTTGTAAGTGTACAATATAGGTATGCCTGTATATACTTACTTGTAAGTGTACAATATAGGTATGCCTGTATATACTGACTTGTAAATCATACATTATAGGTATGCCTGTATATACTTATTTATAAGTATACAATATAGGTATGCCTGTATATACTTATTTGTAAGTGTACATTATAGGTATGCCTGTATATACTTATTTATAAGTATACAATATAGGTATGCCTGTATATACTTATTTGTAAGTGTATAATATAGGTATGCCTGTACATACTTATTTGTAAGTGTACAATATAGGTATGCCTGTATATACTTACTTGTAAGTCATACAGTATAGGTATGCCTGTTTATACTTACTTGTAAATCATACATTATAGGTATGCCTGTATATACTTATTTATAAGTATAAATATAGGTATGCCTGTATATACTTATTTGTAAGTATACAATATAGGTAAGCTTGTATATACTTATTAGTAAGTGTACAATATAGGTATGCCTGTATATACTTACTAGAAAGTCATACAGTATTGGTATACCTGTATTTACTTACTTGTAAGTCATGCAATATAGGTATGCCTGTATGTACTTACTTGTAAGTCATACAATACAAGTATGCCTGTATATACTTACTTGTAAGTCATACAATACAGTTATGCCTATATATGCTTACCTGTAAGTGTACAATACAGGTATGCCTGCATGTACTTACTTGTAAGTCATACAATACAGGTATGCCTGTATGTACTTACTTGTAAGTCATACAATACAGGTATGCCTGTATATACTTACTTGTAAGTCATACAATACAGGTATGCCTATATATGCTTACCTGTAAGTGTACAATACAGGTATGCCTGTATGTACTTACTTGTAAGTCATACAATACAGGTATGCCTGTATATACTTACTTGTAAGTCATACAATACAGGTATGCCTGTATGTACTTACTTGTAAGTCATACAATACAGGTATGCCTGTATATACTTACTTGTAAGTCATACAATACAGGTATGCCTGTATATACTTACTTGTAAGTCATACAATACAGGTATGCCTATATATGCTTACCTGTAAGTGTACAATACAGGTATGCCTGTATGTACTTACTTGTAAGTCATACAATACAGGTATGCCTGTATATACTTATTTGTAAGTCATACAATACAGGTATGCCTGTATATACTTACTTGTAAGTCATACAATATAGGTATGCCTGTATATGCTTACCTGTAAGTGTACAATATAGGTATGCCTGTATATAATTACCTGTAAGTGTACAATACAGGTATGCCTGTATGTACTTATTTGTAAGTCATACAATACAGGTATGCCTGTATATACTTACTTGTAAGTCATACAATATAGGTATGCCTGTATATGCTTACTTGTAAGTCATACAATATAGGTTTGCCTGTATATACTTACTTGTAAGTCATACAATACAGGTATGCCTGTATATACTTACTTGTAAGTCATACAATACAGGTATGCCTGTATGTACTTACTTGTAAGTCTTACAATACAGGTATGCCTGTATATACTTACTTGTAAGTCATACAATACAGGTATGCCTGTATGTACTTACTTGTAAGTCATACAATACAGGTATGCCTGTATGTACTTACTTGTAAGTCATACAATACAGGTATGCCTGTATATACTTACTTGTAAGTCATACAATAAAGGTATGCCTGTATGTACTTACTTGTAAGTCATACAATACAGGTATGCCTGTAAGTCAGATCCAACTGTCAATTGACCAGACTAAGATCTGTCATGACATAATACACATACAGGTCTGGGTCTATGCTGTTGATTAGAATAGATCTGTAGAATAACAACACAGACCCTGGTGTATAATGTGATGACAGAGCAGGGTCTATGTTGTCTATGTTGTTTTCACTTCAACACAACTTGTGAGTACATGTGGTACGTCTGTACAAGATATCTATAAAATTGACATTCAGAACAACATGCTATTAAATATTATATAATAATATTTCATTGCTCTCAGATTGAATTTCGAAATATCTTATTAATAATGTACACTCTAACTGAAAGACTATAACACTAAAAACTTGGGAATATTGATTTCTCTTAATTTTTGTTTCCAAATAACTATATATGCATGTTTTCTATTTTCATTTCTAAAATGATAAATATATACAATATTCCGATTTGTTTTTCATATGCCACCTGTGTGTGGCTAGAGATTTGAATTATTACTCTGTTTTGTTCTAAAGTCTGTCTGGCCTTTTCATTTTAGAATTTAAAATATTTTGTACAGCTTAAGATAAAATTCATCACGTCACTGATTTCTAGCTGTTCGGATCAATTTTCAGTTATATCAATTTTCTGGATATCTGAAATGGAAATTCAAAGTCAAGTATACCTACAAAAGCCAAGCTGATGTGTTTCATTTAAAAAGTTGAAAGAATTGGTCACATTAAAGCATTCTAGGAAACAATGCATCAGTTTAATGAACAGAGCCACCATTACACTAAAACATCTCAAAAAGTTCTTCCTCAAAAAAAGATTTTCAGACAATTTTCTCATTGCTTGGTTATTAACAATGATTGTTTTCCATGGAATATTCATCATGCATCATAGATGACAATGCTGTCATTAAAATATTTAATTTCATATGAAAAAATCTGGCCTCACATAAGACATTACTTAAATTTTAATTTTCAAGATTTAATAGGTTTATATGGTAAATTCTAAAACTAAGACAATAAATTCCAAAACAAAAACAATGATTTGGAATCCTTTTCAATTTATCCTTCTTCAAGAAGAATATTGATATTGTCAGAAGTATATGTGACATAATGTCAAATATCAATGTAGGACACATTGTGAGAATTAATTGAAATCAGTGCTATCATGAGCTTAGCTACTTTAGTGCCAACAAGTCAAACTCTTTAACAACAACATATTTTTAAGACAGAATTGTATATCAATATGTGCTGGGGGTAGGTGGTTTGTCATAAATTGGCAGAACCTTTTTTGCAACTCTCACCTGCACCCAATAAAACATTTGTTTTGGAACTTCTACAATGTCCTGATACAGCACTGGGCTGTTTTGGATCATCTAACTACATGTGCCTTTTTACAACTCAATTTGGTCAAGAATTGTCACCAGCTGTTTTTGTTTTTGTTTTACCTAAGCATGTTTATTTTTACTCTATTTAGTCATGAGAAAGGACAGTGTCATTGTTTGATCTAACTTGGTTCTGAAATGCCTGTTTATTAGCCTGCTAGTTTTATTTTCTTATTCTATCTGGTTCAGTGTGTGTGTGTGTGTGTGTGTGTGTGTATCTGTGTCTTTGTGTGTGAGTTGCTGTGTCTGTTTGTGTCTCTGTGTGTGTATGTGTGTGTGTGCGAGTGAGTGTGTGAGTGTGTGTGTGTGTGTGTGTGTGTGTGTGTGAGAGAGAGAGAGAGAGAGAGAGAGAGAGATTTGGATTTTTAATGTAGCTTTAAAACATTTTCAGTCATATCACTAGAATGTATGCAGTGTGGCAATTTATTAGTGATGTCCAGCACCAGGGCATCATGCCACAGAGATGTAGCATGATATTTCACTTAGTCACATTATTCTGACACCAGACCAACCAGTACTAACCTCTTAACTGTGAGTGCCACATGAGGTAGCTGTAAGTATCATTTTTAGAAGTCTTTGGTATGGCTTGGCTGGGGTTTGAATACTAATATAGGCAGATACTCTAACCACTAATAGGCCACTGGAGTGGTCAAACAGACAGATAAATAGTGTTATTTCAATGTATCTCCAGTAACATTTGTATAATCAAGTTTATACTGTAAACTAATGTAAATGAAAATATTATTGTATATTTTGTAATAGTAACATAAATTAAACATAAATATATTGAGGTAATTCATAAGGAAAAATCTTTTGTTTTACATCCTTTTTTACTGTGTTGGTCACTTGTATGATTCAGATAAACAGTTTTTCTACATTGACATATAAACCTAGAAAATTAAAATAAACTCTGATCCATTAATATTTTATGCTTGGAGAAACAGTTTATCATGAGCAAAACCCTGTCAATTTGTATTTTAGACAGTTTGTGACAAGTTCACTGTTACCTTTACCAGTATTTATATTGAATAAACAAGTACAAGCACCCTATCAAAATTAGGATAATAATTAAGGAAGACGTGCATAATAGACCCACACCATATCTAGAGTCAATATTTACCTAAGTGATAGGTTTCTATGAATTTACCTCTAGGACAGTATATACACACATCCTATTTATAATTAGTTTTTGCTGGGTCTAAAATGTCTGTCAATACTTCTTTTAAACTATAGCTTTCTTAACTGCTTCAAAAAAACATCTGGATAATGTATATAGTCATGAATTATCTTTACATCGCATTACAGGCCTGTATAATGTATATAGTCATGAATTATCTTTACATCGCATTACAGGCCTGTATAATGTATATAGTCATGAATTATCTTTACATAGCATTACAGGCCTGTATAATGTATATAGTCATGAATTATCTTTACATAGCATTACAGGCCTGTATAATGTATATAGTCATGAATTATCTTTACATTGCATTACAGGCCTGTATAATGTATATAGTCATGAATTATCTTTACATCGCATTACAGGCCTGTATAATGTATACAGTCATGAATTGTCTTTACATTGCATTACAGGCCTGTATAATGTATATAGTCATGAATTATCTTTACATCGCATTACAGGCCTGTATAATGTATATAATCATGAATTATCTTTACATAGCATTACAGGCCTGTATAATGTATATAGTCATGAATTATCTTTACATCGCATTACAGGCCTGTATAATGTATATAATCATGAATTATCTTTACATAGCATTACAGGCCTGTATAATGTATATAGTCATGAATTATCTTTACATCGCATTACAGGCCTGTATAATGTATATAGTCATGAATTATCTTTACATCGCATTACAGGCCTGTATAATGTATACAGTCATGAATTGTCTTTACATTGCATTACAGGCCTGTATAATTTATATAGTCATGAATTGTCTTTACATTGCATTACAGGCCTGTATAATTTATATAGTCATGAATTGTCTTTACATTGAATTACAGGCCTGTATAATTTATATAGTCATGAATTGTCTTTACATTGCATTATAAGCCTGTATAATGTATATAGTCATGAATTATCTTTACATCGCATTACAGGCCTGTATAATGTATATAGTCATGAATTATCTTTACATCGCATTACAGGCCTGTATAATGTATATAGTCATGAATTATCTTTACATCGCATTACAGGCCTGTATGATGTATATAGTCATGAATTGTCTTTACATCGCATTACAGGCCTGTATAATTTATAGTCATGAATTGTCTTTACATCGCATTACAGGCCTGTATAATGTATATAGTCATGAATTATCTTTACATCGCATTACAGGCCTGTATAATGCATATAGTCATGAATTATTTTTAAATAGCATTACAGGCCTGTATAATTTATATAGTCATGAATTGTCTTTACATTGCATTTTAGGCCTGTATAATGTATATAGTCATGAATTATCTTTACATCGCATTACAGGCCTGTATAATGTATATAGTCATGAATTGTCTTTACATTGCATTTTAGGCCTGTATAATGTATATAGTCATGAATTATCTTTACATCGCATTACAGGCCTGTATAATGTATATAGTCATGAATTGTCTTTACATTGCATTACAGGCCTGTATAATTTATATAGTCATGAATCTTTACATTGCATTAGAGACCTTTATAATTTATATAGTCATGAATTGTCTTTACATTGCATTACAGGCCTGTATAATTTATATAGTCATGAATTGTCTTTACATTGCATTTTAGGCCTGTATAATGTATATAGTCATGAATTATCTTTACATCGCATTACAGGCCTGTATAATGTATATAGTCATGAATTGTCTTTACATTGCATTACAGGCCTGTATAATTTATATAGTCATGAATTGTCTTTACATTGCATTAAAAGCCTGTATAATGTATATAGTCATGAATTGTCTTTACATTGCATTACAGGCCTGTATAATTTATATAGTCATGAATTATCTTTACATCGCATTACAGGCCTGTATAATGTATATAGTCATGAATTATCTTTACATCGCATTACAGGCCTGTAAAATGTATATAGTCATGAATTATCTTTACATCGCATTACAGGCCTGTATAATGTATAGTCATAAAATGTCTTTACATCGCATTATAGGCCTGTATAATGTATATAGTCATGAATTGTCTTTACATTGCATTACAGGCCTGTATAATTTATATAGTCATGAATTGTCTTTACATTGCATTAAAAGCCTGTATAATGTATATAGTCATGAATTATCTTTACATCGCATTACAGGCCTGTATAATGTATATAGTCATGAATTGTCTTTACATTGCATTACAGGCCTGTATAATTTATATAGTCATGAATTGTCTTTACATTGCATTAAAAGCCTGTATAATGTATATAGTCATGAATTATCTTTACATCTCATTACAGGCCTGTATAATGTATATAGTCATGAATTGTCTTTACATTGCATTACAGGCCTGTATAATTTATATAGTCATGAATTGTCTTTACATTGCATTAAAAGCCTGTATAATGTATATAGTCATGAATTATCTTTACATCGCATTACAGGCCTGTATAATGTATATAGTCATGAATTGTCTTTACATTGCATTACAGGCCTGTATAATTTATATAGTCATGAATTGTCTTTACATTGCATTAAAAGCCTGTATAATGTATATAGTCATGAATTATCTTTACATAGCATTACATGCCTGTATAATTTATATAGTCATGAATTGTCTTTACATTGCATTATAAGCCTGTATAATGTATATAGTCATGAATTGTCTTTACATTGCATTACAGGCCTGTATAATGTGTATAGTCATGAATTATCTTTACATCGCATTACAGGCCTGTATAATGTATATAGTCATGAATTATCTTTACATTGCATTACAGGCCTGTATAATTTATATAGTCATGAATTGTCTTTACATTGCATTTTAGGCCTGTATAATTTATATAGTCATGAATTGTCTTTACATTGCATTACAGGCCTGTATAATGTGTATAGTCATGAATTATCTTTACATCGCATTACAGGCCTGTATAATGTATATAGTCATGAATTATCTTTACATCGCATTACAGGCCTGTATAATGTATATAGTCATGAATTATCTTTACATTGCATTACAGGCCTGTATAATTTATATAGTCATGAATTGTCTTTACATTGCATTTTAGGCCTGTATAATTTATATAGTCATGAATTGTCTTTACATTGCATTACAGACCTGTATAATTTATATAGTCATGAATTGTCTTTACATCGCATTATAAGCCTGTATAATTTATATAGTCATGAATTGTCTTTACATTGCATTAGAGGCCTGTATAATTTATATAGTCATGAATTGTCTTTACATCGCATTACAGGCCTGTATAATGTATATAGTCATGAATTATCTTTACATCGCATTACAGGCCTGTATAATGTATATAGTCATGAATTATCATTACATTGCATTACAGGCCTGTATAATGTATATAGTCATGAATTATCTTTACATCGCATTACAGGCCTGTATAATGTATATAGTCATGAATTGTCTTTACATTGCATTACAGGCCTGTATAATGTATATAGTCATGAATTGTCTTTACATTGCATTTTAGGCCTGTATAATTTATATAGTCATGAATTATCTTTACATCGCATTACAGGCCTGTATAATTTATATAGTCATTAATTATCTTTACATCGCATTACAGGCCTGTATAATGTATATAGTCATGAATTGTCTTTACATTGCATTTTAGGCCTGTATAATGTATATAGTCATGAATTATCTTTACATCGCATTACAGGCCTGTATAATGTATATAGTCATGAATTGTCTTTACATTGCATTTTAGGCCTGTATAATTTATATAGTCATGAATTATCTTTACATTGCATTTTAAGCCTGTATAATGTATATAGTCATGAATTGTCTTTACATCGCATTACAGGCCCGTATAATGTATATAGTCATGAATTATCTTTACATTGCATTTTAGGCCTGTATAATTTATATAGTCATGAATTGTTTTTACATTGCATTATAGGTATTCCCATACTTAAGCTTCAGTGACACTGGTTGTCATTCTGTATGTCTTTAAGTCTATCTCTCCTAAATTGTTTGTTGGAAATTAATTAAACTTGGTTGATTTTACTTGTCCAAATTGATTAAATTTGCTTCATATTGTAAATACACAGATGTACCATATTTAACATGAATACTACTGTGTTGGTAAACACACAGATGTACCATACTTGACATAAATAATACTGTACTGGGAGGCGCGCGCACACACACACACACACACACACACATACACACACACACACACCATATTTAGCATAATACTCAATAATAATATTGTGTGTTAACAAATTTAAACAAGTTGTAGGCTAGGCTCATCACAATAAGTGCATACCAATGATGACATATTTTCTCCATGACATGTATAATTTTAAATATATGAAGAATTAGCTCCCTTGGTTTATCTTGGAAGCCTTCTCACTCAACTTTGGTGGTGCATTTCTCTCCCATTATGAAATTCTCTCATTTAACCAGATTTCCATGTGGTTCCATGGTATCTCCAATATACTAAGTTCTAATAAAATGCTTCAATGATCTATGTTAAATATTGAAGACACTTCTGTCCAACTTTTACAATATGAAACCACAAAGATATTTCTCATTATTTCAAAATTTATCTAGATGTCTTTAGTGAAAATGTGCAAGCCAGTTTAAACTGCAATCTTTAATCATGAAACATCTATATTAACAAATACTAATGCATGAGGTACTTTTCAATCTGTAAAAAATAGTCTGTGCAAGTCTACATGAAACATAACATCATTTTACAATTGCATGTCATAGCACATCACCTAATCACAGCTAAACAAATTACATTTCCTAATGACAGGAAGGGCAATTCTCAAGTTAGAAGTAAAACTCTTTCTTTACCAGAACACTGGTGGGCAGAGATCTTGTGGAGTGATGTGAGAGATCTGGTGGAACAGGACCACCAATATGGTGACATTATATATAAAATGTTTGGGATTCATTTTAGAAATGTACATGTATTTAAGTCACAAAGTCTGTCATCATATAACACTGAATCAGGTCAAGATCTGTCATCACATAACACTGAGTTATCCAGATCTGTCATCACACATATGTAACACTGAATCAGGCCAAGATCTGTCATCACATACATGTAACACTGAATCAGGCCAAGATCTGTCATCACATAACACTGAATTATGTCCAGATCTGTCATCACACACATGTAACACTGAATCAGGTCCAGATCTGTCATCACATAACACTGAGTTATATCCAGATCTGTCATCACATACATGTAACACTGAATCAGGCCAAGATCTGTCATCACATACATGTAACACTGAATCAGGCCAAGATCTGTCATCACATAACACTGAGTTATGTCCAGATCTGTCATCACACACATGTAACACTGAATCAGGTCCAGATCTGTCATCACATAACACTGAGTTATATCCAGATCTGTCTTCACACACATGTAACACTGAATCAGGTCCAGATCTGTCATCACACACATGTAACACTGAGTCAGGCCAAGATCTGTCATCACATAACACTGAGTTATATCCAGATCTGTCTTCACACACATGTAACACTGAATAAGGTCCAGATCTGTCATCACATAACACTGAGTTATATCTAGATCTGTCTTCACACATATGTAACACTGAGTCAGGCCAAGATCTGTCATCACATAACACTGAGTTAAGTCCAGATCTGTCATCACACACATGTAACACTGAATCAGGTCAAGATCTGTCATCACATAACACTGAGTTATCCAGATCTGTCATCACACACATGTAACACTGAATCAGGCCAAGATCTGTCATCACATAACACTGAGTTATCCAGATCTGTCATCACACACATGTAACACTGAGTCAGGCCAAGATCTGTCATCACATAACACTGAGTTATGTCCAGATCTGTCATTGCACACATGTAACACTGAATTAGGCCAAGATCTGTCATCACATAACACCAAATTATCCAGATCTGTCATCACACACATGTAACACTGAAACAGGCCAAAATCTGTCATCACATAACCCTGAGTTATCCAGATCTGTCATCACACACATGTAACACTGAATCAGGCCAAGATCTGTCATCACATAATACTGATTCAGGTCCTGGTCTGTCATCACATAATAATGTGTCATGCTCAGATCTATCTTTACATAACAGTCAGGCCCAATCTGTGATCATATAACACACAATCAAGCCCAGATCTGTCACCAACTAATACTGATTCAGGCTCTGGTCTGTCATCACATAAGGATGAGTCAGGCCCAGATCTGTCACCAACTAATACTAATTCAGGCTCTGGTCTGTCATCACATAAGGATGAGTCAGGCCCAGATCTGTCATCAACTAACACTCTGATTAAGTTCATATCTATTTATTAGACATCATAATTAGAAGAAACATCATGAATCCTGATCTATTTTTGATGTGATGGCAGATCTGGTCTTCTGAGTTTTCAGGCGGGTACAGAAGATATTCAAAACTGCATACATATTTTGTTCCAAGTTGGAAGGAATGAGTTTCATACAGCATAAGGATACATCAAGGTCGTTGGCCAAAACATGTTCATACACTATATAAAGTCTTGAACAAAAGTCTGAACAAAATATTCATGTGGTTTTGTATTTATTACATATCTCTATATGCTTTCCAAATATATCCTGAATGTAATTAAACATAAAATGAGATTTGTCATGCTTAAACATATGAGCATCACTGAAAACAAATAGTTCCAGTCTGGTTATGCAATATGAAAATACAGGCTGAATCTCACTGCATACTAAATTAATATAGTCCCAGTCTGGTTATGCAATATGAAAATACTGACTGAATACCCACACTGAATGCTAAACTAATATAGTCCCAGTCTGGTTATGCAATATGAAAATACAGGCTGAATCTCACTGAATACTAAATTAATATAGTCTCAGTCTGGTTATGCAATATGAAAATACAGACTGAATCTCACTGCATACTAAATTAATATAGTCCCAGTCTGGTTATGCAATATGAAAATACAGACTGAATACCCATGCTGAATGCTAAACTAATATAGTCCCAGTCTGGTTATGCAATATGAAAATACAGACTGAATACCATGCTGAATGCTGAACTAATATAGTCCCAGTCTGGTTATGCAATATGAAAATACAGACTGAATACCATGCTGAATGCTGAACTAATATAGTCCCAGTCTGGTTATGCAATATGAAAATACAGAATGAACATCACTGAATGCTAAGTTAACATAGTCACAGTCTGGATATGCAATATGAAAATATAGACTGAATATCTGTACTGAATGCTAAATTAACATAGCCCCAATCTTGGTGTTCAGTATGAAAATACAAACTAAATATCACCCAATGCTTGACTAATGTCAGTCCCAATCTCAGTACTGAATATAAATACAGAATACAAGATTAACAATGTAAGATTACACAGGTATGTAATAAAATAAAAGAAACAAATCAGTTCATTGTACTTACAGGTAGTGTAAGGAATTTGTTGAAGTACTCCACAAAGAGGTCATCAGTGACAAGAAAGTCCTCCTGAAAGGAAAAATAACTCAGTGAAATAACACAAAGAAAATTATTTTAGAGCATTGTATACAGTTCATAAAGATACACAGAGCCAATAAATTCTTACATATAAATTATAATTTCACATTATAATGACTGAAGGAAATTTGCCGTTCTACTATAAATATCATAATGAAATTATGGCTATGATCTTGAGCTGAAAAAAGCTTGTAGTGAGATGACAATACACTGAACTGCCTTGTTCATTAAATCTTTATTTTATCTGAACCATAAAGAGCATTTAGGGAAATGACAATACATTGAAATGACTTGTACAATGTACCTTTATTTTGTCTTCAGTGAAGTCAGTCATAATGTTACATATCAGTTTAATATGACACCATGTAAGATGAAATATAAAACATAACATGGAGATATGACTTTATGATCAATATCATTTTCTGGTATCAATTACACACAAAAGTTGAGTTTGAACAAAAAAGTTCTGGTAATTGCATATAAAAGTTTTGCATTCATACATGGTAATTATATATGAAAGTCTTACATTCATGCATGGTAATTACATATAAAAGTCTTACATTCATACATGGTGATTATATATGAAAGTCTTACATTCATGCATGGTAATTATATATGAAAGTCTTACATTCATGCATGGTAATTATATATGAAAGTCTTACATTCATGCATGGTAATTATATATGAAAGTCTTACATTCATGCATAGTTATTGTTGTTGTTATTGTTATAGGATTTAATGCCATTTTTCAGCACAAGATAGTCTGCACATGGCAGCCAGTATAAATGGTGGAGGAAGAACCAGGGAAAACCCCACAAAGAACCACCAGCTCACAAAAAGCTACTGGCAAGCTTTCTCACATCCACATTAGCAGAACCCGAGACTCAAACCCACATAGACAGAGGTGATGGCAATGATCTGTAATGGTGAACACTTGAGATCACTCAGCCACTTAGGGCCCCCAATTCATATAGAGTAATTACATATGAAAATTTTGCAATCATTGATGATAATTACATATAAAAATATTACATTCATGCATAATAATTACACATGGAAATGTTATATTCATATATGATAAATACATATAAAAATTACATTCATATATGGTATTACATATGGAAATGTTACATTTGTTTATGATAAATACATATAAAAAATTACATTCATAAATGGTAATTACACACATAAGTTTTACATTCACACATGGTAATTATATATGAAAATTTTACATTCATACATGGTGCTTATATACAAGTTTTATATTCATACATGATATTTAAATATGAAAATTTTACATTCATACATGGTGCTTACATGCAAGTTTTATATTCATACATGGTATTTAAATATGAAAATTTTACATTCATGCATGGTGCTTACATGCAAGTTTTATATTCATACATGATATTTAAATATGAAAATTTTACATTCATATATGGTGCTTACATGCAAGTTTTATATTCATACATGGTATTTAAATATGAAAATTTTACATTCATACATGGTGCTTACATGCAAGTTTTATATTCATACATGGTAATTACAGTATGAAAATTTTACATTCATACATGGTAATTACAGTATGAAAATTTTACATTCATACATGGTGATTACAGTATGAAAATTTTACATTCATACATGGTAATTACAGTATGAAAATTTTACATTCAAACATGGTAATTACAGTATGAAAATTTTACATTCATACATGGTGATTACAGTATGAAAATTTTACATTCAAACATGGTAATATCAGTATGAAAATTTTACATTCATGCATGGTAATTACAGTATAAAAATTTTACATTCATACATGGTAATTACAGTATGAAAATTTTACATTCATACATGGTAATTACAGTATGAAAATTTTACATTCATACATGGTAATTATAGCATAAACATTCATAATAAAATGCTTCATATTTGAAACATTACTGTATATACACATTTATAAGTTGTGTCCAACATATACAACATCAACTCTGATCTGCTATTACATGATGCACTGGAAACTCAAAGTCTATTTTGCTTGTTTACTGATTACTCCTAACAAAACTGCATAGACCCAGATCAGCTGACACATTATGTAACTGCAGTTTGGAACTCACATATTAGCAAATATATTTATTCATTACAAATATAAAACCTTACTTGAAATAAAATGAATAAATGTAAAATCAAATACAACTGGTTCTAAAATTCACAAAATCCTGATTATAAGATTTACTTTCAACTGGATGTTTTCCTAGATGAAATGAAACTGGCATGATATATCTGTAAGTATTTAATAACTCATCTTGTCAGTCCTTAAACATAATGAAAAATGCTTCATGAATGTAATATTCTAGCTTCTATTCATCTGACATTTTATTTTAATAGATAACAAAAAAGCTATAATAATCAATAACCACATGGGTCATTGATCATATATTATTTAGGAATGGCTTATACTTGGTCCACTTCTTAAAAGGTTCCACTCAAGCAGCCAGCCTTTCTTTAGGCCATATTGGCTTACAGCAAATTAATATACTTCAATCACTCTGTGCCCACAGGAGAGGTCACCTGTATTAAAAGGCCACATTTTCATTTGGAAGGGTTGGCCTTGGGTCCTGTGGATTAGGTAAGTAAACTGTCATAATCCTGAGCCAGATACATAAGGATTATCCAGCCATGACCATAACAGCTCACTTCTAAGTCAATTTACAACATAGGTCCTGATCTAGTGGTTCATCAGTGATGGAAGATCAGTGTCTATTCTGTTTGATGTTGTACCCAACTTATAAGCAAGTACTACAGTATTGATCTTATCATTGATTGTTTATAAAGCCTGGCATGGCCGTACCACCCAGTGTCAAAATTTTACATTCATACATGGTAATCACCCAGTGTCAAAATTTTACATTCATACATGGTAATTACAGTATGAAAATTTTACATCAAAATATCTTCCCCAATAAATATGGCAAAAAACAAACAAAGATCATTGGCAAGGAATATCATGATATGCTAAATATATTGTTTGCGTCTGCTAGTTGTTTTACATTCACACATTTTCTTGTGTAACAATTGTCATAAAAGGGAAAAATAAAACAACACCTACAGTGGAAAATGTATTTGTGTAATGTTTGGAGTTGGATAAAATTTCATGCTTGACTATCATGTACTTCTTACCAATCAATGACTCATTAATACATGTACTTCTTACCCATCAATGACTCATTAATACATGTACTTCTTACCCATCAATGACTCATTAATACATGTACTTCTTACCATTCAATGACTCATTAATACATGTACTTCTTACCCATCAATGACTCATTAATACATGTACTTCTTACCATTCAATGACTCATTAATACATGTACTTCTTACCAATCAATGACTCATTAATACATGTACTTCCTACCAATCAATGACTTATTAATACATGTACTTCCTACCAATCAATGACTCATTAATACATGTAGTTCTTACCAATCAATTACTCAATAATACATGTACTTCCTACCAATCAATGACTCATTAATACATGTACTTCCTACCAATCAATGACTTATTAATACATGTACTTCCTACCAATCAATGACTCATTAATACATGTAGTTCTTACCAATCAATGACTCATTAATACATGTAGTTCTTACCATTCAATGACTCATTAATACATGTACTTCTTACCAATCAATGACTCATTAATACATGTACTTCTTACCAATCAATGACTAATTAATACATGTACTTATTATTAATGGATGACTAATTAATACATGTACTTCTTACCAATCAATGACTAATTAACAAATGTACTTCTTACCAATAGATGACTAATTAATACATGTTTTTCTTACCAACCAATAACTCATTAATACATGTACTTCTTACCAATCAATGACTAATTAATACATGTACTTCCTACCAATGGATGACTAATTTATACCCATTTAAATATATAGCAAAAAACCCATAGGTATAATGTATTTCATGGATCCATTTTACTGTATAATTATAAAATCATGTTTATTTCATGGATCCATTTTACTGTATAATTATAAAATCATGTCTATTTCATGGATCCATTTATGATATAGTAATAAAATCCTATATAGTAATAAAATCATGTCTATTTCATGGATCCATTTTACTTTATAGCAATAAAATCATGTCTATTTCATGGATCCATTTTCCTTTATAGTAATAAAATCATGTCTATTTCATGGATCCATTTTCCTTTATAGTAACAAAATTATGTCTATTTCTGGGATCCATTTTACAGTACAGTAATAAAATTTATCTCTTTCATGGATCCATTTTATGTATAATAATAAAATCATGTATATTTAATTGATCCATTTTAATTTATAGTACTGTAATAATAATGTATTTCATGGATACATTTTATTGATTAGCAATAAAATTATATGTATTTCTGGATTTATTTTATGATATAATATAGCAATAATAATGTATTTCATGGACCCAATTTTACTGTATAGTAATAAAATGATAATAGCTGACTTTTGGTCCACAATTTCAAGGCAAACGAAATAAAGCCTTCCAATAATAACCAGACCTAACAATTATGGCCACTTCTACACAATGGCCAATATTTCTGTTAAAACAAAGACCAGTTAAGGAAAGAGTTCCTATATTATATTATGGCTAACATTTCAAAGGAAACATACATGTCAGTATATGGTATCAAATAAAATAATGACACTGTAAGAACCATTTTCACAGCAACCATAGCTTTACATTCTGAGATCCTTTGATAGAATTTACAACAATGATGGCTATAAATGCTATTGTTGAAGATCAATGATTATTAAATGATTTCTGGTCTGGATTTAATTGTGTGTGAAATGTTGCACCATTACATGTAAAAATGCCTATATGTTCTATAGATGACTGGAAATAGTACTAATGTACTAAGACAGGTCTAATGACAAGGTCAGAAAAATAAAAATGTCTTATGTAAGATTTTGTAATTAGATACTACTTTGTATAAAATGAGAAAAAAATGAATGTATCATAGAAAAGCAAGTGTCCAGCAGCCTAAGCAAAAGAAAAACTTTTTCCTGGGAAAGTAAAATTTTCATCTAGGTGCCATAAACTTTGCATAAAATATGAACAAAGTTCATATTTTTGTATGATTTCATGAAAATATTAGATTTGGGCAAATAAAATATTTTAGAATATTTGCAGCCTGTATTATACTGCCAAAAGAGAAACCAGAATACTAAAAATCAGTATGGTCAAAAATAATCAAATCTAGGTCATGGGATCAATAGTCATTTTTATCTAATGCATATGCTTAGGAGCCACGTCCTACTCCAAGCATTATAGACCCTGCATATGCTTGCTTATGAGTCAGGTCCTGCTCCAAGAAGTATAGACCCTGCATATGCTTGCTTATGAGTCAGGTCCTACTCCAAGCATTATAGACACTGCATATGCTTGCTTATGAGTCATGTCCTACTCCAACCATTATAGACCCTGCATATGCTTGCTTATGAGTCACATCTTACTCCATACATTATAGACCCTGCATATGTTTGCTTATGACTCATGCCCTACTCCAAGCATTATAGACACTGCATATGCTTGCTTATGAGTCACGTCCTACTCCAAGCATTATAGACCCTGCATATGCTTGCTTATGAGTCATGTCCTACTCCAAGCATTATAGACCCTGCATATGCTTGCTTATGAGTCATGTCCTACTCCAAGCATTATAGACCCTGCATATGCTTGCTTATGAGTCATGTCCTACTCCAACCATTATAGACCATGCATATGCTTGCTTATGAGTCACATCTTACTCCATACATTATAGACCCTGCATATGCTTGCTTATGAGTCATGTCCTTCTCCAAACATTATAGACCCTGCATATGCTTGCTTATGAGTCACGTCCTACTCCAAGCATTATAGACCCTGCATATGCTTGCTTATGAGTCATGTCCTACTCCAAGCATTATAGACCCTGCATATGCTTGCTTATGAGTCATGTCCTACTCCAAGCATTATAGACCCTGCATATGCTTGCTTATGAGTCAGGTCCTACTCCAAGCATTATAGACCCTGCATATGCTTGCTTATGAGTCACATCTTACTCCAAGCATTATAGACCCTGCATATGCTTGCTTATGAGTCAGGTCCTACTCCAAGCATTATAGACCCTGCATATGCTTGCTTATGAGTCAGGTCCTACTCCAAGCATTATAGACCCTGCATATGCTTGCTTATGAGTCAGGTCCTACTCCAAGCATTATAGACCCTGCATATGCTTGCTTATGAGTCATGTCCTACTCCAAGCATTATAGACCCTGCATATGCTTGCTTATGAGTCACATCTTACTCCATACATTATAGACCCTGCATATGTTTGCTTATGACTCATGCCCTACTCCAAGCATTATAGACACTGCATATGCTTGCTTATGAGTCAGGTCCTACTCCAAGCATTATAGACCCTGCATATGCTTGCTTATGAGTCATGTCCTACTCCAAGCATTATAGACCCTGCATATGCTTGCTTATGAGTCATGTCCTACTCCAAGCATTATAGACCCTGCATATGCTTGCTTATGAGTCATGTCCTACTCCAACCATTATAGACCCTGCATATGCTTGCTTATGAGTCACATCTTACTCCATACATTATAGACCCTGCATATGCTTGCTTATGAGTCATGTCCTTCTCCAAACATTATAGACCCTGCATATGCTTGCTTATGAGTCACGTCCTACTCCAAGCATTATACACCCTGCATATGCTTGCTTAAGAGTCATGTCCTACTCCAAGCATTATAGACCCTGCATATGCTTGCTTATGAGTCATGTCCTACTCCAGGCATTATAGACCCTGCATATGCTTGCTTATGAGTCACGTCCTACTCCAAGCATTATAGACCCTGCATATGCTTGCTTATGAGTCACATCTTACTCCAAGCATTATAGACCCTGCATATGCTTGCTTATGAGTCATGTCCTACTCCAAACATTATAGACCCTGCATATGCTTGCTTATGAGTCATGTCCTACTCCAAACATTATAGACCCTGCATATGCTTGCTTATGAGTCACGTCCTACTCCAAGCATTATAGACCCTGCATATGCTTGCTTATGAGTCATGTCCTACTCCAAGCATTATAGACCCTGCATATGCTTGCTTGAGTCACGTCCTACTCAAACATTATAGACCCTGCATATTCTTGCTTATGAGTCATGTCCTACTCTAAGCATTATAGACCCTGCATATGCTTGCTTATGAGTCATGTCCTGCTCCAAGCATTATAGACCCTGCATATGCTTGCTTGAGTCACGTCCTACTCCAAACATTATAGACCCTGCATATGCTTGCTTATGAGTCAGGTCCTACTCCAAGCATTATAGACCCTGCATATGCTTGCTTATGAGTCATGTCCTACTCCAAGCATTATAGACCCTGCATATGCTTGCTTATCTGTCATTTCCTACTCCAAGCATTATAGACCCTGCATATGCTTGCTTATGACTCATGTCCTACTCCAAACATTATAGACCCTGCATATGCTTGCTTATGAGTCACGTCCTACTCCAAACATCATAGACCCTGCATATGCTTGCTTATGAGTCATGTCCTACTCCAAGCATTTTAGACCCTGCATATGCTTGCTTATGAGTCACATCCTACTCCAAGCATTATAGACCCTGCATATGCTTGCTTATAAGTCATGTCCTACTCCAAGCATTATAGACCTTGCATATGCTTGCTTATGAGTCACGTCCTACTCCAAGCTTTATAGACCCTGCATATGCTTGCTTATGAGTCACGTCCTACTCCAACCATTATAGACCCTGCATATGCTTGCTTATGAGTCACATCTTACTCCAAGCATTATAGACCCTGCATATGCTTGCTTATGAGTCACATCTTACTCCAAGCATTATAGACCCTGCATATGCTTGCTTATGAGTCATGTCCTACTCCAAGCATTATAGACCCTGCATATGCTTGCTTATGAGTCATGTCCTACTCCAAGCATTATAGACCCTGTATATGCTTGCTTGTGAGTCACATCCTACTCCAAGCATTATAGACCCTGCATATGCTTGCTTATGAGTCACATCTTACTCTAAGCATTATAGACCCTGCATATGCTTGCTTATGAGTCATGTCCTACTCCAACCATTATAGACCCTGCATATGCTTGCTTAAGAGTCATGTCCTACTCCAAGCATTATAGACCCTGCATATGCTTGCTTATGAGTCACATCTTACTCCAAGCATTATAGACCCTGCATATGCTTGCTTATGAGTCACATCCTACTCCAAGCATTATAGACCCTGCATATGCTTGCTTATGAGTCATGTCCTACTCCAAACATTATAGACCCTGCATATGCTTGCTTATGAGTCACATCTTACTCCAAGCATTATAGACCCTGTATATGCTTGCTTATGAGTCACATCCTACTCCAAGCATTATAGACCCTGCATATGCTTGCTTATGAGTCATGTCCTACTCCAAGCATTATAGACCATGCATATGCTTGCTTATGAGTCACATCTTACTCCAAGCATTATAGATCCTTCATGTGCTTGTTTATGAGTCAGGTCCTATTCCAAGCATTATAGACCCTGCATATGCTTGCTTATGAGTCAGGTCCTACTCCATACATTATAGACCCTGCATATGCTTGCTTATGAGTCATGTCCTACTCCAAGCATTATAGACCCTGCATATGCTTGCTTATGAGTCATGTCCTACTCCAAGCATTATAGACCCTGCATATGCTTGCTTATGAGTCAGTCCTACTCCTAGCATTATAGACCCTGCTCCATTGTCACAATTCACTGGCAGATCATGGTCTTTGGGGTTTTTTTGTTGATTACTCCAAATAATGCACATAGACACAGATCTGCTGGTACATTATATGACATGAAATCTAGGCATGTGTAATTTGCAGTTGGATCAGATTTATGAGTATATATGGTAAATCAACTAAAAATTTACATGGCTGCTACTGGTCACAATGAACTTTTATGAGTATATATATGGTATATCAACTAAAATTTACATGGCTGCTACTGGTCACAATGAACTGACCTTGAAATCCAAATTCCTGCTAATGGCATACAATTTTATAATTTGACAAAAATAATGGACCTTGAATTACCAAAATTAGGTTTAGTTTGGTATATTACCACAAGTCAACACAGGCAAGTTATATAGTACCAAGGCAACTAGAGCAAAGTGCTTTGCCTAAGGTCACACCTTTAAACCACCTTGGTTCTAGAGTGCATTGCCAAAATTAATGACTTTGTGGCATCTATGTTGGAGTCATTAACTGCTGCTAAAAATGAATCCTGGTGATTATTAACTGCCAAATAAATTTACAATGTAACCATGAAATAGGAGAGAGGGAATAAACCCATATACTTTTTCAAAAAAAACGTTAATTTAATCAAATATATTGGTGGTCATTTTACTTGGCTTCTTGTGTTCTTCATGAAACTCCTACCCTTGCAAGCTTATGGTTACCAGCATTAAATTTCATGTGGTTTCATACTCTGTGTGTGTGTGCATGTGTGTCTGTGTCTGTGTTTGTGTGTGTGTGTGTGTGTGTTTAGGTCTAATGATTTTTCACATACCAATAATCCATCAAAATTAGTGATATTACTGTGATTCTGGTGTTGCATCATGATATCACAATCAGGTCTCAAATGAATCATTCTCTACATGATATCACAATCAGGTCTCAAATGAATCATTCTCTACATGATATCACAATCAGGTCACAAATGAATCATTCTATACATGATATCACAATCAGGTCACAAATGAATCATTCTATACATGATATCACAATCAGGTCACAAATGAATCATTCTCTACATGATATCACAATCAGGTCACAAATGAATCATTCTCTACATGATATCACAATCAGGTCACAAATGAATCATTCTCTACATGATATCACAATCAGGTCACAAATTAATCATTCTCTACATATCACAACCAGGTCACAAATCAGTTATCAATAGACAGAACTAGTCCAAGTCTTTCCATGTGTGCACTGTTATCAATAGACAGAAATAGTCCAAGTCTGTCCATATGTGTAATGTTATCAATAGACAGAACTAGTCCAAGTCTGTCCATGTGTGCAGTGTTTTCAATAAAGAGAAATAATCAAAGTCTGTCCATATGTTTAATGTTACCAATAGACAGAAATAGTCCAAGTCTTTCCATGTGTGCACTGTTATCAATAGACAGAAATAGTCCAAGTCTGTCCATATGTGTAATGCTATCAATAGACAGAACTAGTCCAAGTCTATCCATATGTGCAATATTATCAATAGACAGAAATAGTCCAAGTCTGTCGTATGCATAATGTTATCATTAGACAGGAATAGTGCAAGTCTGTTCATGTGTGCAGTGTTATCATAAGACAGAAATAGTCCAAATCTGTCCTTATATGCAGTGTTATCTAAAGACTGAAATAGTCAAAGTCTGTCCATGTGTAATGTTATCAATAGACAGAAATAGTATATGTCTGTACATATGTGCCATGATATCAATGGACAGAAATAGTCCAAGTCTGTCTATGTGTAATGTTATCAATAGACAGAAATAGCTCTATAAAAAAATAGAAGCCTCCTAAAAATTAGATAGTGTTACAACTTTGTGGTCATAAACTAAGCAACAGAAAGAAGCAAAACCAACAAGAAAACACTTAAGAAATGATTTAATTATCAAAGTTATTAATGAAAATGTGAGAGGAACTTACAATATTATGAAATGAAACCAAAATAATTCTATCTTAGTACAAAATAAAACATATTTTCAGACTTAAAAGAGTAACATGAGAAAAAAGAATAACTCCAACAAAAAAAGAAATGAATCTAATTGTTCAGTTCTCACCTTATGCACACCTTTTGATATGACTATATTTCCCAACATACCCCATGTCATGGATCTTACTACTCATTTTGCCTCAAAATTACCAAGTCATGTGACCTAGCCCAACCAATGGGAAGTTACTGAATTATTCTAGAATCATCCAAACCCCATTTGCCATTAAAACTTAAACAAAAGAAATTATCATTAAGTCCTATTATTAAGATCATTATTAGTAATTATTTGCAATTATCAACACTTACTTAAGCATCTATTTATAGATCCTATACAGTATTATGCTCTTAACAAACTCAGGTCACATAGGCCAAATCTAACTAAATATAATCTGCAAAATTTAAATCCATGAATAAAAATCCTATACCAAGAATTATAAAAATATAGATATACATAACAATAGTTAATGTCTATTGCACTGGACTAGAAATGCAAAGGATGCAGATTAAATGTGTGGTTTTTTATTTTTACATAGCTTTAACAATTTGAGTCAAATTGCTACAATGTCTGCAATGTGGCAGTTTCTAGTGATTCTGGCACTGGGGCATCATGTCCACCCAGTCACCTTATCCTTCCACCAGGCTGACCAGTCCTAATGCAATCTTTCCACCAGGCTGACCAGTCCTAATGCAATCCTTCCACCAGGCTGACCAGTCCTAATGCAATCCTTCCACCAGGCTGACCAGTCCTAATGCAATCCTTCCACCAGGCTGACCAGTCCTAATGCAATCCTTCCACCAGGCTGACCAGTCCTAATGTAATCCTTTCACCAGGCTGACCAGTCCTAATGCAATCCTTCCACCAGGCTGACCAGTCCTAATGCAATCCTTCCACCAGGCTGACCAGTCCTAATGCAATCCTTCCACCAGGCTGACCAGTCCTAATGCAATCCTTCCACCAGGCTGACCAGTCCTAATGCAATCCTTCCACCAGGCTGACCAGTCCTAATGCAATCCTTCCACCAGGCTGACCAGTCCTAATGCAATCCTTCCACCAGGCTGACCAGTCCTAATGCAATCCTTGCACCAGGCTGACCAGTCCTAATACAATCCTTCCACCAGGCTGACCAGTCCTAATGCAATCCTTGCACCAGGCTGACCAGTCCTAATACAATCCTTCCACCAGGCTGACCAGTCCTAATGCAATCCTTGCACCAGGCTGACCAGTCTTAATGCAATCCTTCCACCAGGCTGACCAGTCCTAATGCAATCCTTGCACCAGGCTGACCAGTCTTAATGCAATCCTTACACCAGGCTGACCAGTCATAATGCTATCCTTACACCAGGCTGACCAGTCCTAATGTTACCTGTTAATGCTGAAAAGCAATCAAGGCAACTGCTAGAACCAATTTTTTATGTCTTTGGTATGACTGCCAGGGTTTGAACTCACATTTTTCCACATCTGAGGTGGATACTCTAATTACATAGGCCACCAAAGCAGTCATATCAGATACCATAGTGTGCTCATGTGACCAGCCTGGGTCAGAAGCATTAGTGTGTCCATGTGACTAGCCTTAGTAAGATGCCTTAGTGTGTCCATGTAATCTGCTTTGGTCAGATGAATTAGTGTGTCCATGTGACCAGCTTGGGTCAGATGAAATAGTCTGTCTATTTGACCAGCCTGTATCAGAAGCATTAGTGTGTCCATTTGACCAGCCTGGGTCAGAAGCATTAGTGTGTGCATGTGACCAGCTTTGGTCAGAGGAATTAGTGTGTCCATGTGACCAGCCCGGGTCAGATGAATTAATGTGTCTATTTGACCAGCCTGGGTCAGAAATATTAGTGCGTCCATGTAACTAGCCTTAGTAAGATGCCTTAGTGTGTCCATGTGACCAGCTTGGGTCAGATGAATTAGTGTGTCCATGTGACTAGCCTGTGTCAGATACCTTAGTGAGGCCATGGGAGAGACACTTTCTCTGAATTTTAAACAATTGTGTGTTTTGTAATATTTGGAGATTATAAATCTTTCCAGTTTCTTTTACTGAAAATACTCTATGATATTAGAATACAGAAATGCAACCTTAACTTTCATATAAATATATAAGAACAACATGGTCAAAAGTTTCTTTCATTTTTACCTCTAAAAACTACATTTGACCGATTCTACAGGCTTGTAAGGCTGAAAGAAGTTAGTGGAATGTTTTTATGAAATTTAAAAATTGTTATTTTGAAGAATAAGGACTAAACACATATACTAGAAAACATGAATAATATCTGTATTTGCAGAACCGAAATGGATAGCTGTTAAACTCATTATTTTTAAACATTTCCCCTTAACCATTCCATGGTACTTAACTAGTCTGCACTCACACAACTCCTATAACCATTCCATGGCACTTAACTAGTCTGCACTCACACAATTCCTATAACCATTCCATGGCACTTAACTAGTCTGCACTCACACAACTCCTATAACCATTCCATGGCACTTAACTAGTCTGCACTCACACAACTCCTATAACCATTCCATGGCACTTAACTAGTCTTCACTCACACAACACCTATAACCAAATAGCACCAGTGTTGTTTGAATAATTACCAAATTTATATACCCTAAGGATGGTGTTGTTTGATTAATTACCAAATTCATATACCCTAAGCAAGGTGTTGCTTGAATAATTGCCAAATTCATATACCCTAAGGCTGGTGTTGCTTGAATAATTACCAAATTCATATACCCTAAGGATAGCATTGGTTGAAAATTATCAAATTCATATACACTAAGGCTGGTGTTGTTTGATTAATTACCAAATTCATATACCCTAAGGATGGTGTTATTTGATTAATTACCAAATTCATATACCCTAAGGAAGGTGTTGTTTGAATAATTACCAAATTCATATCCCCTAAGGCTGGTGTTGCTTGAATAATTACCAAATTCATATACCCTAAGGATAGCATTGGTTGAAAATTATCAAATTCATATACCCTAAGGCTGGTGTTGTTTGATTAATTACCAAATTCATATACCCTAAGGATGGTGTTATTTGATTAATTACCAAATTCATATACCCTAAGGAAGGTGTTGTTTGAATAATTACCAAATTCATATCCCCTAAGGCTGGTGTTGCTTGAATAATTACCAAATTCATATACCCTAAGGATAGCATTGGTTGAAAATTATCAAATTCATATACCCTAAGGCTGGTGTTGTTTGAATAATTACCTAATTCATATACCCTAAGGATGGTGTTGTTTGAATAATTGCCAAATTCATATACCCTAAGGCTGGTGTTGTTGGAATAATTACCAAATTCATATACCCTAAGAATGGTGTTGTTTGAATAATTGCCAAATTCATATACCCTAAGGCTGGTGTTGTTTGAATAATTACCAAATTCATATACCCTAAGGCTGGTGTTATTTGAATAATTACCAAATTCATATACCCTAAGGAAGGTGTTGTTTGAATAATTGCCAAATTCATATACCCTAAGGCTGGTGTTGTTTGAATAATTACCAAATTCATATACCCTAAGGATGGTGTTATTTTGAAATTACCAAATTAATTCATTTACCCAAAGGATGGTGTTTGAAAATTACCAAATTCATATCCCCTAAGGATGGTATTATTTGAAAATTACCAAATTCATATCCCCTAAGGATGGTGTTGTTTGAAAATTACCAAATTCACATTCCCTAAGGCTGGTGTTGTTTGGAAATTATCAAATTCATATACCCTAGGGTCAGTTTTTTTTATAAAGAAAATCAAAGATTACAAGTCAAGCAATTTCACAGTACAATCATCATGAATTAAATCATTGTGGTGGTGGTGGTGGTGGTGGCCTAGATATCATCCAAATCAAAGGAAACAAGAAAAGTATTCCATGTCAACATCTGCCCCAGAAAATCATCATTTCTTCCAGGAGTGTGGTAAGGTGCCCCAGGGAAAATAGCATAAGACTGTGAATAACATTTACCTGAAAATGATGATTGACTACTTTGCTAAAAGTTTGCAAATTTAATCAAGAACTGGAATATTTTGATTCACTGCCAAGCTATAAATATTAGCAATCATATATTGATTATATTTTGCGAAAAATTAACAAGAAAAATTTCTTCCTTTTCTCGATTTGAAATAGAAGACTTGCATTCCAATATATTATAGTGAAATTATAAGCATCTGACAATTAATATTCATGTATGATGATATGTATTGAAAATTTTCCCCAATTCAGCCAATAACTAAATCACTTGTCATAAGGTAATGATATCCTATCTATGCTGATCAAATTAAACACCATTTTCCATTGATTAACTTGCAATCACTTTTGCCTTACCTGTATAAAAGTTAGACCTGTATCGACTGTCACTGATATTACTATTATTGTTATATTCACTGATTTGAAAATAATATCTAGTGCATAAACTGATAAAATGTACACTTACCAAAGTCTTGGTTTCAATTCCTAATGAAACCATTCTGAATATTCCAGGTCTATCCAATTTTAATATTCATAGGAGAACATTTTGTCTGTTGATTTTTGTACATACATTCAAAATTCCAAGAGGAGTACCCTCACCATGCCATTACCTTGTTGCTAATAGTAAATGTATAGCTTTACCTGCTACCTTGTGCTGTTCATTTAGTAACAAAACCTAATGGCAGGAATGGTGACAAATACCCATAATTCCCCCTGAATGAACAAATGCTTCAATCATACAATGTTGACTTTACAGGTAAAGTCAACAGGTAAAACTAGTGGGCTTAATGTTTTCACATTGTAAAATTGATCTGAACTTCACTATTATTAAATTCTAACTCAAAATCTGATTATCTGGTATGCAAAGAAACAATAATGCCATATGCACAAGTAATAACTTAATAATATTTGTAATATTAAAAGTATCCGAAAGTTAGAATTATTTTCAATGTATTATATCTAGATAGGACTTAGGCAAATTTCAATATAAGACAGAAAAGTATGTTCCCTTGGATGTAAGTTAATAACCACAAGAATATATATAAATGATGCATTTTATGTACAATTCTACATTCATACATTTCATGTACAATTGTACAATTCTACATTCATACATTTCATGTACAATTGTACAATTCTACATTCTGAGAATATCCAAATATTGATGCCATAATAAGCAAGAGATTTAATTCTAATTTGTTTTTTCTTGTCTCACATAGGCTAAGTAAGAGATTTAGTTCTAATTTGTTTCTTTTTTCTTGTCTCACATATGAGAAGTAAAAAAATTAGTTTTATTTGTTTTTTTCTTCTCACACACATGCTTGGTAAAAGATTTAGTTCTAATTTGTTTTTTCTTGTCACACACATACAATGTAAGTGATATTTGCAAGGTCTTATGTACATTTATGTTATTTTTATCTTTTTCTTTTACAGAACTGTTATTGTATTAGTAAATATTTTTCAAATCATGATTCTTTAAACAAATAAATTTATTTTATTTTACAGGACTGTTGCTGTGATTTTTAAATATTTAAAACTCATGATTTATTTAATTCCTTAATAGAGATATCATAGTCATAATCAAACATTTGATGTCCAATCTCATACCGAGTTCGTATTGCTACAATAGACCCAGGTAAAAAGTCATATCATCAATAACATCCTAGTCAAAATGGAATGATCACATCAATTCAAGTTGCAAAGCAGTCACTGACTGAACAGACTGCCTTAATTTCTATATGTTCATAACCACTGAATCTTGCAAGTACACTGTACTTGGAATTCATGGAGACCAGTCTACCATCCAACTGTGGTACACAGTAAGTATTGTGATATCAAGAACCATGATTGAAAATATATTGCACCCATTCATAATTAGCATGGATGATAAAAACAGTAATTGTACTATTCTGATAGATATTTCCAGTGTCCAAGTGTTACTACTACTAATGGAGAGACACTGAACCATTTCCAGTAACCAATGGCGTCAAGCAGGGTTGTGTTCTGGCACCAACACTGTTCAGTCTATTGTTCTCCACCATGCTGACTAATGTTTTCAGAGATGGAGATGTTGGAGTCAGCAGTAGGTATCATACAGATCAAAATTGTTCAACCCCAAGAGGCTTCAAGCAAAAACCAAGGTTATGACAGACAGCATCAGGGAGTTCTTATTTGCTGATGATTGTGCCCTCAATGCTGTTTCAGAAGCCAACCTGCAACACAGTGTTAACAAGTTCTCCAGTTCGTGCACAAGCTTTGTTCTCACTATCAATACTAAGAAGACAAGTAATGCATCAGCTGGCCCTGGAAAAGCCCAATATCACTGTCAACAGCCAAAAACTCAATGTAGTGAACCACTTCACCTACTTTGGCAGCACACTATCACAGTGTCACCAGTGATGATGAAGTGAAACTGCATTGCCAGAACCAGCACAACCCTTGGCAGACAGTATGCCAATGTCTGGAATAGAAGAGACATCAGCATCACAACCAAACTAAAGGTTTTCAAGGCAGTTGTGCTCCCCACACTACTCTATGTATGCAAAATATGGATAGTATATCAATGCTGGGAAGCTGCACCACTTTCACATTACAAGTCTCAGGAAAATCATCAACATCAAGTAGAAGGACAAGGTCCCAGACATGGAAGTACTCACCCAAGCAGGTCTTCCCAGCATTCACATCATCCTGATGCAATCCCAGTTATGCTGGGCATGACATTTTGTATGCATGCTAGACAACTGGCTGCCTAAGAGAGTCTTCTATGGAAAGCTACAGCAAGGACAGCAATCCGACGAGGTGAGAAGAAACACTTGAAAAACAATTTGAAAGTTTCATTGAAAGCATTTAACATAAACCTGATTCATGGGATCAAACATTCAGTGATCGAGCCACTTGGCATTCCTATCTGCACAAAGGCTCCAGGTTGTGCGAATCTAGCAGGACAACAGCTGCAGAGCTGAAGAGGCATGTCAGAAAAGCATGTACCAGCAACCTTCCTGGAGATGTCCCACTCACCCCTTGTCCTTTCTGCAACTGAAACTTCCATGCAAGAACTGGCCTTATCAGCCATCTGCGTACACACAAAACAGAAGAGTGGTCTTCATCAATTCGACAGATGAACAACACACTCACTACTAATACTACTACTACTGCTATACCACTAACACTACTAAAACTACAACTAAAAATAATAATTTCGTTTTGAAGGAAAGTGATCAAGCAATTAAAAATCCATTGAAAGGAGTGATGCTTTACAGGATTACAAGACAAGACAATTTTTCCTTTTTAACCACTGAGTAGTGAAACCATCTCAAATGTTCTTGAGCAACAAGATTTTCAAAATGGACAATATGGTAGATTATATCAGCATGCACTGAAATACCTAATGCTTTATGTCATTATTAATAAATAACATCACCTAAAGCAATTAAAAGAAAGATTTATAACTCTGATCACTCTACAGCATTGTTACAGAATTGATGTGATATATTGTTTCATTTTGTTTCAAAACAGTGAATTTCTTTGAAAACCATTTGAATTAAATTTATCAGTTTCTGTCTGTAGAATAACTGCCATATGCCAACATGATTGGATTGGATTGTTTGTCTGTAGGGCTGAAAGGAAATCTCAATATCTGTCAGATTATATTATGATCATAAATAGGGATTTGAGTACAAATATGTCCTTAAGACACAGAAGCCCCACCTATCTCTTTTTTAGTTAGGTTTGCAAGAAGTAATGAGTAATAACTTCAGCAAAATGTGTGTATACATGTATGTGTAAATAAGAACATCCATGATGGACAAACAAGAGTACTGGGACAGTACCTTGTACATGATCATGTAACAGATGAGTATATAAACACTGTGTATATACTCCATGTACCTTGTACATGACATTTAACAGATGAGTATGTAAACACTGTGTATGTACTCCATCTACCTTGTACATGCTCATGTAACAGATGAGTATGTAAACACTGTATATGTACTCCATGTACCTTGTACATGACATTTAACAGATGAGTATGTAAACACTGTGTATGTACTCCATCTACCTTGTACATGCTCATGTAACAGATGAGTATGTAAAAACTGTGTATGTACTCCATCTACCTTGTACATGCTCATGTAACAGATGAGTATGTAAAAACTGTGTACCTACTACAGGGATTATTATTCAATGGGTCTCAATAACATCAACCTTCAAGGTCAAGGTTATGATGTGACTTTGAACTAACCTTAGTGTGCAGACTTATTAGATTTACCATGACCCACATTACTTTACACATGCAAAATATGGATGGTGTATCGATGCCATGCCAGGAAGCTGAACCTCTTTCATACAAGTCTCAGGAAAATCCTGAACATCAAGTGGCAAGACATTTGTTCCAAACACTGAGGTATTTACCCAAGCAGATCCCCCCAGCATCCACACCATCTGGATGCAATCCCAGCTTCGCAGAGTGGGACATGTATGGATGCCAGACCACTGACTGCCTAAGAGACACTTCTATAGTGAGCTACAGCAAGGACAGTGATCCCATGGAGGTCAAAAGAAATGCTTCAAAAACAATCTAAAAGCTGCATTGAAGCATTCAATATAAACCCTGATTTATGGGAGCAAACAGCCAGCAATCGAGTCACTTGGTGTTCCTATCTGCACAAAGGCTCCAAGTTTTGCAAATCTAGCAGGACAGCAGCCACAGAACTGAAGAGGCAAGCCAGAAAATCATGTGCCATCAACCCTCCTGGAGATGTCTCACTCATCCCTTGTCCTTTATGCAAACAAACCTTCCATGCAAGGATTGGTTTTCTCAGCTACCTGCGCACAAACAGAACAGAACCAGCCCCTACAACCCTCGGATGACTGGAGTGATCCTCTACAAGTGTGGGCCCCTACACCCCTCAGATGGCTGGAGTGATCCTCATTGTTTTGACAGATGAACCACAAGCCTCAGATGACTGGAGTGGTCCTCTACAAGTGTGGGCCCCTACAACCCTCAGATGACTGGAGTAGTCCTCATTGATTTGACAGATGAACCACATGAGTGTGCAGAAACCATCAGTTTCTTATTAGACTTGACTATGACCTTGACCTCTAATCTTTATACCCCAGAATCTAAAAATTTTTGTAAATGAAAGTAATCTACAAAGTTTTGCTCCAAGAACTTAATCTAGAACCAAATTTATTCCATAAAATTCCCATTTTTCTTTGAGGTATAATGATGCTCACATTTGACCCCAAAATCAATAAGCTTGTTTTTATCTCTAGAGTGGAAATAATCCAATCAATTAAGATATTACCTCATTAGTATGCATACACAAATTCATTTCAAATCTTGATAATATAAAAAAATAATTAATATGTTTGGTTTTGTTTTAATTAAATTCTAAACAGAAAAAGTAACTCAAAAGTTCACCAACTTACTCAGGCATATGCAAGGTCACAGCCAGATACATGGTCACATGGTTACTCATGATCTTGAGAACATAGGCCTTTGTACTAAGTGTGGTCACATGGTTACTCATGATCTTGAGAACATAGGCCTTTGTACTAAGTGTGGTCACATGGTTACTCATGATCTTGAGAACATAGGCCTTTGTACTAAGTGTGGTCACATGGTTACTCATGATCTTGAGAACATAGGCCTTTGTACTAAGTGTGGTCACATGGTTACTCATGATCTTGAGAACATAGGCCTTTGTACTAAGTGTGGTCACATGGTTACTCATGATCTTGAGAACATAGGCCTTTGTACTAAGTGTGGTCACATGGTTACTCATGATCTTGAGAACATAGGCCTTTGTACTAAGTGTGGTCACATGGTTACTCATGATCTTGAGAACATAGGCCTTTGTACTAAGTGTGGTCACATGGTTACTCATGATCTTGAGAACATAGGCCTTTGTACTAAGTGTGGTCACATGGTTACTCATGATCTTGAGAACATAGGCCTTTGTACTAAGTGTGGTCACATGGTTACTCATGATCTTGAGAACATAGGCCTTTGTACTAAGTGTGGTCACATGGTTACTCATGATCTTGAGAACATAGGCCTTTGTACTAAGTGTGGTCACATGGTTACTCATGATCTTGAGAACATAAGCAGGAGGCTGGGGTGGCGTACTAAGTGTGGTCACATGGTTACTCATGATCTTGAGAACATAGGCCTTTGTACTAAGTGTGGTCACATGGTTACTCATGATCTTGAGAACATAGGCCTTTGTACTAAGTGTGGTCACATGGTTACTCATGATCTTGAGAACATAGGCCTTTGTACTAAGTGTGGTCACATGGTTACTCATGATCTTGAGAACATAGGCCTTTGTACTAAGTGTGGTCACATGGTTACTCATGATCTTGAGAACATAGGCCTTTGTACTAAGTGTGGTCACATGGTTACTCATGATCTTGAGAACATAGGCCTTTGTACTAAGTGTGGTCACATGGTTACTCATGATCTTGAGAACATAGGCCTTTGTACTAAGTGTGGTCACATGGTTACTCATGATCTTGAGAACATAGGCCTTTGTACTAAGTGTGGTCACATGGTTACTCATAATCTTGAGAACATAGGCCTTTGTACTAAGTGTGGTCACATGGTTACTCATGATCTTGAGAACATAGGCCTTTGTACTAAGTGTGGTCAAATTGCAGTCTCTAGAGTGATATAACATCTCATTCAATTAGTTGTAAGATCACCTTATAAATATGCATAGGTATCACTTATAATAAAAATATATTAATGATATTATGATATTTGTCAAGCCTGATTAAAATCGGGTCAAATCAAAAGTTTAATGAGCTCAAGAAGGCAATTGTATCCAAGATGTCCTAATATGCATAATATTTGCTCATGATAAAACACACGACATATCTTGATGATATGATCAAAAACGGCATGTGCTGACAGGCTGTACCAATGTGCTGACAGGCTGTACCAATGTGTTGACAGGCTGTACCAATCAGGTACAAAATCAAATCTTTAATGAATCTTGCTCATAACTGTACTCATCCAAGATTTTGATGGTTTAAGCCTATTTACCAGTTTCATCAAAATGGATCATAAATACCAGTTTTCAATTAATAAGAACTAAGCCAATCAAATGCAAGTTCCCTGGTACATTATCGAGTTCCTTTGAGATATTGATCGCTTGAAGTCTGATCTAAGTCAGGACAAAACGAAGCCATCCAGAGTGGTAAAAAGCAACCAGTCAGAGGTCAAATCACTTCATTAACATGCACAGATCCTAGTCATTACTGCATATATATATATATATATATATATATATATATATATATATATATATATATATATATATATATATATATATATATATATATATATATTATATGAAGATATCAAGCCATATTCCATGTTTGGCCAAAATTGGATTACAATTATGTCTTCCTGGCTAGAAACAAGTTCAACCAATCTGATGCAAGATAACCTCATTAGCATGCATGGATCTGGTTCATTCTAAAAATTGTCAATGATTTTGATGATCATAGCATATATTCCAAGTTAGATCCATATAAGATCCGAAGTGGCAACAAAATCAGCCAATCATATGCATGATTACTACATTCATATGGGTCATACATAAAAAATCTTTTATTGCAAAATGTACCAGTAGCTCAGGGTCTATGACGTTTGTTTGGAAATCTTGATCTATGCAGTCTGAAGTTGAACTCAACTGAAAAGCAAGTACATACAGTAGATAAAGAAAACATTCTCTTCTTACACCTATTACAAAATTCAATAGAGAATATATGCTGATGTAGAAATAGAGGAATAATCTAAAATGAGAGTTTAAACATGTAATAAATACATCCACTTTTACAAACATGGCACAGAGCCAAAAATTGAGTATGCATAAGTAAGAACTTCAGGCATTTTATTAGGTGTATGTCTTCTTCACAAGAAGTCAAGTAGACACTTGAATTTCCACAACAGCGGTACTTTGTTTCCCCATTACCCTTCAGCTTGACAGAAAAAGAAGGTGTAATGCCATATATTACTCTTGGGAAATGCTACCATATCTATCCAGCTGGGTTTTTTACCATCAATAAAAAATGTCCTTATACAGTTTTTATGTTAGCATTGTGATGCCAGTTCAACACCAGAAAAATGTCACTGCAATACTAGTGTTACAAATGTTTTCTTGGTTTATTGCCAAGCATGACAACAAACTGGTCTTTATTATTACCAGTTTCTCAACAGTTTATTGTCAGTGTGTTGCCATTTCATGCTAGTTTATCCACAGTCTGACAAAAAATAGTTTGAAAACAGGTTTGTAAAAGTTAGTCTTCTAAACTTTGCATATCTTATGATTTTTCTCCCTTTTGTCATACAGGATAAATAAGGACAATTGTTCATTGTATTTGAAAACAATACTCTTTGGAACCAGTCTAACATCAAACTGGCTGTATTCTGGTAATAAACTGGAAAGCATTTAGTCTGGTAACAATCTGGTAATTCAGTGGCAATGATCTTGGAACATTTTCAGACATTATCATTGCTCACCAATTAGTACCAAAGTTTTGACATCGTTGACAACAAACTGGCATTGAAATCATCTGGGCAACAATTCTGATAGGACACATTGGCAATACTGTGACAACACTGTTGAATAGCACTGGTGATACTATAACAACCTTCTGCTGATAGACTGACAATGCACTGGTGATACTATAACAACCTTCTGCTGATAGACTGACAACACACTGGTGATACTATTACATCATTATGACAATATGACCACAGACAACCAAGAAATTCATGTTAACAGTAGCATATATTATTATTTGTACTTTGCATCCAAACATGAATCTGTCAGCCATTAAAAATGTTTGACCAATATTATATCTCTTTACATAATGAAATGAAAGATAGAATTAATAATTCTACAATGTAATTTTTAGAAAAGTTCATACATGTTTACTGATAACAACTAAATTCAGTAAATGGCTTCAAAATAATTGAGCAATAGGGAATGTGTCATGGAATGTAAAATATTGAGCCATGACAATAGGACCCCAATGAAGTATGCATCATATCTCCTAGTTTCATCCCTTAATCTCAAATGCCTTAGAAGTCATAGAGCACAAGTGAAAGTGTGAAATGTTTAATATTAAGCTATGAATTTGATCTTTAAGATAAGACACCACTGTGGTATATGATACACCTTCAAGTGATAATGTAAGTATTATTCCTTCATATCAATCAGATTAGAGCAACAGATTACATGTAAAAAATGACAGAGACACATACCCATTGAAATATTTGAATAGTGAGTGGGGTTTTTTTTTCTTCTTTTTAACACACAATTTTGTTTACAATTTGATTACATTACCTTAAATTACCTGTGTTATTGTATGTGTTAACTGTGGCATTTAATTTTATTGTTTGTTAGTTTTTGTTTCCTCCATGATTATATGTTATGTATAATTGTATTTTGGACTTGACCTTGTCCAAAGTAATGTTCACTCTGTTTATGACTAGTGATTTTTTTTGTAGCCAAATAATACATAGTTAATATTTTCTCTATGGGTTAAATATTAGGATCATTATCAATAGAGGTGAACATGTTCATTTGGGACTGGGTCTAGGAAAATGGTATTTACATGAATAATCTGTTGTACCTGATATTTGCAACATTTCTTTTTTATAATGGTATAAACAGATACTGTCTTTTTGACAACCCATAATGTTCTAACATGGGAAATTCCATAAAGTGATGTATTGTTTCCAGAAAATGGTAACAGCAACCTTAGCCATTAGAGGGTTTTATAAACTTGTTTACTTTAGAAATGACTAATTCTTGTGATAATATCAAAAGTAAAATCATTTGTAGTGCTGTGTTCAGTGTTTGATTTGGGGGAATTATTTGTTTAAATTATTTTTCTGGAATTCCAAAATGTCAGTAATATTCTTGGACAGAATAAAATAATTTAAAATTACACTGGATCAGAAAAAGACAACTTGGATTTATTATTGTGATTTATTTATAAGATCATTGGCACATCATCACACTCCAGGCCACTGGTACAGTAGTGCATTCAAGACTACAAGCACATAAACACCCTCAGTACTAGATCTTATTTTAAAGTCCACTGAAATTTAATTAGAACTTTATTCATTTGGACTGTATATGAGATTCAATTCACAATGCTATAAGTTCTTTTTTAAATTTTAACTTTGTTTTCAAGGGAAATTATTTGCAGAATTGACAAAACTTGTTGGTTTTTGCTCTTTTCTGTCACTTATTTTAAGACCATTGAGTTGTAATATCTGTAACTGTGTATTTATTTGAAGTCAACATCATATTATATGACTCAGACTCTTTTAATTTCACAAAGACTTACAAAAATGGTACTAACAGCTGCCTCGCTTGTAGCTCAGCATTAACAGGTTTGTGTTAGGACTGGTCGGCCTGGTGTCAGGATAATGTGACTGGGTGGGACATCATGCTATATGTCTGCGGTATGATGCCCCAGTGCTAGACATCACTAAAAACTGCCTCACTGCAGACATTGTAGCGATATGACTGAAAAATTGTTAAAGCTACATTAAAAATCATAAACACACACACACTCGCATTCTTTTCTCTGTGGTTGCAGAGATTGACATACAAGTTTGGAATTTGTAACATTTCTAAAAACCAATTAAAATTGCCATGGGCATCACTTAAAAGAAAAGGAAAACTGACAAAACACTTGCAATAAAATGGCAATACACTGGCAATAAGTTGGCCATACACTGTCAACACAATGGCAATAAAATGGCAATAAGTTGGCAAGACATTGGTAATGAACCGGGATGCAGACTACTTACTTAACTGCCAATATCCTGTCTAATGCCTGTATTTACAACAGGTTACTGGCCATATCCTGTCAAATATCTGTATTTACAACAGGTTACTACCCATATCCTATCAAATGTCTGTATTTACAACAGGTTATTGCCCATATCCTGTCAAATGCCTGTATTTACAACAGGTTACTGCCAATATTCTGTCAAATGCCTGTATTTACAAACAGTTACTGCCCATATCCTGTCAGATGCCTATATTTACAACAGGTTACTGCCCATATCCTGTCAAATGTCTGTATTTACAACAGGTTATTGCCCATATCCTCTCAAATGCCTGTATTTACAACAGGTTACTGCCCATATCCTGTCAGATGCCTGTATTTACAACAGGTTATTGCCCATATCCTGTCAGATGTCTGTATTTACAACAGGTTATTGCCCATATCCTGTCAAATGCTTGTATTTACAACAGGTTATTGCCCATATCCTGTCAGATGTCTGTATTTACAACAGGTTACTGCCCATATCCTGTCAAATGCTTGTATTTACAACAGGTTACTGCCAATATCCTGTCAAATGCCTGTATTTACAACAGGTTACTGCCCATATCCTGTCAAATGCCTGTATTTACAGATTACTGCCAATATCCTGTCAAATGCCTGTATTTACAGATTTTTGCCAGTGTCTCATCAGAAGCCTGCATTACTGATAACTGCAAGTACCTATTCATGCACTTGTATTTACAGATTACTGCTATTGTCTGTTCAGATGCCTTTTAGAATACTGTCAGTATGTTTCTGTTAGGTGTCTTTATAGAATTCTGCCAGTGTCTTATCAGATGCCCATATTTACTGATTACTCCAGTGTCTTGACTGAAGTTTGCATGTGTATATTACTGATAGCGTCTTGTCAGAGGCTTGTGTTATGAGACTATACTCTTAAAATAAGTAACAGAAAAGATTGAAAGACAACAAAGTTTGTAAAATTTAACAAACAAATTATTTTCCTAGAATATGAAGTGAAAATTAGAAAAAAGGAACTTATGGTATTGCAAATTAAATCCCCAAAAATTCAAGAATTACAACCACAAGACCTATAAGTTAAAGTCCGGAAAAAACTCAGTACAAGTCCCGATGAAATCCAAAAAGTGAAGGCCATGACATTTCTGTTATAGCTTATAGAGTGTTGATGTGTCAACAGCCTTTTGTTGAATCACAGTAATATAATTTCAGGTTTGAATTTGGTAATATTCCAGTGAATGTCTTTATCCAAGAATTTTATCGGAGCACATTTGTATTTCTATAGAAAATAATCACTTGAAATCAGTAATTTGAAGAATATAAAATTCAGCCCAACTTGTCACAACCTAAAACAACTTGAAAATGCTAGGTGTTGAAGCATGAATGATCAAGTCCTCACAGTTACAATATATATATTTCTTTACTTGAACTCAGGTCACAATTAACATTTTCTAAAACATTACCTAATAGAAAATAACCTTCTAGAATGATTTTGATGTCTACAAAACAATAACCTGGCTATGTATAATTCAATTAAGACATTCAAAAATGTTGACCCAAATAAAATATTTACTTCTTCAATGAATAATAATAATACTGATTTTAAACCCATATATTTAGAGAATACTTTAGTTATGTATTATTTGTTTACAATGAATTTAAAATAAGTCAGTCAGGTCAAGCAGAAATGAACTCAATTTTGGACAAGGTCAGGTCCAATGTTACATTACAATAGTATGTAATGAAATCAAAAAATTTAAAAATATCTAACAAACAATTAAATAAAATATTCATGACACTTGCATTTACAGATTACTAAAAATATTTAATGTCAGATGCCTGTATACTTGCATTTACAGATTACTAAAAATATCTAATGTCAGATGCCTGTATACTTGCATTTACAGATTACTAAAAATATCTAATGTCAGATGCCTGTATTTATAGATTACTGCCAGAGAAGCCTGTATTAACAGATTACTTCAGATGTCTGTTTAGGTGCCTTTATTTACACATTACTGCCAGTGTCTTGTCAAAGGTATGCACATACATCATACTGCCAGTGTCTGTTTAGATGCCTTTATTTATAGACTACTGCTAGTGTCTTGGCCTATGCTTGTATTTACAGATTTCTGCCAGTGTCTTGTCAGATGCATGTATTTATAGTCTCTTGTCAGATGCCTCTGTTTATAGATTATGGCCAGTGTCTTGACAAATGAGTGCATTTATTGATTACTTCCAGCATCATGTCAGATGTCTGTATTTACAGATTACTTCCAGTGTCTTGTCAGATGTTAGTAATTACAAATTACTGACAATGTCATGGCACATATTTGTATTTTTAAGTGTCTTGTCATATGACTTTATTTATAGATTACTGATGGAGTCTTGTCAGATGCCTTTATTTATAGATTACTGATGGTGTAACATCATATGCCTGTGTTTGTGACAAACATATGTATAATTGACAGCATAGATCATGTTATAGCTGGTTCTTTATCTGACAATAATGTTCTGGATCAATGTTGATTGCAGTGTGTATTATGTGATCTGGATCAATGTTGATTGCTGTGTGTATTATGTGATCTGGATCAATATTTATTGCAGTGGGTATTATGTGGCAATAAAGATCTAGGTCTATGTTGATTGCAGAATGTATTATGTGATATGGATCAATGTTGATTGCTGTGTATTATGTGATCTGGATCAATGTTGATTGGAGTGTGTATTGTGTGATCTGGATCATTGTTGATTGCAGTGTGTATTATGTGATCTGGATCAATGTTGATTGCAGTGTGTATTATGTGATATGGATCAATGTTGATTGGAGTGTGTATTGTGTGATATGGATCAATGTTGATTGCTGTGTGTATTATGTGATCTGGATCAATGTTGATTGCTGTGTGTATTATGAGATCTGGATCAATATTTATTGCAGTGTGTATTATGTGGCAATAAAGATCTAGGTCTATGTTGATTGCAGAATGTATTATGTGATATGGATCAATGTTGATTGCTGTGTATTATGTGATCTGGATCAATGTTGATTGGAGTGTGTATTGTGTGATCTGGATCATTGTTGATTGCAGTGTATTGTGTGATCTGGATCAATGTTGATTGCAGTGTGTATTATGTGATATGGATCAATGTTGATTGGAGTGTGTATTGTGTGATCTGGATCAATGTTGATTGTAGTGTGCATTATGTGATCTAGATCAATGTTGATTGCAGTGTGTATTATGTGATCTGGATCAATGTTGATTGCAGTGTGTATTATCAAGCAAAAAAGATCTAGGTCTATGTTGATTGCAGTATGTATTATGTGATATGGATCAATGTTGATTGCTGTGTATTATGTGATCTGGATCAATGTTGATTGCAGTGTGTATTATGTGATCTGGATCAATGTTGATTGTAGTGTGCATTATGTGATCTAGATCAATGTTGATTGTAGTGTGCATTATGTGATCTGGATCAATGTTGATTGCAGTGTGTATTATGTGATCTGGATCAATGTTGATTGCAGTGTGTATTATGTGGCAATAAAGATCTAGGTCTATGTTGATTGCAGTATGTATTATGTGATATGGATCAATGTTGATTGCTGTGTATTATGTGATCTGGATCAATGTTGATTGCAGTGTGTATTATGTGATCTGGATCAATGTTGATTGCAGTGTGTATTATGTGATATGGATCATTGTTGATTGCAGTGTGTATTGTGTGATCTGGATCAATGTTGATTGCAGTGTGTATTGTGTGATCTGGATCAATGTTGATTGCAGTGTGTATTGTGTGATCTGGATCAATGTTGATTGCAGAGTGCATTATTTGATCTGGATCAATGTTGATTGCAGAGTGCATTATGTGACAATAAAGATCTATGTCTATGTTGATTTACATTAAACTAAAATGAATACAGTACCTTGAGATGATTTTTGTCAGTTTTGCTGGTCATAAATAAATCACATAGGATATCAAGAAATGGCTTGGTTTGTTATTTAGTTTATCCATTATGAATCCAATCAGGAAAAAATTATAAAAATGTAAGACATCATTTTAAAAATATACATCAGTAATGAACTTTTATATTGTGTAACTAATTAACTAATTATTTTTTTATAAACAAATAAGAGCTAGTTAGCAATGTGTGCATTCTCTGCTTACTCCAATTTATTTGGCAGGACCTTTGTTATACAGCAAATCTTAAAATGACCATTTGCCATTAGCAGTCATAACTCTTGAAAATGATAATACAGAAGACCTTAAATTAATCTCAATACAAATTCCATTCCAAGGAGTTAAAACCCCAATAAGGGCAAAATATTTAGTAAGTGCTTGCTGTGCAATTCTGACAATGTAGTGATACATTTAACATAAGCATTTATGTCTTGACCTGCTTTGGTTGACAGTTAATCACTACTTGGAATTTAGCGATGAACTTGGAAAGCCATTTACTGTTTGGAGCATACAACTTATGACAGAGAATATTCCTGTGTGCTCAGAAATTGTTGTTTGAAGATATCACATGTAATTTTGCCTGTTCTTAAAATAGAGAAGTGAATTTTGACAGTGGAGGCAATACTATTTTCCTAAAATTATGATTGCAAAATTTTAAAATATACTAAAAGTGAAAGTTATTGACTCTTTTATTTTTAACAAATTTATATCTGAAATTCATAAAGTGAAAATGGTCATGTTGAGCTATCATTCTACTGAGAGATACACATCAAAAGTAGCTTTGTATTCTCAAACCCATAACAACCCCTTTCATTCCGACAATAAACTAAAGAAAACTCTAGGTTCTTTACAATCTCTCTAAGATAGACACATTCCTCTTTTATAATACAGATTAGCAGCCATGGAAAACATCTTCTTTATATATTAATCCTGAGCAATTGTACAAAACATCGAAGAGAGAAACCAAGCCAACACTATTTGAAATGCAACAAAACTTATTGTCATGTTGAAAAGAAAGCCCTGATAATGGTTACATTATAGCTCCTGTAAATGTTGTCATTGAATGCAGGAAATGAAATTCACTCAAAGCCTGTAGTGACATTTTAATTTGGTTGAAATCCAATGCATTTTATTTTAGTTATATTGCAGAAACCAAAGCCAAGAGATGAGTAATCAGGGAAATGATACTACTATGACTCTGTGGTCACTAACTAAGTAACAGAAAAGAAAAGTAAAACCAACAATTTTTGTAAAATTTAGCAAACAATTTAGTTATCAAAGTTATAAGTGAAAATGTGAGAAAAATGAATCCAAACTATCAAGGTCTATGAAAGTCCTAAATGAATGAAAAGTTCCTTATAAATTTCAAAACTGGAAATGTGATGATCTTTTGAGAACGTTGATATCATCAAGATACCATTGTCATTCAAATAATTTATAACATTTCTAGAATATTATTAGAGTCCAAATAAGTAGCACTTTATGTTTTCCACTGAACAGTCCGAAACAAACGTTTTTCCTCTCAAATAATATCCGAAAACAACAAGATTTACAACAGGAAAACAATAAGTGTGAATGACTCCAAAATTGGAATGAAATTGATTGTTTAATTCTGTCTTTACATACACCAAATATTGTGACTTACAATCGACTCCACAGAACATAATACACTACTTATTTTGCATTGCTTTGGCCTATTCATGTGATCTATCCCATCCACTGAGAAATTATGCCAGTTAAGCACCATTTAAGTCTTATTATTAAGATTATTATTAAGAATTGTCAACAATAACTAAACATCTATTTATAGATCCTATGCAATATTATACTCTTAACAGATTCAAGTCATGTAGGCAAACCAAAATAAGATATTATATACATGTTACCACCATGAATAAAGATTATAAAAATTAAATAAGATCATGTACAAAGAGCTACAAAAAATATAGATATACATAACAATACTGATGCCTTAATAGGTATTCTTCATGCAAATGGGAAATTTAAACATCAACATGTGACTCACATGGCTTGAGAATGCTCAACTGAATGACATTTGCATCACAGGCAGCTGCTAGAGTAGGTGGCAAAGAAATTTGTGTGAGTAGGATGTTAAAATGTTATTCAAATAGTAATATGAAGGCTTTTCCATTTTATTCATCTTCATTTATATTTGATAGTGTATCATTCATTCAGTAATGAAAGACCATTATACCATAATATTTTCTGTCAAAGGTTGAATAATGTTGAGCTAAAAGTTAATTAAATGACAATAAATTAATTTTAGACATGATGGCCATCTAAGAGGAGGTTAAATATAACTTTACTTAAAACTTTAAATCCTTTATAACATGGTTTTCTTATTTAAGTAACAGCAACCATATTTGATGGTGGTTCATTGGTGGGTTTGTAGACCTTTTAAAGCTCTTTATGGGGGCCCCAAGTGGCCGAGTGGTCTAAAGCGCTGACAGTTACCAATCACTGCCATCTTACCTCTGTCTGCATGAGTTCGAGTCCAGACTCGGCTAATGTGGGTAAGTGAGAAAGCCTGCCAGTAGCTTCTCGTGGGTCTTTGGTTCATCATGGAGTTTTTCAGGGTTTATCCTCCACCATTAATACTGACGACCATATATAGCCTATCTTGTGCTAAAAAATGGCATTAAACCCTATAACAACAACAACAACAAAAGCTCTTTATGCCAAATGCTTTTGTAAAATTTAATCCAGTTCTGATGACATGCTTTGACAAGACATTTAAAGCTGTTATATTTTAGAAACAGATCAGCATAAGTGTTAAAAACTACAAAGTCTTTAGTCTTTTATGCGAAGATTCTTTCAACCAAATTTGGTCAAATTTTGTTGAGTACATTTTGAGAAAAAAAAGGGTTTTCTATTTTAACTAATGGTAGCCATATTTGATGGCAGATGGTCATCTTGTCAAAGTCATTTAAAGGTCATTCTGTTAAAGCCATTTAAAGGTCATCTTGTCAAAGCCATTTAAAGGTCATTCTGTTAAAGCCATTTAAAGGTCATCTTGTCAAAGCCATTTAAAGGTCATCTTGTCAAATTCATTTAAAGGTCATCCTGTCAAAGCCATTTAAAGGTCATCCTGTTAAAGCCATTTAAAGGTCATCTTGTCAAAGCCATTTAAAGGTCATACTGTTAAAGCCATTTAAAGGTCATCTTGTCAAAGCCATTTAAAGGTTATGTTGTCAAATCCATTTAAAGGTCAACTTGTCAAAGCCATTTAAAGGTCATCCTGTTAAAGCCATCTTGTCAAATCCATATAAAGGTCAACTTGTCAAAGCCATTTAAAGGTCATCCTGTTAAAGCCATTTAAAGGTCATCTTGTCAAAGCCATTTAAAGGTCATCTTGTCAAAGCCATTTAAAGGTCATACTGTTAAAGCCATTTAAAGGTCATCTTGTCAAAGCTATTTAAAGGTGATGTCAAATCCATTTAAAGGTCAACTTGTCAATGCCATTTAAAGGTCATCCTGTTAAAGCCATCTTGTCAAATCCATATAAAGGTCAACTTTTCAAAGCCATTTAAAGGTCATCCTGTTAAAGCCATTTAAAGGTCATCTTGTCAAAGCCATTTAAAAGTCATCTTGTCAAAGCCATTTAAAGGTCATCCTGTCAAAGCCATTTAAAGGTCATCTTGTCAAATCCATTTAAAGGTCAACTTGTCAAAGCCATTTAAAGGTCATCCTGTCAAAGCCATTTAAAGGTCATCTTGTCAAATCCATTTAAAGGTCAACTTGTCAAAGCCATTTAAAGGTCATCCTGTTAAAGCCATTTAAAGATCATCTTGTCAAAGCCATTTAAAGGTCATCTTGTCAAATCCATTTAAAGGTCAACTTGTCAAAGCCATTTAAAGGTCATCCTGTTAAAGCCATTTAAAGGTCATCTTGTCAAAGCCATTTAAAGGTCAACTTGTCAAAGCCATTTAAAGGTCATCCTGTTAAAGCCATTTAAAGGTCATCTTGTCAAAGCCATTTAAAGGATTTTGCATTTTAGGAGCAACAGTAATACTGACTCTAAGACCAAACAAATATCATGAAATCTTCAAGAAGTCTTTTCCTTCTTTCTATCAGCTGAATATGGAAAAATTACTCATTTTTTTGAGAAACTCCAAACAAAATTATTTTCCTTAAGGAAGGAAGGAATGGGAAGGAAGGAAGAAATTATTGAAATGAATGCCTCATTTTTGGAGTTCTAAAAAAGAACCAATACAAGGAGATATAGGTGCTACAACAGCTTGACATTAAAGTACCTGGATTGTCCAAAATCAACATTGGTTGCACAATTATGGAATAAGGTGGTGTATTTGACATTCAGTTTCAAACATGAAAAGCAAAGTAAATATTAAATGATATAACTGGGGTACATAAGCTAAATGCAAACACATCAAGATATGTCAATACCAGATCAACTTAGTACATGTGTGCAATATCGTATGAAGATATATGTGACAGTTTTTGTTATTAGTGGTATAATATAAAAAGATAACTTATCTCACTGAGTTCTGCCTAACAGCCCAATGCATGAGCAGCAGACAAAGAAATCTGGGTTAGTAGGATGCTTTCTCTAGAAATCTCTTCCATGATGTTGATTCCAGATGTATTGTAAACAACTGTTACAAGCTTTTTATATTTCTTGCATCATCAGCCATATTTGGGGACACATCAGGATCATTTGTCTATTATTGAAGGGCCTATCAGCCATATTTGGGGACACATCATAAATTTGTCTATTATGGTAGGGCCTTAGTTTTGTGATGCTTTCTGTCAAAGTTGTTGAAAATCTGTTGCGAAATTTTGTTAGATAAAGTTATCTAATTATAGTAACTGTATCCATCATCGATGATTGAATAGAATCATTTGTGTAAGTTTATATAGGCTTTAAGCTAGACTGCATAATGTCAAATTTGGTCTACTTTTGTTCATGTTTTAAAAAAAATAATTGTAAAGGTTTTTCTGTTAAATAGTAACAGTAGCCATGCAGATCAGTATCCTAAACTTGAAATGCTTTTGTGTCATTTAATGTCAGTTTGATCACATTCTGATCAGTGTTTTTTGGAGAAGACATAGTTTAAATGTTTTTCTTTTCTAGTAAAGGCAGCCTTAATTATAAAGAATGATTTCTGACCTAAGACTGAAACAGTATTAATATAATTTGTATCCATATGAAAATCATTCAATCATCTCAGTCAAATGTATCAAACTTTAGTCAATTGTTTTTGAGAAGTCATTTTATACTTTCTATTTTGACTGTTTGATGGGCAGCCTTGGTATAAAAAGAAAGGTTTTTATGCCATGATGCTTTCTGTTTTCTTGCTAAAATTTAAATAACATTGGATCAGCATCATTTCACTGGTATCAGTTTGAAAGGCCTTCAAGACAGCATCATTTCACTGGTATCAGTTTAAAAAGCCTTCAAGACAGCATTATTTCATTGGTATCAGTTTGAAAGGCCTTCAAGACAGCATTATTTCATTGGTATCAGTTTGAAAGGCCTTCAAGACAGCATCATTTCATTGGTATCAGTTTGAAAGGCCTTCTAAACAGCATCATTTCATTGGTATCAGTTTGAAAGGCCTTCAAGACAGCATCATTTCATTGGTATCAGTTTGAAAGGCCTTCAAGACAGCATCATTTCATTGGTATCAGTTTGAAAGGCCTTCAAGACAGCATCATTTCATTGGTATCAGTTTGAAAGGCCTTCAAGACAGCATCATTTCATTGGTATCAGTTTGAAAGGCCTTCAAGACAGCATCATGTCATTGGTATCAGTTTGAAAGGCCTTCATGACAGAATCATTTCATTTGTATCAGTTTGAAAGGCCTTCAAGACAGCATCATTTCACTGGTATCAGTTTAAAAAGCCTTCAGGACAGCATTATTTCATTGGTATCAGTTTGAAAGGCCTTCAAGACAGCATCGTTTCATTGGTATCAGTTTGAAAGGCCTTCAAGACAGCATCATTTCATTGGTATCAGTTTGAAAGGCCTTCAAGACAGCATCATTTCATTGGTATCAGTTTGAAAGGCCTTCATGACAGAATCATTTCATTGGTATCAGTTTGAAAGGCCTTCATGACAGAATCATTTAATTGGTATCAGTTTGAAAGGCCTTCAAGACAGCATCATTTCATTGGTATCAGTTTGAAAGGCCTTCAAGACAGAAAGCTTTATTTGTGCCTGAAATACCCACATGAGCCATTTGATTCCATGCTTTTGTCTCCGGTGCTGTCAGAAAGTACAAATTTATGTTCAGGTCAAGAACTAATATTTAAACAGCACTAAGGGGAAGTTTTAATGTGTTTTTATTTATGTGATATGAACAGGTGAAGATGTGTTGCTATTTGTGTAATATGAACAGAGTTATTATAATTTAATTTAATAAAAAACACCATGATAATATGGTTGGTTGTCTAAGTAATACAGGTAGAAATATTTGACACTGCAAAGATTTTTCATGTCAGTATACTTTTCTGTCACTGTAACATTCCATGTACTCCATTTAGAAAGTTGAACACATTTGACCATGTATAAAAGCCTGACATAAAATAAATTTCACTGTACACATTACATAAAATAAATTTACACCTGTACACATCACATCAAATAAATCTACACCTCTTCACAAACAGACAAATTACAAATATGATGTTTACCGATACAAGTTTGCACACAAGTCTTCACTTCTAATGAAGTCAAAAATGAAAACAGTTGAATATTAGGATATTATGTCTTTGACCAATGAGGAGCAAACACTGAAGTTATTCAATAAGTTTGATAAATTACATATATCACACATATAGCACATTTCTATCAATCACCTGATGAATAAGCTGATGCAAACAAAGAATGACCTAAAACTGAAACAGTATAACTTTCCTAACTGGTCATTATTCATACAAAACATTTTGACTACAGTATGTACTCATGAGTTGAAATGCAGCACAGACCCAGATGTGTCATTATATAATGTGCTAGCAGATCTGTGTCTGTGAAGTTTGTGCAGGGTAGAACACAGAAGATAGACCCTGGTCTGCATGCCAGCAGATCTGTGTCTGTGAAGTTTGTGCAGGGTAGAACACAGAAGATAGACCCTGGTCTGCATGCCAGCAGATCTGTGTCTGTGAAGTTTGTGCAGGGTAGAACACAGAAGATAGACCCTGGTCTGCATGCCAGCAGATCTGTGTCTGTGAAGTTTGTGCAGGGTAGAACACACAAGATTGACCCTGGTCTCCAAGTGCATTTATCTAAAGCAGATCTTTGTTATAAAATAAAACATATGGTTTAGTTTCAATTTCCTAGAAGATGCAAATGAAGGCATCCATAAATGACAAATAAAATCTTATTTAAACTCTTTCAATAATCAAATAACTCAAGGAAGGCTGTGCTTTGTAATGAATCTATTTATGGGAGGGGGGAACCAAACTGTTGACATGATAAATAAGGACATAAGAAGTGCTGAAATCAATATATATTTGTAGAGAGTAGACAACTTGGCACAAGACACTTCTGGGCACTATGTATTAAATCATTAATGCAAACACTGATGACTTGGAATGGAAGAGGATTAGCATAAGATGGAAGGACTCAAGAGATATTGCTACTGATGGTCCTTTTTCACACATGGCATGAAGTTCCTCCATGTCTTTTTGAGTGACACTGATCCAATATGAATGCTGTTACTTAATCAAGGAAGACCTTTATTAACTTCTCAAAAACTACTCAGCATCATTTTTCTTGTCACTAGAAAGTTTATACATGTTTTAACATTCAAACCTTTATGTTAGGAGAGTGCCAGATGTGTCTGGCCCTCTCTGTGTGGTGGCAGTTGGAGCCCAAAATTTCAAGTACTTGAGCTACATTATGTATGTATTTCAAGTAGGGCTAAAGAATGTATGAAGTGTGCATAGAGAAGCTATGTCATTACAGCAGTAACTTTGATATGCATTGGAATACCTTTAACTTTGATATGCATTTGTATACCTTTTGTTTTGAATTAAGTTTTGTGTTATATATATATATATATATATATATATATATATATATATATATATATATATATATATATATATATATATATATATATATATATATATATATATATCTTTACTGCAGTCACTAAAAGTGGCCTGCAGCAACAATCATGCAGTATATTATTACTTCTTCACTAATTCTGAACTCTAACATGCACCTTGCAGTGTCATTCCTAATTCAATTATCTCTCCTTTCTTGCTGTCCCTCAAGCTAGAAACAAACACTTAAACATTAAACTATTTATGCTTGCATAAGTACATTTATGGGTGGTGTAATTTGGTTGGGTCAAGATTTTCCTTACTTGGTTATGATAATAAGTTGAGCACAGTAGCCAACTGAATTGCCCCATAGTGGTCATATGAGTTTTATTGACCAATCAGTTGTTGGGGCTTGCAAAAGTAATATGCATATCCACAAAGACTAAAATACATGTAAATATAAACATAATAAACCATTCATGGCCAGGAGATTACAGTAATCAACATTAACAAAATTCAGCATTGTTCATGAAATTTGATGCATTACGATATCACCATAACCATCTCTCTCTCTCTCTCTATTTCTACATATGTACCTATACACTTCATGAAAATGAATGTATTAAAATGCAATATCTGTCATCTTGATATCCCCATGCACACAAAGATAGATATACCTATAATTATCATTTAAAGGAGGCTCTGCAAGGGCATACTTAAATTCCAGAAAGATTATTTGTCTAAAACAAGGATTGCATCTCTTCCTCTGCAGTTTAGTTGAAAGTGATGCTACTTACAATTAACTTACCTGTGCGCCGTTGCAAGCCCCAACAACTGATTGGTCAATGAAACCCATGTGACCACTACGGGGCAATTCAGTTTGCCCTACCGAGCTCAGCTCATTATCATAACCGAGTAAAGAAAATATTAGACTGAACCTAATTATACCACCCATAAATGTACTTATGCAAGTGTAAGTAGTTTTATTCTAGGAATTATTGTGATGGTTTCCTTTAAAAAGCATTTTCTACTTCTATTTCCAGTATTACTATCAATGGACATTATTCATGGGAGCTATAAGCTTCAATCATGTGCCTAAATTTGAGTCACATTAAAAACTGAGCCAAAAGTCCTTTACTTTGTTACTAATTTTAAACAAGATGATACAGTTTGCTCCCATTGTTATCAAAACAAGCTATATTTGGTGTAAACAAATGAATACCATGCCGCAGTCATGGAGGGACTGAAATAAACTTGGGCCAAATATTTACTTCAAGCTATGGAAAATCTCGGAAAAACAACATTCTCAAGACATATATTTGACTGCAATCCGACATGAAAGTATTTTCTATTTGATCTGGTACTAAATGCAAGGTAATAAAATAATAGCTGTACCAGAGATTAAAAACTTGCAAAGATGGCTTGTATTGTAACACTAATAATATCAGTGAAGTCAGTAGTTATAAAAATCTTCAACCCATAGGAAAAGCAGTACAGGGAAAGCAAATAATAACTTAAACCAAAATAGTATGAGGTCCAAGTGAACCCTAGATTGCCCACTTGGTTATTTTCAGTAAAAATTTATTCCAGTGCTGTTTACTCCATATCATATAAATTGATTGTTTCTTTTGCTTGCTATCATTCTCCATAGCTGATAGCACATCAACATCCTTTGTTCAACACTGTAACATGCTCTATGTCTAAGCTGGTCAAATTCTATTCAGTGGTTCTTTGATATAAAATTGTGTAAATGTTCCTCTATTTATAGTAATGACAGCCATACTTAATGAGGGAACAGCAACATCTGACAAAATTATTACAGACTTTGAAGCTAGGACACTTGTTTAATTAATCAAAGTCTGTCTAGACAATTTAACAAGTTATTAATTTTTTTAAATTTTAGTAACATCAGTTATATTTAACAGCAGATTGACATAATTTAAAAAATAGTGCAAAGACCTTCAAGTCTTCTGCAAGATTAGGTTAAATTCCATAGAATAGAAAAGTTGTTTCTTATTAGTATAAGTAGCCATATTTGATGGCAACATTTGAAAGCCCGTATTACCAGACAGCAATTTCTTTGAAAAGGTCACAAGGCCAAGTTAGCATATGATATGACCAGGCATATACTATCATTTGTTGGAAAGCCACAGTAGGTCAGTCAGTAGGCAGAGTATCCGACTCCCAATCCAAGGGTCCCTGGTTCAATAACTACCCAGGCCAGCTTGGGTTAACTGCCTTGGTGTACCTTTAGGGGAAGACAGTAAGTTTAAATTTCCTTGACATTATATAGCCCATAGTTTGTTAAAAGTGTTATCACCCCACACACACACACACACACAAACAACAAAAAATCCTGTTGTATGCTGTACATCATCTGTTGTCCATCATACTTCATTAATTATTGCTTGTTATCACTCTGGAGTACATATTTCTGATTTCAGTAACCTTGGATTAGAATTGCTATGTTAAAGATCTATACATAATAATAAGGTGATGATCCTGTGCAAGATTACATTTTTATTCAAACTAGGTTAATAAGCTAATGTTATCAAGATGTTGGATGATTTTTACAATCAACAAGACCTTTGCACACTATGAAAAGATAAAACCCTTCCAAATAAATGTAAACATGAAGTACAAGAAAATGAAATTAGAAAGGTAAAGATTTTAAAATTCTGTACAAGGTAAATAAAATAAAAATGCAAAGGTAAAACATAAGATCCTTAAAACATGTTGAACAGTTTTTTTTAGTAGAATGTTGTTTTTCCTCAGTGTTTAGCAACAGTGACTAAATGCAATGCTAAAGGGGTCTCATTCGTATAATACTAAAAAATAAGCCAGAATGCATGTGACTTATATTTGGTCTGTTGAGAAGTTTTGGGAAAGAAATTGTTAAAAGATTAAAAGGTTTTCATTATCTGATTCCATATCTGAAGGCATTTCATTTCAAATCCGTCTACACTAGGATTCTTTCTGTCAGAATTTGTTCCAATTATGCTGAGTGACTAATTTGATATGTCAGTTAAAGGTTTATCTATACAGATGCTCTATTTGATAGTTGATCAATGTAATTTGTATGAAGGGTATGAAAAAAGTTCTTTATCAGTGATGAGTGATATGGTGTGTCAGTGTAAGGACCTCACCATACATTGTCAGTCCAATTTTTAAATGCCATTTTGTATTTATTTTTTGTACACTTACAGTGGAAAACTGCACTTTTCTTTGCATGATGACTTACATTTTCTGCACTTTGGCAAATCTTTGATACTGGGATTCAGCTAAAACAAAGTACTTGAAAACAATATTAGGGCTAGAAGTTTGGATGCTGTACACCTCCAGGACATCAGTAACAAAAGCAGATTTCTGCATCTGTGTCCTGTCATGGAGTAAATAGATACAGTGGATACTGGTGGACAGATGGGTAGTTTGGTTGTGTTTGGCAACACATTGGAGGCATGAAGAGGTCCACTGACAATGACAGAGTAAGGCACTGATGGGTAGTTTGGTTGTGTGATAGATGAGTCTGGCTTTATGATATAGTCATATCTAGCTACATGTTTTCATTTCATTTATAATCCAAACATAATAGCAGGTATTATGGGCTTTATGTTTCAAATAGCTTAAATCCTATTTTATTATCTGCCATGCAAGTTTTACAGCTTCTAGAAAAGGACCTTGTAGTTTCTATGAAACATTTCTTTGACTGTCATTGGCCAAAAGAGAAAGAGAGTGATAAAGCTAGTTAATAGTGTCAGAATTTATAAAATTTAAATGAGCAAATTAAATTGGATCACTTTTGGGTACCATGGGAAATCACTCTTACTTAACAATCAAGTGTAATGTGACTACAGGACACATATTCAAGTAAGAGCTATCTCCCCTTCAAGCAAGCTGCATGACTTAATTGTTTGTATAGGAGTATTTGATTAACAATGTGAGAAGCATATTGATGAGCACTAAATTAGAAAATGCAAAATATTAAACACATACTCATTAAAAAGAGGGAAATTTTTAATTTAAGTTTTGACAGCGTGACTGCAAACCCCCCAAAACTATGATATTATTATGTTGAAATTATATTTATTTAATTCCTAAGCAAAATGCACCAATGGTGGAATAGGTTTCCCAGAAGGATTACTAGTCTTCAAATGTTACACAGGACCATATTCACACAAATCATACAAATTAATTTCTCTCTCAAAATCCAATATGGTGATTGATGGTTTCCATTTTACAATGTCAAAAATATAAAACAACCATACCAACTTGAAGTTGTCTCAAATTTCAAAAGATTACAGCCATTAGCTGTTTCTCTTGAAAGACAAAATACCTGTTATTGTTTGAAAATATTTTTTACTATCATATCAAATCTTAGACAAGCCTTCTTGTTAAGTTTGCAACTAAGAGGGAAAACTCTTACAGGTATAACAACAGTGATGTTAATGGAAAAAACTGACACAAAATTCAGCTATGAAACATTCAAAACACTATAATATTGAAAAGATTTAAAGTTTTATATATAATATTGAGAACATTAAAACCATCTTAATGATATTTGATTAAAAATATTTATTCTTACTTTTTTTAAAATATGATCAACAACAACAACGATGTCATATCAACTTAGTCTGAATATAATCCCATGCAGTTTCATTTTATTAAAAACATAAAAAGGATTAAAACAGCAATAGAGAAAATAATGCAAATATGGGTAAGAAAAAATCATTAAAGAATTTCATTGACAATCAATTCAAACTGAGCTGACAAATTAGAAATGAAACAGTGTCTTTGTAATTGGTTGCCTTGTAAACCAAATACGGTTGCTATGCAGATGGTGGTCTAACTGGAACACAGTGTTTATGAAACAGTTAGTGACAAAACTAGATTCATATCTGTACAACATGTACACTGCATACCATAAAATCTAACTCAAAAGAGTTAAGGCCTAAAATGGCATTAATATCTAATCTTATCATTTATGTGTGCATACAAAAATGCCTAATTTTATCTGCCAGCCTTCAATGGTTTTTATCTTATCGTGCTATGATGTTATTTTGAAAAAAAAGACTATCTTCCTAAAATTAAACAAGAGTCCATCAAAGGGACTTACACTCCACTGTCTGAAAAGAATTTCCAGGAATTCACGATAAGACCACTTCTTATTTAACTGCTAAGTGCTGAAAGCATCACTGATATTCTTGAGCAATAAGATTTTCAAAAATTAGCCACCATGTCAACACTATTGGATATTGATACTATTTTTTATTTAGGACAGGGGTGTTTGGAAATTGACATCATTTTTCATTTAGAATAAGGGTGTCTGGAGACTGACAACCATTTTTCATTTAGGATAGGGTGTCTGGAGAATGGCATGATTTTTCATTTAGGGTAGGGTGTCTGGAGATTGACACCATTTTTCATTTAGGAGAGAGATGTCTTAAGATTGATACCACTTTTCATTTAGGATAGAGGTGTCTTAAGATTGATACAATTTTTCATTTAGGATAGGGGAGTCTGGAGAATGGTACCATTCTTCATTTAGGATAGGGTGTCTGGAGATTGATACCATTTTTCATTTAGGATGGGGTGTCCCACTTATTTTGCTTTGGAAACAAAACATATAAAATGCTTAAGGTCACAGGTCACATGTATGGAGATCTATTTTCAAAAGGCCTACATACATGTGCCTATGCTACACAATATGAAGGACAATAATGCATGATGGGTCATGAGCAGATTTCAGACAATCTAGACGCCATCATTAGATTTATGGTGAAGACTCCATAAAAAGATGGCCAATCATTCATTAGTGACAAGATTTCAATATGCACATTGTGGTAGCCATATTGAATGTTTGCAGGGAACCAATTTCATTTAGGACCAACTAGATATCATAAGGTCTTATGGTCAAAACAACATCTTGACATGACCATCAATTTTGGAAGAATTTTGATAACAAGGTGTTCAAGATGCCCACCATGGTAGCCATGTTGGGTGTCAGATCAGTACCCTTTTCATTTATTACCAACTTGACACTTGACATCATAAGATTTCTTATGGCAAAAACCCTATGTTGATTGTCAATAAGGCTGCCATATTTGAGATTAGATTGACACCATTTTCATTTAATACCAGCTATAATAAGTGGTCTTTTGGTGAAAATCCCATTTCAATATGACTTTCCATTTAGGAGAATTAACAATATTTTTGAGTCACTATGGATGACATGGTGGCTATATTAAATATAAGACTGACACAAGTTTCCTTCTGTACTAACTAGACACTAAATACCATAAGAAGTGAAAACCTAATGACATTCCATCAAAGCAGAATAGCAATAAGATTATCAATATGTCAACTGTGATGGCCATACAAAATTATTTTTATATCAGATCAGTATAATTTTTATTTAAAAATAGACACCATAAGAAGTCTTCTGGTGAAAATTTCATGTTGATGGGACTTTTAATTCTGGAGAGGGCCACAACAGCATGATTTCTAGGTTGGCTTCTGTTGTTGCCATACTGGATGTAAGATTCATTCTTTATTGAAGACCATACTGACACCATAAAAATATCTTCTGGTGAAGACTACATACTGATATGACATTTGGTTCAGGAGGAGTAGCAATAATGGGATTTTCAAAACAGTTGCCATGGGAGCCATATTATATGTCTGATCAGCACCGTTTTCATTTAAGACAAACTAAACATCGTATGAAATATTTTATCAAAACCCCATGTAGATATGATGTTCCATTTAGAAGAAGCAGTGATAACAAGATTTCTAAGATGGTCACCGTAGCAGTCATATTGAATGTCTGAGCAGCACCAATTGCAAATTCAGACCAAGCAGACCATTGAATTAAATTGTGATAATGGCCAGATGTCAGATATCATATGATGGACAACAGGCCATGCCATAAGTTTATGGACAACATGTCATGCCTTAAGTTCATGGACAACAAGCCATGCCTTAAGTTCATGGACAACAGGCCATGCCTTAAGTTCATGGACAACAGGCCATGCCTTAAGTTCATGGACAACAGGCCATGCCTTAAGTTCATGGACAACAAGCCATGCCATAAGTTCATGGACAAAAGTCCATGCCATATGTTCATGGACAACAGGCAATACCATAAGTTCATGTACAACAAGCCATACCATAAGTTCATGGACAATTGGCCATGCCATAAGTTCATGGACAAAAAGCCATGCCATAAGTTCATGGATAACAGGCCATGCCATAAGTTCATGGATAACAGGCCATGCCATAAGTTCATGGACAACAGGCCATGCCATAAGTTCATGTACAACAGGCCATGCCATAAGTTCATGGATAATAGGCCATGCCATAAGTTCATAGACAACAGGCTATGCCATAAGTTCATGGACAAAAAGCCATGCCATAAGTTCATGGACAACAGGCCATGCCATAAGTTCATGGACAACAGGCCATGCCATAAGTTCATGGATAACAGGCCATGCCATAAGTTCATGGACAACAGGCCATGCCATAAGTTCATGTACAACAGGCCATGCCATAAAATCATAGACAACAAGCCATGCCATAAGTTCATGGACAAAAAGCCATACCATAAGTTCATGGATAACAGGCCATGCCATAAGTTCATGGACAACAAGCCATGCCATAAGTTCATGGCCAATAGGCCATGCCATACGTTCATGGACAACAGGCCATGCCATAAGTTCATAGACAACAGGCCATGCCATAAGTTCATGGACAATAGGCCATGCCATAAGTTCATGGACTACAGTCTATGCCATAAGTTCATAGACAACAGGCCATGCCATAAGTTCATAGACAACAGGCCATGCCATAAATTCATGGACAACAGGCCATGCCATAAGTTCATAGACAACAGGCCATGCCATAAGTTCATAGACAACAGGCCATGCCATAAGTTCATAGACAACAGGCCATGTCATAAGTTAATGGTCAACAGGCCATGCCATAAGTTCCTCTGGCATATTAACTAGTAGAGTTAAATATTAGTTATAAAAAAATCAAACACTGCTATAGTCACCCAAAAATCGAATCAGGAGATCCACATATGTACACATCATCCAAACCAAACGTTAAAAGTGTTTTCCTCAAGAATTACATTGTTCTTTTAACTTACACAGCATAAGAATTATTTTTATTCTATTCCTCCACCCACCCACTTACAGAAACAGCAATGTAATGTTTGCAGTGGTGGCATTTTTATTTAGTCTATCCATCTCAATAATCAGTCCATCCATGTCAATGTGTGGTCCATCCATCTGAATGACTGGTCCATCCATCTCAATTATTGGTTCATTCATCTCATTGATTTGATAATACTTGTAACCCATTTTTTAAAATATAATTTTTATTGTATACATGAAATAACTAGAAACTAAACAATCAAACTGAATATTCCCTGGAAATGTAATGTTGTTTACAACAACAACCTATATATTATGGTTCTTTTTTGTTTGTGCAATTTGATCATGTAAAAACATGACTGATTATATGATAACATAACAGATTATGTGACATGACAGATGATATAAAGACATGACAGATTAGATGAAGACATGACTGATTACATGTATATGACAACATGACAGATTTTATGATAACATGATATATGTGAAACTGACTGATTATGTAAAAAGATAACAGATTATATGAAAATACCACAGTCACAGATTATATGAAGACATGACCAACTTATGATGATCCTCTCATCAAATGCCAAAAATTACCAATTAAAAACTATCCCAAGTTATCTGCATACTATTTGTACACTGAATGGTGGGACAAAATGCAAGGGGATTCAAGCAAGTAGTTGATACCAAGTTGACCCCCAGCCTACTACACTTTATAGAGTGTGTATTTAGAAGGCAACTCGATATGTATCTGACTTTGGATTGCAGACCTCCATTCATGACCCACTTTTTCAAAACAAGATTTAACATCCCTCCTAATATAGAACCTGAAAATGGTCAAACAAATTGTTAAGAAATACAATTTTTGTCTTCAATGCTCCCCAAGGTAGAAAGAATGTATTCCAAAGGATTAGCTGGAAGCATTTATGGAAGAAATGTTTAATACACAACACTGTGATAATACCCTGGAGAGAGATATACGATCTATATTAATGTCTGGTTTTAAAGCTTTTTTATAATATATTATGACTCGTATAACTTTGAAATATTTGTAAAGGGATTAAAAGATTGCATTAAATATGCGTAGAATGGTGAATAATAACTGAATTAGCCTTGTAAATCAGCAATAAGAGAATTCCTCTTCACAGTGATCCTTTTATCGGCCTGGAACAGTGTTAAATACAGGTACACAGGAATTGTAAATTTTATGCATAAATTTATACCTTTGAAGTAATAGCAAGTACAAGTCAACAGGTGCCTGCAATCAAGACATACAAGTCAGTTTTGCCCTCTACTTTAATGAGCAGCATACAAGTGTAACTGATGAAATAATTAAAGATATGTAGATACAATAATTAGATATTAAACATTTCATGATGAATGCTTCTTTTTATATATTCTATTCCAGTATGAAGCTATATATAATAATGTGTACATATTTGTCTATTCCAATAGGAAGCTTATGTATAGTATATGTGTACATATTTGTCTATTTCAGTATGAAGCCTCTATATAATATGTGTACATATTTGTCTATTGTAGTATGAAGCCTATATATTGTATATGTGTAAATATTTTTCTATTCCAATAAGAAGCCTATGTATAGTATATGTGTACGTATTTGTCTATTTCAGTATGAAGCCTATGTATAGTATATGTGTACATATTTGTCTATTGCAGTATGAAGCCTCTATATAATATGTGTACGTATTTGTCAATTCCAATATAAAGTTTATGTATAGTATATGTGTAAATATTTTTCTATTCCAGTATGAAGCCTATATATTGTATATGTGTAAATATTTTTCTATTCCAATATGAAGCCTATATATAGTATATGTGTACATATTTGTCAATTATAATATGAAGCCTATATATAGTATATGTGTACATACTTGTCTATTGTAATATGAAGCCTCTATATAGTACATGTGTACATACTTGTCTTTTCCAATATGAAACCTATGTATAGCATATGTGTACATACTTGTCTATTCCAATATGAAACCCATATATAGTATATGTGTACATATTTGTCTATTCCAGTATGAAGCCTATATATAGCATATGTGTTATGTTTTTGAGAGCATAATGCAGTTCTGCACAGCCATGTTTTTCTAAATATAGCTTTTGTGTCCTAAGAATCCCCTTGACCTATAAAAGCCACTAAGTCAACTACAATAAGGATGTCATTATCCCCTTGACCTATAAAAGCTACTAAGTCAATTATAATTAGGATGTCATGATCCTATATGTACTCTGATGAAATTAATATTCAGATATTTATGGCAATGCCAACCTTCAAGAAACTCAAAATGTTTATCAAATTAATATGTACATATACTATATTTGATCATGTATATATTTATATTTATGTGACCTACTGGGTAAGTACATATGATACATTTGATTTCTGGTTGCCAAATCTCAAAATGCTGTGGTAATATTAAATTACAGCATAAATAAAGTTTGGGATTTTAACAGAATGATGTAAAGTTAATCTTCAGACCAAAGTAAAATTTAGGGGGAGGAAGAACACTGGAGTCATTTTGTTTTCTTCATTAGTATTGACTAAAATATATTTATGAAGTAAAAATGTTGAGGATGAACTCATGATATTAACTTTGCTAATTTAGGATCTAATTTTGAATATAGTTTACAAATGCCTTAAAGAACTCCATGAAAGAGAAGTGGGTATTTCCCCAACATTCTTCCAGGAGAAACAAATATTTTGCAGACATCACAGCAGTATGAAAAAAGCATCCTGACAAAATGCAGGACTCATCTACACTCACCACATCTTCAATATACACCTCAGGTGGATCTGCAAATGAAAAAACAATTTTGGTTAAAGGCAAAAAGTAAATCACTATATCCTTTGTAAGAAGACTAGCACATCTGAATCACTACATGCATCTACCAATACCCCATTGCTAGATGATAAACCCATTACTAGATGATGAGCCCATTACATAACTAGATGATAAACTCATTGCTAGATGACAAGCCCATTGCTAGATGACAAGCTCATTGCTAGATGACAAGCCCATTGCTAGATGACAAGCTCATTGCTAGATGACAAGCCCATTGCTAGATGACAAGCTCATTGCTAGATGATAAACTCATTGCTAGATGACAAGCCCATGCTAGATGATACAGCCATTGCTAGATGACAAGCCAATTACTAGATGACAAGCCAATTTTTAGATGACAAGCCCATTGCTAGATGACAAGCCAATTGCTAGATGTTACTGCCATTGCTAGATGATACAGCAATTGCTACATGACAATTCCATTGCTGGATGACAATTCCATTGCTGGATGACAAGTCCATTGCTAGCCAAATTTCATTTTGATTAAAAAGCTGGCTGGACATGGTAAAATCAAGACATCCCTACAGCACACAGTGAAGTTATATTTAATAAATCCACCCCAAAAATCATATCATAGTGAAATAATGTGGAGTAGAAAATATTTTGATACAAACCCACTGAAAAGTCATTGATATCTTGAAAATAACACATGTACATTTGATAATTTAGAAAATATTTAACACATGGATAAAGCTGCTATCTGCAATAGTTACAACTGATTTCTAACAGTTTGCAACATTTGCAATGATTTCTCACTTTGATTATTATTATCTTCTTCCATGTATGTGATACTTTGGAAAATGTCTTCACAGACTATTGTTGTTTGTTGTTCATTTTAAGCAATTTTTTTCAAAAAATATAGAAAGGATACATTAAATTATGCCTGTAATTCATCGAAATGCAAATGTTTGTTTTTTATTGGAAGGTTTCATTTATATACAGGTATCATTTTAATGCAAAATAAATGATTCCATTGCCCTTTGTGACGAAACCTCCTTTATAATGATATGTCTGCAAAGTCAGGCTTTAAGGAAGTGCTTGATTAGCTTCATCATGAGATTTCCATTTTTTCTCCATATGTTTTTTGGGAGGTCAATACTAAATTTTAAAATAATGAAATCTTATAATTAAATTTTAAAATAATGAAATCTTATAATTAAATTTTAAAATAATGAAATCTTATAATTAAAAAGATACATCATATATGAAATTGAACATTTGATAAGTAATATTTTTTTCTTTAAAGGCACTTGTACATTTGATCAGCAATGCTGACTTTGATAAGCAATGATGGCTTTGATAAGCAATATTGGCTTTAAAAACACATGTACATTTGATAAGCAATATTGGTTTTCAAGGCACTTTTACATTTGATAAGCAGTATTGGCTTTAAAGGCACTTGTACATTTGATAAGCAGTATTGGCTTTAAAGACATAGGTACATTTGATAAGCAATATTGGTTTTCAAGACACTTGTACATTTGATAAGCAATATTGGCTCTAAAGACACTTGTACATTTGAAAAGCAATATTGGCTCTAAAGACACTTGTACATTTGATAAGCAATATTGGCTTTCAAGACACTTGTACATTTGATAAGCAATATTGACTTTCAAGACACTTGTACATTTGATAAGCAATATTGACTTTAAAGACAGTACAAGCACAATGAAAATGGTTTACTTTTCAATTAGTGCAAGTAGTAGAATCAGCTATGGTCATCAGTCTGAAAGTTGCCAAAAAATAGAAATTGCTGTGTGAATCTAAATAAGAACTGATTTTAGGGATGTAATTAAAAAAAATATGAATCTAATTGACAGTTGATTTAAGGAATCTAATTTAGAGTTTATCAGAGGAAGGTGGTTGGAGCATTCTAAATAAAACTTCAATTTTCTACAACAGAATAAGGCAATGTTAACTTGTATGCAGTTTTCAAATCAATCTCTCCCTCTAAAATTTTTTATCAGCATGTCACAACTGAACTCCACATAATCTCTTTTTGGATGTACTTAAATAGTTTTATAGCAATGTTGTATTCATGTCAGCCTTGATAGGCAAACATGCTGCAACCCAGGAAGATCACCTGTAGTTACCAAAGCAACTCCCCTTCATGTCAAATACTCTGAACTCTGTCAGAAGATAATTTTTTACATTAAAGTGGACCATAGCTCCACTATTTAAAAGGCATGTTCTATTGAATGATACCTGTAAGGATTACAAGGCTTTTATTGCATCCATAATACCATATTGAAATGGAATTGTCAATTAAAAACTGAATTGAATTTCAAGCCATTAGTTACTGCCATGAAATAAGGCCATCTCTGGAAAACATGGTAATATCAACGTTCATTTTCCAGGCATTTATAAGGTAAAATCAGGTAACAAAGTGTTCATTTTTATGGAACCCATTTAGGATTTTAAATCTAGAGAACAAGGTAACAAAGATCAATATTTTCAGTAAATAACAAGATTACAAGAATAAAGAAACCTCCCCATATCCCTGAGAGAGCCTCAAAAATGAATTCTTACTAATGACTAAATAAAATGTGCCTTGAACAAAAGTCAAGCTCACCTTGACAAAACCCCCGAAAGTTAAATTCTAAATATATAATTGTTTTGATGAAGAAATCCAGCAGATCTCATGTACTGTGATCCTTTTCTCATGTCACAATCCTTTCATTGGTGTGACACTTGAACAGTTTCAATTTAAATACTGTGCTTTACCTGTACAAGTCGCAGGGTCTTAAAATGAATAAATTGACAATCCATAGGAGGTGTTACCTGAGGTAGTCATGAAATAACTTTCAATCTTTCTTCTCAGTCTGAAAAAGTAGTATTTGTATTCTTTCATACTTGCATGTAACTGTTTTACACATTTTTATACAGTCAAGTAATGATAACCATTTGAAGTTGCAAATATACTATTGTAGAATAAATTGTGCACCATTTTAATTATGAATTCTAATTATCTATGAAGCTAATCTTAAGATCAGTTAAAAATTTAAAAATTAATGTCTTCATATCTATATATATATATATATATATATATATATATATATATACATATGGGCCCTGCATGGCCAAGTGGTCTAAAGCGCTGTCCATTATGGATCAATGCCATCTCATCTCTGCCTGCATGGGTTCAAGTCTAAGATTCAGCAAATGTAGACATGTGAGAAAGCTTGCAAGTAGCTTCTTGTGGGTTGGTGGTTATTTCTGGGGATTTTCCGGTTTCTTCCTCCACCATTATTACTGGCTGCCATGTATAGCCTATCATGTGCTGAAAAATGGCGTTAAGCAAAGCAACAATAACAATATATATATATATATATATATATATATATATATATATATATATATATATATATATATATATATATATATATATATATATATATAGACACACACACATACATAATACATACATACATCCATATGCAGAAACTAGTGAGATGGGAGAAAGAGATTTATATAGAGACTTTCATTTTCTCTGCATACCTCATTTCCTAAATAAAAACCACTGACCTTTCTTTTTCTTTTCTTATCAACATTCCTGCACAAATACTGTTCATAAGGCAAATACAAGGTCGCAACTGCAAACACCTCGTGACACCATCTTGGTAAAGTACCTATATTGACAGCAGTCATACTGCACTAAAATGAAGCCTTCAAAAAAGCAAATGTTTTTAATTGTTTATGATTTCTATAACATGCTGAATGCCTTGTAAAATTGTAAATTTGATAGCCTGTAAAATACCCCCCAAACTCAGCCATTGCAGGTCCCAAACCCAGATGTAAAAGAAGGTGGGTTCAGTATGGGGCTAGCACCCTGACCCTATAAAATGCAACTTGCTACTGGGCATTAGTGAAACAAGATGGACTCAATCTGGACAAAGAAGACTGATGACAGGAGAGATGATATACAATACCATCTCTCCTGCCATCAGTCTTCTTTGTGTACATGAGGAAGATGAAGTGCCTCATAAACAGTGGATGGGGCTCATGATGTCAAAGTATAAACAGTGGATGGGGCTCATGATGTCAAAGTATAAACAGTGGATGGGGCTCATGATGTCAAAGTATAAACAGTGGATGGGGCTCATGATGTCAAAGTATAAACAGTGGATGGGGCTCATGATGTCAAAGTATAAACAGTGGATGGGGCTCATGATGTCAAAGTATAAACAGTGAATGGGGCTCATGATGTCAAAGTATAAACAGTGGATGGGGCTCATGATGTCAAAGTATAAACAGTGGATGGGGCTCATGATGTCAAAGTATAAACATTGGATGAGGCTCATGATGTCAAAGTATAAACAGTGGATGGGGCTCATGATGTCAAAGTATAAACAGTGGATGGGGCTCATGATGTCAAAGTATAAACAGTGGATGGGGCTCATGATGTCAAAGTATAAACAGTGGATGGGGCTCATGATGTCAAAGCATAAACAGTGGATGGGGCTCATGATGTCAAAGTATAAACAGTGGATGGGGCTCATGATGTCAAAGTATAAACAGTGGATGGGGCTCATGATGTCAAAGTATAAACAGTGGATGGGGCTCATGATGTCAAAGCAAGCATATAATGCACTGATAGCATAGGAACCACATGAGAAAATAAAGATGAATGATGGTGAAGAAAAAGAGAAGGATCAGTATTACAATAGACTACAGAACATAGTAGAGAACTTCCAGACAAAGACATCAACATCCTCAAAGGGATTTCAATGTCAAAACTGGGTCAGAAACCACAGGGTATGTACATGCCATGGGGATCCATGGCTTGGGGGAGATGAAGTTTGGGAATGGAGAGAGATTCACAGACCTTTGTGTACCATCTTTCCCCACAAGATAATCCACAAGAACACATGGATATCACCAGACCATGTAACAGAAAATCAGCTTGACCACATCTGCATTGCCAAGGAGTTTAGAAGATCCCTACAAGATATGAGGGTGCAGAGGGGAGCAGACATGGCATCTGACCACTATCAGTTGTTGCAAGGATGACATCTAAAGAGTTATATATTGCCAAATGCTGACAGCCAAGCATGACATCTAAAGGGTTATATAGTCAATTGCTGACACCAAGCATGACATCTAAAGGGTTATATATTGTCAATTGCTGACACCAAGCATGACATCTAAAGAGTTATATAGTCATATGCTGACACCAAGCATGACATCTAAAGAGTTATATATAGTTAATTGCTGACACCAAGCATGATATTTTAAGGGTTATATCATCAATTGCTGACACCAAGCATGACATCTAAAGAGTTATCTATTGTCAATTGCTGACACCAAGCATGACATCTAAAGAGTTTTATATAGTTAATTGCTGACACCAAGCATGATATTTTAAGGGGTATATAGTCAATTGCCAACACCAAGCATGACATCTAAAGAGTTATATATTGTCAATTGCTGACACCAAGCATGACATCTAAAGAGTTATATATAGTTAATTGCTGACACCAAGCATGATATTTTAAGGGGTATATAGTCAATTGCCAACACCAAGCATGACATCTAAAGAGTTATATATTGTCAATTGCTGACACCAAGCATGAATCTAAAGAGTTATATATAGTTAATTGCTGACACCAAGCATGACATCTAAAGAGTTATATAGTCAATTGTTGACACCAAGCATGACATTTAGAGTGTTATATATAGTTAATTGCTGACACCAAGCATGATATTTTAAGGGTTATATCATCAATTGCTGACACCAAGCATGACATCTAAAGAGTTATACATTGTCAAATACTGACACCAAGCATGACATCTAAAGGGTTATATATTGTCAAATGCTATTCCCATATTTAGTTGGGTAACTTTTTATGCTAATTCCTGTGTTTTAAGTTGGGTAACTCTGTATAACTAATTTCTGTGTATTTAATTGGGTAACCTTTTGATGTTAATTCATGTTTTTTTTTTAAGTTGGGTAACTCTGTATAACTAATTCCTGTGTATTTAATTGGGTAACCTTTTGATGCTAATTCCTGTGTTTTAAGTTGGGTAACTCTGTATAACTAATTCCTGTGTATTTAATTGGGTAACCTTTAGATGCTAATTCCTGTGTTTTAAGTTAGGTAACTCTGTATAACTAATTTCTGTGTATTTAACTGGGTAACCTTTTGATGCTAATTCATGTGTTTAAAGCTGGCTAATTCAGTAATGCTAATTCCAGTGTAATAATCTGGTAATTTTGTAATTCTTAATCATGTGTATTTAGTTGGTTTACTTTATAATGCTAATTCCTGTTTTAATTTAGGTAACTTTGTAATGTTTATGGCACACAATATTATATTTTAAAACTGAGCTATTTAATGAGTAACTACCCTGAGTCTCAATAAAACTGAGCCAAAAATGGGTTATTGACTTGAGTCTCAATAAAACTGAGTCAAAAATGGGTAATTGCCTTGAATCTCAATAAAACTGAGCAGAGACTTCATGAAATTCACAGTTGGGACCATTGTCTTGATTTTCACGGGTCATTATTTAGTTGAATGGCTAGCATGCAGGCTAATTAAAGGAGTACTGGCTTTAATTCCCCAGTGAGGCTGGTTTGGCTGCCATATTGTATACTTCATTTGGACACTTTGCTCTTATTGTACAAAATAAACAAAGTCACTAGGCAAGCATCTTCAATGCAGGCTGAACTCTATCAAATGTTATTGCACCTCTCTCATGCTGATTGTTTTAACCTGCCATAACACTAAATAAATACCTACCTAAGCAAGAACTATAGGTGGAGTCTTTAACAATACAAGCAAGTCAGTAGAATTTACATAAGTTTAATTATCTTTTCTTTTTTCTATTTTAATATGACCTTTTCTCTGCTTTGTTTATTTTAATATGACATTTTCTGTTATTTTTCTATTTTACTATGACCTTTACTCTGCCTTTCCCATATTTCATATATTGAAAAGACTTTCTTGGAAGCAAAATTTAATTTAAAGCAGCAGGACTCACTGCAATGGCAATATATGCAGTAGCTTTTTATGGCACATCAGTACAATAGAGGCTATATAGTAGCAGCTAGATGTGATACCCAAAAATTGCAAGCATCAATTGCACAAACATTTAGGAAGACAAAACTCTTTGAAATAAATGAAAACATCCGGTATCTTCTGTTGTTTTCCTTTTTTTACCTTACTATTCTAAGAGTTTCTATCATCTGTTTCCCTCAATCTGAAGTATTGTTGTTGTTGTTGTTATAGGGTTTAATGCCATTTTTCAGCACAATATAGGCTATAAATGGCGGCCAGTATTAGTGGTGGAGGAAGAATCCTGGAAAACCCCGGGAAGAACCACTGACCACGAGAAGCTACTGGCAGGCTTTCTCACTTAACCATGTTAGCCAAGTCTGGACTTGAACTCACGCAGACAGATGTGAAATGGCAGTGATCCGTCAAACTGAAGTGTAAAGCTCTCTTTCATAAGATACAGATGTCATTGTGAGAAGACATCTATCTTTAAATGTCTTGACCAGACTGGGCTGTCTTTTGGATCCAGACTCCAATAATAAAATAAGGTTCTGATATCTTTAAGAATTAAGGGCACTCCATTGACCTTTTTTCTTATACCCTTCCCACATCCATAAAACTTTATATTTTTTTTTACTATCCATTACTAGTCTGATAAAATGTCATGAACTGAACAGTTTCATTAATAACATTTTATTTTCTTTCCTGTGTCCTGTTCAGTCAAACTTCATTCCTGATTTTATGAACTACCAACATTTCCATATTTACCTGTTACTTATATCAGAGCTTCAAAGAGCCCAGTATCTCCACAAACTGTAACTGAACATGTGTTTATGTCATTGAGTCAGTTTTTCTGGGATTGTGGGGAATTTTAAATATGTGTTTATTCTACATGCATCACATATTATTAAGATATATCAATTTTTAACATTTGTATTTTTTTTCCTGATATAAAACCCATTTTCAAAATTTTATACAGTAATTATTTAGCAGTTATGTGCATCGTGCATTTTGTGTTGACAAGTTTCCTCCCTGTATGTCTTCAGTTCAATTGATTCAATATAATCCCAGAATCACTTTTAAATAAATTTGTTGCAAACATTATGTTATTTTTGAAGGAAGATTTCTATATTTTTTAGTGCAAGGTAAAATGGCATTGTATGTATGCAAATACAAACAGGCAATTTCTTCCATCCAACAGGCTCTTCTGGTGAACAAGTTGAAAATAGGTTACAACAAAAATCACATCATTTATAGGGAAGTCAAACAAAATTTCAATACAGCATTTCATGATGAACATTTCTGCCAGGGTTAGTCATTCTGTAGAAATAGAAAAGCAAATGTGACAGACAGTGGATGAACAATGTACAAACTGACTGTAGGTATATGACAAAGAGCCCTATGGACAGACTGACTGTAGGTATATGACAAAGAGCCCTATGGACAGACTGACTGTAGGTATATGACAAAGAGCCCTATGGACAGACTGACTGTAGTTATTTGACAAAGAGCCCTATGGACAGACTGACTGTAGGTATATGACAAAGAGCCCTATGGACAAACTGACTGTAGGTATATGACAAAGAGCCCTATGGACAGACTGACTGTAGTTATATGACAAAGAGCCCTATGGACAGAATGACTGTAGTTATATGACAAAGAGCCCTACCATTAACTCATATAACCTTCAGCCTGATGAACTAATAGTTGATCTTTCAAAAATGCTGTAAGGTCCCCTCCACACTAATTTACTTTGGACTAGAAAGATTTAAATATGACATGGATGCCTGAATCAATGTAAATGAAGGAAAAAAGCTTCATGTCAAAATAAGGGTCATAAGATTTGATATGACATGGATGCCAATCAATAAAATGCAAATGAAGAATAAAACTTCATGTCAAAAAAAGAACCATAACTCCTTATGATTCCATATGACACTGATGCCCCAATCAATATAATGCAAATGAAGGACAAAGCTTAATGTCAAAATAAGGGTTGTAAAGTTTGATATTACATTGTTGCCCAAAGGTTAAAGCTTCTAAGGACAAAGGTTTATGCCAAAATAAGGGCCATAACTTCTTAAGATTTGATCTGACATGGATGCCCCAATCAAAATAATGCAAATGAAGGATCGTGCTTTATGCCAAAATAAGGGCCATAACTCCTTAAGATTCGATCTGACATTGATGCCCCAAAGAACATAATATAAATGAAGGACAAAGCTTCATGCCAAAATAAGGATCTCAAGTCCTTAAGATTCGATACGACATGGATGACCCAATAGGAAGGATAAAGCTTCTTGTCAAAATGAAGGCCATAACTCCTTAAGATTCTGTCATAAAATGATGTAGCTATCTTAACTGATAAGGATGTGAAATTGCCAATGTCACTAAATGTATTTGATTATTTGACAGGGTGATTATGACAATTATAATAATAAAAATAGGCTGGAACAAAAATCTAAAATCAATAACAGCTTCTGACAGTGTGATAGTTGATAGGACTTTGCAAATACTGAAACACAACCATGCAGCAAAGATAATATGTTAGATTTCATTGATATTGATCTTTGTGAGCAATTTTTAGTATAGTGAAGCTATTGAAATCTGACCAGGATATCCTATTTGATGTGATTTAATACTGTTTAACTCGGACTTTTTCATTTTTGGGGTATAGAGATGCAGTCAAGCATAAGCATTTAGACCTAGAAAATTATGATTGTTCATTATAAATGATAGGATCCTTTTAACTACTGTTAACACATATCAGTCTACTTGGGATAGAGTTTTGCTTTACTATTGTAATCCTTCTCATGGAGGTCACAAATGTTAGCCTTCATATGTTAGCCTCTTTAATCTCCAGATTTCCTGCTCAATATACAATAACATAAAAATAGTTTCTCTTTCCCAAGAATGATAATAAGCAGATGTACTAAAATTTAGAAAAAAAACTGCATGACCATTATTTAACCAGTCACAAATACAACATAAACATTTAATTATTTCTTAAACATCATGTTTGAAAAGAAAAGTAAGGGGGGGGGTTGTAAATCCAGAGCACTTTGTTTACATATATCTGCAATTACAATTACAATACAGTGGAACCTTGTTAATCCAGACACCTTTGTTCCCAGTAAATATGTCCAGATTAATTTGTTTTCTAGGTAATTGAATCAGACAACATTTTAATTTCACAATGTGATTGTATGCACTTACAGGCATTTGCTAGCTGTACATGTATATTCAATAATGGTGTTAATAAATTAATGAATGCAGCTACCGACTTGTGCTTATTTCACATTATTATAAAATGCACTTCTACATAAATATAAACTTAACAATTATTGGCAAATCATTTATACCCTGGCTGGTATTTGTACTTGCTTGATGGTGTCACCACAATAATGTAAAAATTACAAACATATCTTTCAGTTAAATGTATTATAGTAAACTAATAAAATGCAGTCATTTTTTGAAGTCATATTTTTACAACTGTCATAACTGCTAATGAGCCAATAATTGACATTGCTTTTTTTTTGAAATGAAACACTATTGTGTCCAAAAATTTAAATCAATCAACTTTATTTGTATAGCCATCAATAAACTGTAAATACATACAATTGCTAAACAACAAAGAGATCTAACTACACACACAATTTATTAACCATATTTTATTACAAAAGTGTGGATGATTTGATCCCAGTTTGTTTGTTTAATTATTGTGTTATTAATTAAATAAACAGACATTATTTTTTAAAATCATTGGTTAAAATACATGCTACTTTAGGTTTTTCCATTCATGACAAAGTTGCACACCTCCAAATTTGTGAATTTTGAATTTTCTTATTTTTGGACCGATTATTTTTGGATAATGAGGCAAATTTATTAGTAATTTTACACCTTGGTCCCCAATTAATATTTTAGTCATTTTACCTTTTAAAGGAATATTTCCATAGACTTGTGATCATAAACAATTGTCACACACATCTTTAAATTTTGCGATCATTGTGCAGTTTTTAAGTTTATATTAACCCAGGTGAAGAACTCATGTGGGTTTTGGGGAACCTTTAGGCTCAGAACATACTTTGTGGAAAACAATATGTCCATAGAAATTAAAATTTTAAGCATAAATTTTATCATTTGTTTTTGGCTAATGTTATCAGCTCTTGACAACGCCTAAAATAAATTGATCAATTTGAAATACTCAGTGAATTCAAAGCTGATTTCTGCATAACTCAGGTAAATTTTACTCATTAATAGATGGAACTTTTGTAGAAGGGCTGTCACAGGTTTTGTTTCATTGCCTACCCCCCATATCAGATTTATTCATAACAACTTAAATCCAGTATTTTATAAATGGTTACCTAAAATTTTTATTGTGTTATCTTAATTGTTCTCTTAAAATAATCTAAAGAAATGAATAATTTATTGTGATTTGTTTACATTTACTAGAAATCTATGTACATTGCAGCACAGTAATTACAGATTGAATTTCCATAATTACAGGTCTAATTACATACTGAATTTCCATAATTACAGGTCTAATTACATATTGAATTTCCATAACTACAGGCCCCAATTTCATACTGAACTCCATAATTACAAGCTCCAAATCATCCAAGTCTTTCATTACAATTCTCTGACAATACAGCAGAAGTTTATTTCATTGAAATCTTGTTGCAGTGGAGAGATTTACATACATTGATGATGGCCTGTTGATGAATATGAGGCAATTTTAAGATGTCACTATTTCTATCTAGACAGGCAGACTGATGATAATTTCACACCAAAGGCATACTTAACATGACAGTTAAGTTATTGACTGTAGGGAAGGGGTCACTTTGGCATGTGTCACTCAAAATTGTGTCACATGCAGGTTGTTCATACCAAGGCCCAGTTTCAAATCTTAAAAATTTACACTCAAATTGAGATTTTGAAAATATTTTGCTTACATCAGACAATGCCAGTACTGTTGTCAGTGAAATAGAGAAAGTTTAAAGGGTAAAAACTACTTTTTACAATTTGATATTGAAACCTTTTCATTCTTGAAAAGAGAGTTCAAGAAGGCTTCAAATTTGAGGAAGTCCATACAATAATAAACATGTGAAAAAAATCACAATTTGAGGAGTCCATGCAATAAGAAACATGTTTTTAAAAAATCACATTTTAAGGATGAAGTCTGGAGATGTTTCATGAAACTGGTACTAGCACTGATTGACTGTCATAATGTGTCATGAAACTGGTACTAGCAATGACTGACTGCCATAATGTGTCATGTAACTGGTACTAGCACTGATTGACTGTCATAATGTGTCATGAAACTGGTACTAGCAATGATTGACTGTCATAATGTGTCATGAAACTTTACTAGCACTGATTGACTATCATAATGTGTCATGAAACTGGTACTAGCACTGATTGACTGTCATAATGTGTCATGAAACTGGTACTAGCAATGACTGACTGCCATAATGTGTCATGTAACTGGTACTAGCACTGATTGACTGTCATAATGTGTCATGAAACTGGTACTAGCAATGATTGACTGTCTTAATGTGTCATGAAACTGGTACTCGCAATGATTGACTGTCATAATGTGTCATGAAACTTTACTAGCACTGATCGACTATCATAATGTGTCATGAAACTGGTACTAGCACTGATTGTCTGTCATAATGTGTCATGAAACTGGTACTAGCAATGATTGACTGTCATAATGTGTCATGAAACTGGTACTAGCACTGATTGACTGTCATAATGTGTCATGAAACTGGTACTAGCAATGACTGACTGCCATACTGTGTCATGTAACTGGTACTAGCACTGATTGACTGTCATAATGTGTCATGAAACTGGTACTAGCAATGATTGACTGTCATAATGTGTCATGAAACTGGTACTAGCACTGATTGACTGTCATAATGTTTCATGAAACTGGTACTAGCAATGACTGACTGCCATAATGTGTCATGTAACTGGTACTAGCACTGATTGACTGTCATAATGTGTCATGAAACTGGTACTAGCAATGATTGACTGTCATAATGTGTCATGAAACTGGTACTAGCAATGATTGACTGTCATAATGTGTCATGAAACTTTACTAGCACTGATTGACTATCATAATGTGTCATGAAACTGGTACTAGCACTGATTGACTGTCATAATGTGTCATAAAACTAGTACTAGCAATGATTGACTGTCATAATGTGTCATGAAACTGGTACTAGCACTGATTGACTGTCATAATGTGTCATGAAACTGGTACTAGCAATGATTGACTGTCATAATGTGTCATGAAACTGGTACTAGCAATGATTGACTGTCATAATGTGTCATGAAACTGGTACTAGCAATGATTGACTGTCATAATGTGTCATGAAACTGGTACTAGCACTGATTGACTGTCATAATGTGTCATTATACTGGTACTAGCAATGACTGACTGCCATAATGTGTCATGTAACTGGTACTAGCACTGATTGACTGTCATAATGTTTCATGAAACTGGTACTAGCAATGATTGACTGTCATAATGTGTCATGAAACTTTACTAGCACTGATTGACTATCATAATGTGTCATGAAACTGGTACTAGGACTGATTGACTGTCATAATGTGTCATGAAACTTTACTAGCACTGATTGACTATCATAATGTGTCATGAAACTGGTACTAGGACTGATTGACTGTCATAATGTGTCATGAAACTGCTACTAGCAATGATTGACTGCCATAATGTGTCATGAAACTTTACTAGCACTGATAGACTATCATAATGTGTCATGAAACTGGTACTAGCACTGATTGACTGTCATAATGTGTCATGAAACTGGTACTAGCAATGATTGACTGTCATAATGTGTCATGAAACTGGTACTAGCAATGACTGACTGCCATAATGTGTCATGTAACTGGTACTAGCACTGATTGACTGTCATAATGTTTCATGAAACTGGTACTAGCAATGATTGACTGTCATAATGTGTCATGAAACTGGTACTAGCAATGATTGACTGTCATAATGTGTCATGAAACTTTACTAGCACTGATTGACTATCATAATGTGTCATGAAACTGGTACTAGGACTGATTGACTGTCATAATGTGTCATGAAACTGGTACTAGCAATGATTGACTGTCATAATGTGTCATGAAACTGGTACTAGCAATGATTGACTGTCATAATGTGTCATGAAACTGGTACTAGCAATGATTGACTGTCATAATGTGTCATGAAACTGGTACTAGCAATGATTGACTGTCATAATGTGTCATGAAACTGGTACTAGCAATGATTGACTGTCATAATGTGTCATGAAACTGGTACTAGCAATGATTGACTGTCATAATGTGTCATGAAACTGGTACTAGCAATGATTGACTGTCATAATGTGTCATGAAACTGGTACTAGCAATGATTGACTGTCATAATGTGTCATGAAACTTTACTAGCACTGATTGACTATCATAATGTGTCATGAAACTGGTACTAGCACTGATTGACTGTCATAATGTGTCATAAAACTGGTACTAGCACTGATTGACTGTCATGATGTTTCATGAAACTGGTACTAGCAATGATTGACTGTCATAATGTGTCATGAAACTGGTACTAGCACTGATTGACTGTCATAATGTGTCATGAAACTTTACTAGCACTGATTGACTATCATAATGTGTCATGAAACTGGTACTAGGACTGATTGACTGTCATAATGTGTCATGAAACTGGTACTAGCAATGATTGTCATAATGTGTCATGAAACTGGTACTAGCAATGACTGACTGCCATAATGTGTCATGTAACTGGTACTAGCACTGATTGACTGTCATAATGTTTCATGAAACTGGTACTAGCAATGATTGACTGTCATAATGTGTCATGAAACTGGTACTAGCACTGATTGACTATCATAATGTGTCATGAAACTGGTACTAGGACTGATTGACTGTCATAATGTGTCATGAAACTGGTACTAGCAATGATTGACTGTCATAATGTGTCATGAAACTGGTACTAGCACTGATTGACTGTCATAATGTGTCATGAAACTGGTACTAGCAATGACTGACTGCCATAATGTGTCATGTAACTGGTACTAGCACTGATTGACTGTCATAATGTTTCATGAAACTGGTACTAGCAATGATTGACTGTCATAATGTGTCATGAAACTGGTACTAGCAATGATTGACTGTCATAATGTGTCATGAAACTTTACTAGCACTGATTGACTATCATAATGTGTCATGAAACTGGTACTAGGACTGATTGACTGTCATAATGTGTCATGAAACTGGTACTAGCAATGATTGACTGTCATAATGTGTCATGAAACTGGTACTAGCAATGATTGACTATCATAATGTGTCATGAAACTGGTACTAGCAATGATTGACTGTCATAATGTGTCATGAAACTGGTACTAGCAATGATTGACTGTCATAATGTGTCATGAAACTGGTACTAGCACTGATTGACTGTCATAATGTGTCATAAAACTGGTACTAGCACTGATTGACTGTCATAATGTGTCATGAAACTGGTACTAGCAATGATTGGCTGTCATAATGTGTCATGAAACTGGTACTAGCAATGATTGACTGTCATAATGTGTCATGAAACTTTACTAGCACTGATTGACTATCATAATGTGTCATGAAACTGGTACTAGGACTGATTGACTGTCATAATGTGTCATGAAACTGGTACTAGCAATGATTGACTGTCATAATGTGTCATGAAACTGGTACTAGCAATGATTGACTGTCATAATGTGTCACTGGGCAAGGCACTTTGATTCAATTGTGCTGACAACATCAAATAATCAAATGAGTTCATTAGATAAATTTCTTTTCTTTTATATGATATAAGTGATCTGCACTGAGGAAAAGAAATTTAGAAACCTGCAGTGAAAAATAAATATGCTTATAAATGTGTATACAGTACAGTTCATAATTGTGTAATGAAAGCAATGAATCCTCCTTATGCCATTCAGTTTAATCAATGTAATTCCATGTAACATAATTGCTCCCTATGCACTCTGGGTCTGCATATGTAATCCCATCTTACTTGATTGCAACTTATGCCATCCAGATCATCCAATGTAATTTCATCTAACATACCTGCTCCCTATGCCATCAAGGTCAACCATGTAATTCCATGGAACATATTTACTCAACCTATGTAATCCCATCATACATAATTTCTCCCTATGCCATCCAGTCAACCTATGCAATCCCATCTAACATAATTTCTCCCTATGCCATCTAGGTCAGCCTATGTAATCCCATTGAACATAATTACAACCTATGCCATTCAGTTCATCCTAGATAATCCAATCAAGATAATTGCTCTTTAGCAAAATGTTATCTGGATTTTAAACCATCCCCTTATATCAGTTAGCCATATTATGTGGATACATCAAAATGATAAGAAGAGTCCCTTGAAAGGATTTATGCTCTAATAGTGAAAAAGAATTTCTAGGAATTTTAGATAAGATAATTTCTTTCTTTTAACTGCAGAGTGTTGAAACCCTCACTGATATTGAACAATAAGATTTTTTAATTAGCCACTGTGGCAGCCATAGTAGATGTAAGCATTTTTAATTAGCCACTGTGGCAGCCATAGTAGATGTAAGTATTTTTAATTAGCCACTGTGGAAGCCATATTAGATGCAAGCATTTTTAATTAGCCACTGTGGCAGCCTTATTAGATGTAAGTATTTTTAATTAGCCACTGTGGCAGCCATACTTGATGTAAGATTTTTCAATTAGCCACTGTGGCAGCCATATTAGATGCAAGATTAGCACCAATTTTATTATGGCAAACTGAACACCATTAGAAGACTTTTATTGAAAACATTCAGAAGAATTAGGGAAAACATTTTGAATATGATCACTGTGTCAGACATTATAATTAGTCATCTTGTGAAAACTAAGTTGAATTTCCATATTAAGAGTTTCAGGATGACTGCCATGGTGGTCATACTAAATGTCAGATTGGCAGCATTTTCATTTAGTTCCAACTAATCTTCTGGTGACAATCCCATGTTGAAATGACTAGGAGAAGTAGTGATATGATTTTCAGGATGACTGCCATGGTGGTCATACTAAATGTCAGATTGGCAGCATTTTCATTTAGTTCCAACTAATCTTCTGGTGAAAATCCCATGTTGAAATAACTAGGAGAAGTAGTGATATGATTTTCAGGATGACTGCCATGGTGGTCATTCTAAATGTCAGATTGGCAGCATTTTCATTTAGTTCCAACTAATCTTCTGGTGAAAATCCCGTGTTGAAATGACTAGGAGAAGTAGTGATATGATTTTCAGGATGACTGCCATGGTGGTCATACTAAATGTCAGATTGGCAGCATTTTCATTTAGTTCCAACTAATCTTCTGGTGAAAATCCTGTGTTGAAATGACTAGGAAAAGTAGTGATATGATTTTCAGGATGACTGCCATGGTGGATTGGCACAATTTTCATTGGGACTGACTAGACATTCTAATAAATATTTTAGTCAAAATTCTGTGATGATCTATTCAGGAGAGTAGAAGGAAGAAGCTGTGGAATCCATATTGGTTGCATTTAGAACCATCTAGGTATTGGAATGAATGTGTGTGTGTGTCCTATTGGCATGACAGTCCTCCAAGTACTCCTAGTTTAGTAGTGATAACAGACAGATGGACAATAGATGTCACGACTGACAGACAACAGGTCATCTCATAAGCTCTCTTGGTCTATGATGAACAAAGCTAAATATTTCAATGGGTACCCCCATTCACTGCCATTTAAATATACTCCATTCACAGTCACTTAAATCTCTCCTGCTATATAATTGCTGTACATAATCACATTTCTACATTTTGGATTCTAAACATGCATTCTTATAGTAATCTGTACAAATCCACTTCAAGGTAAAAGAATTCAAGTAGGCAATACATGAAAACATTCAACACTCACTCATAGCCATTAGACTGGACTGATTACTTGCTATACAAAACTAGAGATATTCATAAAACTAATTTATTCGGGATTGACCTTTGGGAAAGGGCAAGCCTTTTTCATTCTAACCAACAGTCGTTTTCTCTTATCTGAGATAATTTTCTCAACTAATATCTTTCTAATTATTTATGAATCAGGGCAAGAAAATTTTTTTCAAGTTATGCCACAACTAGAAATAATTTTCAAAAATTCACAGGTTCATCATCTACCACTGAAAATGATAAAGTCAGATCCTTCCTTAAGACTTCATGAATATCACAGTACACTATGAAATCTATAGGCATCAATATTACAGTATCTTTACAATTACACTTTATTAAATCTATATGTGTAAATTATATAATTAGCATTACATTCAATGACACAATACTTTGTCCCCTGACAAAAGTATACACTTTAATGTTCAAATTTTGTTTTGGATCTTAGAACAATGCTTCACGTCTAGTATTGCTCATTGGTATCAACATTTGATACATCATCATCTAATGGGAAACTGCAAATTGCTGTAACTACAGAGGAATGTGCTTACAACAGATTAACAAAAAGCATGAAAATTTCTAAGATTGGTTGGGTGTGTCTATGGCACATCAACACAAGTAGGTTATTTAGTCCCAAGGCAACTAAAATATGGTGCCTTTCCCAAGGATGTTGCCTCCATTATCCATCTCTTATGCATTTCATGACATGCATTCTATGACATGCACTTTATAACAATGCATTTTAACACACCTGGTCTACTTGCCCTGGTCTAAAAAGGGGGATAATTCTAGGAATTATATTGAAGTTATGCCATGAAAAAGATTAATGGATCTGGTAATTCAACGCTTATCAATAGGCATGTTGTATGTCTCAGAAAAATGTAACAAAACAATTCAAATAGTTGGGGGAAAATGTTTATAAGATGCATTAGAGGATGACTAAAGTTTTCTTTCATACAACATGAATTGGAATTGATACAAATCTAACTAGACAAATGAACAAAAATGTCCCCAATTTTTGATACAATAATTATGCATTGGAAATTGAGATACAAATAAAACTGATTAAGAAGAAGAATAGTCTAATGTCCACTTCAGAATATTACTTAGTTCAGGTTTTTTTTAGAAATTTGTACAGGATCTGTCATATGAAGTGTACATATTCCATTCATGCTATAGTTAACTTAATGTTGAACAGTTTTCTTGACAGGTGTACAAATTTGATTCCTTTTATAACAACCATTTTTTGGCTGTCTTAGATGAATGAAAGGTGATTTAAAAGCTGTCAGTTCAAACTGACTAGATGCATTGGAAAATGATGGCTCTTTAAACTACTTCTCAACAGGTCCACAAATATAATGATTATTATTATTATTATTATTATTATTATTATTATTATTATTATTATTATTATTATTATTAAAACGTTATTTCGCTATTTATATCTCACTTTTACAAATAAACTCAAAGATCTGACTGCTTTTATAGTAATCATTTTTTGTTTATTGTAAAGTATTTAGACAAAACAACTGATTCAACTAGAGTTTAGATTTATTTTAAATGCATTACAAAATCATGGCTCTTGGACTGATGTACTGTATCATACAGCTTTACCAATTAAGATAGAATCATCAACCATTTGATAAAAGTCAATAGATGCTGTCTAGGATTCTTATCTAGCCACAACTATAATAAAGACTTCAAATGATATGCTACCAGTCTTAAGTACTGCCCAGTAATCCCTTTGATTTTCAGCTACCAGTCTAAAGTACTGCCCAGTAATCCCTTTGATTTTCAGCTACCAGTCTAAAGTACTGCCCAGTAATCCCCTTGATTTTCAGCTACCAGTCTAAAGTACTGCCCAGTAATCCCTTTGATTTTCAGCTACCAGTCTAAAGCACTGCCCAGTAATCCCCTTGATTTTCAGCTACCAGTCTAAAGTACTGCCCTTTAATCCCTTTGATTTTCAGCTACCAGTCTAAAATACTGCCCAGTAATCCCTTTGATTTTTAGCCTTACAAGGATGGCTTAACTTTTGGAAAGCAGATCTAGTATACCAATTAAAGTGGCTTGTGTCTAGGTATCAATGCTGGTATAAATAAGTATGGTCAAAACCACCTGGAGTCCTATTATAGGTAATACTCTTATCTGTTCACACTAAAGTCTGATTGAACTTTAGGTCTTTACTGAATTTGAAATTTTTGGTCTCACTAACATCAGACACTGACTGCTTTCAGCTCCAATATTTATATGGAAGATACTTATCTTAAAACCAGAATTCTATGATAATCTTCAGATAGTCATACTCTGTAAAAATGGTATACTAATTATAGTACAATTACTGATGTGGTATAATAATTATATCCACTAAAGTCATGTATTAACTGAATTACAATTACTGCCACAGTGCACTACCTATATCACAATTACCAAAGTGTTGTACTAATTATATCACAATTACCAAAGTGTTGTACTAATTATATCACAATTACTAAAGTGTTGTACTAATTATATCACAATTACCAAAGTGTTGTACTAATTATATCACAATTACCAAAGTGTTGTACTAATTATATCACAATTACCAAAGTGTTGTACTAATTATATCACAATTACCAAAGTGTTGTACTATATATATCACAATTACCAAAGTGTTTTACTAATTATATCACAACTACCAAAGTGCTGTACTAATTATATCACAATTACCAAAGTGTTGTACTATATATATCACAACTACTTAAGTGTTATACTAATTATATCACAATTACATAAGCAGTGTACTAATTATATCACAATTACATAAGCAGTGTACTAATTATATCACAATTACATAAGCAGTGTACTAATTATGTTAATAATTATTAATTATTTACACATGCAACAATTATTTAGGATTTCAATTTTTTTCCGTCTTAAATACATGGTTATCTTCTACTTTCTTTCTAAAACTTTTATACTTCTTGTACAAATATTATGGTATTATTTTATTTACAAACACAATTTTTACATGCAGACATTCCATCTGTAACTGGAAGATTAGCAGTAAAAATAAGGTCTAGTTGAAACTATAAGATTTAAAATCTTGATTTATTTTTAATTAGATTAAGTATACCTTCATAAGGATGTTGTCTTGATTTGTTTTTAATTAGATTAAGTATACCTTCATAAGGATGTTGTCTTGATTTGTTTTTAATTAGATTAAAAATACTTTCAAAAGGATGTTGTCTTGATTTGTTTTTAATTAGATAAAGTATACCTTCATAAGGATGTTGTCTTGATTTGTTTTTAATTAGATTAAGTATACCTTCATAAGGATGTTGTCTTGATTTGTTTTTAATTAGATTAAAAATACTTTCAAAAGGATGTTGTCTTGATTTGTTTTTAATTAGATTAAGTATACCTTCATAAGGATGTTGTCTTGATTTGTTTTTAATTAGATTAAAAATACTTTCAAAAGGATGTTGTCTTGATTTGTTTTTAATTAGATTAAGTATACTTTCATAAAGATGTTGTCTTGATTTATTTTTAATTAGATTAAAAATACTTTCATAAGGATGTTGTCTTGATTTAATTTTAATTAGATTAATTATACTTTCATAAAAATGCCAGCAAAGCATGATAGGCACCCTTCACCATGCTTCACCACCTCTCAAGTTAATTTTGGGTTTTAGCTGTGAATAGTTTTACCTGTGCCATATTAACCACATTGCTTGTTTGTTCATATTGTTATACAAGTAAAATCCCCAACTTATTTAAAGGCCAAATTGTTTGCCATGATAGCATAGGTCCTCACTGTGGGCGCCCAATTTTTTCCCTATACTTTGATGTACCTGGAAGGCCACAAAATATTCTCCTGCCATTATCCCAATTTTCAAAGTTTTCTCCTGAGGAATAATTTTAAATCTAATAACTAAAATTCATTAATAAGAATTCTAATGAAAACTATGATGAAAACAAGGATGTATGACAGATTCTAAGTTATCAGAGATTTAATTTGATGTCAAGTATTGTAAAATATCACTTCACTGAAAATAATCTCTGCAATAGTATATGCTCATAGTATATATATCATGAGAAACAGTGTGTAACAAACCGTTTGTAGCAGAATTTTGAATTCACATTATATCAAAGAGCAGGATGACTTGCTTTAAAGCATACCGAAATCATGAACCACCAAGATTGATTCAAAGAAACATAGTCCTTTGATTAGCAGAGACTTACCATAAAAAAGTCAGCTTCTTAAACCCCCACACGCATGTGTTAAAGCTACCAACTTTAAGAAGGTTGGCACCAAAATGAATTCAAATTATGAGAATAGACCAGTCAATTATAGTCAACTAGATGGCTTAATCTAAATGGGATCTAAACATGTATTTGGAAACCATTCATATGGGAAAATTTCACTATGATTTTCAGGGTCTAAACATTTATTTGGGAACCATTCATATGAGAAAATTTCACTATGATTTTGAGGGTCTAGACATTTATTTGGGAACCATTCATATGAAAAAACTTCACTATGATTTCCAGTGTGCTGAGAATTTTGATAGAGTACCTATGTATGTGTCTTGAGTTAAATTAGGTTATCTCATAAAAGAGAATTAGAATTTAAAGGAAAGACAATAACTTGGCCAAATTTTGTACTTGATTTGAATTAATTTGATTGTATTACCTTCAATTACTTGTAATTATCCTTTGAACTGAAATATGATGTGTATTTATATTTATCAGAATGTTTGAGTTAGGATTTGCATTTATTAGAATGTAAGAAGCATTGATTGATGGCTCTGTGTAGCTAGATGCTAAGTTAGATATATATGGGTATCAATTAGACTTATATTGATCTGATATGTGTATAATTTAGACCTATATTGCTTTGATATGGGTAAAAATTAGACTTATACTGCTTTGATATGGGTATAAATTAGACTTATACTGCTTTGATATGGGTATAAATTAAACCTATATTATTTATTTTTCTATGGGTATAAATTAGACATATAGTGCTTTGATATGGGTATAAATTAAACCTATATTGATATATGGATATGAATTGCTATATTGCTTTGATATGGGTAAAAATTAGACTTATACTGCTTTGATATGGGTATAAATTAGACCTATATTGCTTTTATATTGCTTTGATATGGGTATAAATTAGACTTATACTGCTTTGATATGGGTATAAATTAAACCTATATTTATTTTTCTATGGGTATAAATTAGACCTATAGTGCTTTGATATGGGTATAAATTAAACCTATATTGATATATGGATATGAATTGGACCTATATTGCTTTGATATGGGTATAATTTAGACCTATACTGCTTTGATATTGGTATAAATTAGACCTATATTGCTTTGATATTGCTTTGATATGGGTATGAATTGGACCTATATTGATTTGATATGGGTATAAATTAGACCTATAGTGCTTTGACATGGGTATAAATTAGACTTATATTGCTTTGATATTGCTTTGATATGGGTATAAATTAAACCTATATTGCTTTGATATGGGTATAATTTAGACCTATACTGCTTTGATATGGGTATAAATTAGACCTATATTGCTTTTATATTGCTTTGATATGGGTATAAATTAAACCTATATTGCTTTGATATGGGTATAAATTAAACCTATATTGCTTTGATATGGGTATAAATTAGACCTATATTGCTTTTATATTGCTTTGATATGGGTATAAATTAAACCTATATTGCTTTGATATGGGTATAAATTAAACCTATATTGCTTTGATATGGGTATAAATTAGACCTATAGTGCTTTGATATGGGTATAAATTAGACTTATATTGCTTTGATATGGGTATAAATTAGACTTATATTGCTTTGATATGGGTATAAATTAGACTTATATTGCTTTGATATGGGTAAGAATTGTATTCAGCACATCTTTAAAAGTTATACATGAAAACCAGTGGCAATCATGGCAAATGTATTGGCACAGTAGGACAGTCATTCAAACAAATGTATTGACACAATAGGACAGACATTCAAGTCAAATATATTGACACAATAGGACAGACATTCAAGTCAAATATATTGACACAATAGGATAGACATATTCAAGTCAAATATATTGACACAATAGGATAGACATTCAAGTCAAATATATTGACACAATAGGATAGACAATAGTGGACATTATAAAGAATGAAAGCTAAATCCAATTTTTATTTTGGGAAGTCTCTGCCATCCCTATTGTTTGTTTTGCAATTTCTATAATGTTTTTGGTCAGTGGCAAACAAATTTATTGAATATTTGTTGAAATCATCTAAAACTCTTAGCTTTAGTGAAAGAGGGCAAATTTATGATTGCAGGGGCATACCTGCCCAGTCTACCTGTATTCACCTTGTTACAGACTTCCTAGCAAGGGATTTTTCTAGTCCTGTTATATATTATAATTCCAGTAGGTAGTTGAAAGAAAGAATTGGTGCATCAAAGATGGCTTACCTGTTTTAACATTTAAGATCTTCATATTTTCATCTAAGTAAATTCCTCCCCAACAAATTGCAACCTATAATATATCATCCAAGTTCATTCATTTTGAAATGACTCCAAGGTTCTTATCAAATTTGCGCATTGAATCAAATATATTTTATAATTCTATGACATTATCACATTATGCAAATGCATACTTTAGTAATTTGTATAAATCCACTTCAAAGGTAAAAGTACTCAGGTATGCATTAATAATGTATAATCATAGCCATGATAATATTACCTGTCACAGGTAATTATTAGGGACAAACCACTCAATATTGGGGAGGGAGAACAGGTGAGAGGAGCATGGAAATTTCTTTCCAACCAAGATATCTTTTGCAACTAATATGATGAATAAAATTAGTTTTTCTATTGATATTATTTGTATAATTCCAATTCTTTCAAACAGCACAAATTAGAATTACAGACTGGACTTTCTTCAGCACAAATCAGAATTACAGACCGGCCATTCTTCAGGTGAGGCCTGAAATTTTCTTTCCAAGAGATTTAAAAGAAAATTATTTTGAACATTTTTTTTTCAACTAATATTATGGATAAAAAAAAATTTACCTGCACAAAATTACAGTAAGGGTTTCCAGAAAATCCCAGGCCACCATTCCACCAAAGAAATGATTTGATCCTTTCTAAAGATTTGAATATCACAGTATATACACAATTACACTTTATTATAAGCAGCAGAGGGGGGCTAACCCTACAAATTTTTGCAACAAAATCGATTAAAGGGGGGGGCGAACCCTACAAATTTTTGCGACAAAATCGATTAAAGCCTCAGAATGCCAATGGAGCCCTTCCTACAAAATCTCATATTTCAACCAAAAGAAAATAAAGGCCCCATTTACAATGTAGCCTTAGCGATTTTGTCATAAAGGCTCCATTGTAAATGGGGCCTTTATTTTTTTTTGGTTGAAATATGAGATTTCGTAGGAAGGGCTCCATTGGCATTCTGAGGCTTTAATCGATTTTGTCACAAAAATTTGTAGGGTTCGCCCCCCCTTTTAATCGATTTTGACGCAAAAATTTGTAGGGTTCGCCCCCCCCTGCTGCTATATACCTATAAGCATAAATTACATATTTAGCATTGCATTCAATGACACAATACTTTGACAACAGAGAAAAGTATACACTGTCATTTTCAAATTTTGTTTTGGATCTTAGAACAATGCTTCACGTCTAGTATTGCTCATTGGTATCAACATTTGATACATCATCATCTAATGGGAAACTGCAAATTGCTGTAACTACAGAGGAATGTGCTTACAACAGATTAACAAAAAGCATGAAAATTTCTAAGATTGGTTGGGTGTGTCTATGGCACATCAACACAAGTAGGTTATTTGGTCCCAAGACAACTAGAATATGGTGCCTTTCCCAAAGAAATTGTATCCTGCCTCCATTATCCATCTCTTATGACATGCATTTTATAACATACATTTTAACACACTTGGCCCTGGTCTAAAGGAGAGACAATTCTAGAAATTATATTAAAGTTATGCCATGCTAAAGATTAATGGATCTGGTAATTCAATGCTTATCAATAGGCATGTTGTATGTCTAATCAAAATGTAACAAAGCAATTCAAATTAATGGGAAATTATAAGATGTATTGGGGGATGACCAACATTTTCTCTGAGGCAGCATAAGTTGGAATTGATACAAATCTAACTAGACCAATGCACAAAAATGTCCCCAATTTTTGATACAATAATTAAGCACTGGACACTGTGATAAAAATAAATTGAATATGTAATTAAGAGGAAGAGTTACTCAATGTCCAATTCAGAAAAATTTAATACATCGTTCAGATCTTTTTTCTATCTCCTCTCTCCTCACAAATATGGATAAAAATTTGTACAGGATCTGTTATATGCTGTGTACACATTTCATCCATGCTAAAGTTAACACAGACAATGTTGAACAGTTTTCTTGACAGGTGTACAAATTTGATTCCTTTTATAACAACCATTTTTTGGCTGTCTTAGATGAATGAAAGGTGATTTAAAAGCTGTCAGTTTAAACTGACTAGATGCATTGGAAAATGATGGCTCTTTAAAACTACTTCTCAACAGGTCCACAAATATAATGAATATTATTATTATTATTATTATTATTATTATTATTATTATTATTATTATTAAAATGTTATTTTGCTATTTATATCTCACTTTTACAAATAAACTCAAAGATCTGACTGCTTTTATAGTAATCATTTTTTGTTTATTGTAAAGTATTTAGACAAAACAACTGATTCAACTAGAGTTTAGATTTATTTTAAATGCATTAGAAAATCATGGCTCTTGGACTGATGTACCGTATCATACAGCTTTACCAATTAAGATAGAATCATCAACCATTTGATAAAAGTCAATAGATGCTGTCTTGGATTCTTATCTAGCCACAACTATAATAAAGACTTCAAATGATATGCTACCAGTCTTAAATACTGCCCAGTAATCCCTTTGATTTTCAGCTACCAGTCTAAAATACTGCCTAGTAATCCCTTTGATTTTCAGCTACCAGTCTAAAGTACTGCCCAGTAATCCCTTTGATTTTCAGCTACCAGTCTAAAGTACTGCCCAGTAATCCCTTTGATTTTCAGCTACCAGTCTAAAGTACTGCCCAGTAATCCCTTTGATTTTCAGCTACCAGTCTAAAGTACTGCCCTTTAATCCCTTTGATTTTCAGCATTACAGGGATGGCTTAACTTTTGGCAAGCAGATCTAGTATACCAATCAAAGTGGCTCGTGTCTAGGTATCAATGCTGGTATAAACAAGTATGGTCAAAACCACCTGGAGTCCTATTATAGGTAATACTCTTATCTGTTCACACTAAAGTCTGATTGAACTTTAGGTCTTTACTGAATTTGAAATTTTTGGTCTCACTAACATCAGACACTGACTGCTTTCAGCTCCAATATTTATATGGAAGATACTTATCTTAAAACCAGAATTCTATGATAATCTTCAGATAGTCATACTCTGTAAAAATGGTATGCTAATTATAGTACAATTACTGATGTATTATAATAATTATATCCACTAAAGCCATGTATTAACTGAATTACAATTACTGCCACAGTGCACTACCTATATCACAATTACCAAAGTGGTGTACCAGTACTAATTATATCACAATTACTGATGTGATGTAACAATTATATCTCAGTTACTGAAGTCCTTTACTAGCTATACCACAAGTACTTAAGTAGTATACTAGCTATATCACAATTACTGTAGTTGTGTGCTAATTATATTACAAGTACTGAAGTGGTGTGATAACTATAGCACAATTATTAAAGTGATATCCTAGCTATATCACAATTACTGAATTGGTGTACTAACTGTATCACAATTACTGAACTAGTATATTAACTATATAACAACTACTGAATTGGTGTACTAATTATATCATAATTCCTAAATTGGTAAACTAACTGTATCACAATTACTGAATTGGTGTACTAACTATATCACAATTACTGAATTGGTGTAAACTATATAACAACTACTGAATTGGTATACTAACTATATCATAATTACTAAATTGGTGTACTAACTATATCACAATTACTGAGCTGGTGTACTAACTGTATCACAATTACTTAATTGGTGTACTACACAGTAATTATATTACAATTATCTACACATAAATAATGCTCTTAAATTTTAGAATTTCATATTCTTCCTTCTTAAAGTTTTAAGATGGGGTTATACTCTACTTGAATTCTTAAAAAAAAACTTGTACATATTTCATGCAATGAAATGTTATGGTATTGTTTGCTTTTATACACTTCCTACCCAAGTAATGGCAGTTTTTCCATGTTCATTAAAAAACCAGTTGTAACCATTAGATTTTATATTGTAGTTAGTCATACATAATGATCAGGGAACAAAATATGTCCCAATCAGTGTTATTATTAAAGCTGTATTCCTTTCCCAGTTTTAACTATTATTATGAGTATGTTCATTGCATTGTCTTACAATGTCTTGCCTCAAAATCCACATGTCCAAGAGTTTGACTTACAATGTCTTGCCTCAAAAATCCACACATATCTTACAGTTTGACTTACAATGTCTTGCCTCAAAAATCCACACATATCCTACAGTTTGACTTACAATGTCTTGTCTCAAAATCCACACATATCCTACAGTTTGACTTACAATGTCTTGCCTCAAAATCCACACATATCCTACAGTTTGACTTGCATTGTCTTGTCTCAAGATCCACACATATCCTACAGTTTGACTTACAATGTCTTGCCTCAAAATCAACATGTCCTAGAGTTTGACTTACAATGTCTTGCCTCAAAATCCATACATATCCTACAGTTTGACTTACAATGTCTTGCCTCAAAATCAACATGTCCTAGAGTTTGACTTACAATGTCTTGCCTCAAAATCCATACATATCCTACAGTTTGATTTACAATGTCTTGCCTCAAAATCCACACATATCCTACAGTTTAACTTATAATGTCTTGCCTCAAAATCCACATGTCCTAGAGTTTGACTTACAATGTCTTGCCTCAAAAATCCACACATATCCTACAGTTTGACTTACAATGTCTTGCCTCAAAATCCACACATATCCTACAGTTTGATTTACAATGTCTTGCCTCAAAATCCACATATATCCTACAGTTTGACTTACAATGTCTTGCCTCAAAATCCATACATATCCTACAGTTTGACTTACAATGTCTTGCCTCAAAATCCACACATATCCTATAGTTTGACTTACAATGTCTTGCCTCAAAATCCACACATATCCTACAGTTTGACTTACAATGTCTTGCCTCAAAATCCACACATATCCTATAGTTTGACTTTTATAGTCTTGCCTCAAAATCCACACATATCCTACAGTTTGATTTACAATGTCTTGCCTCAAAATCCACACATTTTACAGTTTGCTTACAATGTCTTGCCTCAAAATCCACACATGTCCTACAGTTTGACTTATAATGTCTTGCCTCAAAATCCACATGTCCTAGAGTTTGACTTACAATGTCTTGCCTAAAAATCCACACATATCCTACAGTTTGACTTATAATGTCTTGCCTCAGAATCCACACATATCCTACAGTTTGACTTACAATGTCTTGCCTCAAAAATCCACATATCCTACAGTTTGACTTCCAATGTCTTGCCTCAAAATCCACACATGTCCTACAGTTTGACTTACATTGACTTGCCTAAAAATACACACATATCCTAGAGTTTGACTTATAATGTCTTGCCTCAAAATCCACATGTTCTAGAGTTTGACTTACAATGTCTTGCCTCAAAATCCACACATATCCTACAGTTTGACTTACAATGTCTTGCCTCAAAATCCACACATATCCTATAGTTTGACTTTTATAGTCTTGCCTCAAAATCCACACATATCCTACAGTTTGATTTACAATGTCTTGCCTCAAAATCCACACATTTTACAGTTTGCTTACAATGTCTTGCCTCAAAATCCACACATGTCCTACAGTTTGACTTATAATGTCTTGCCTCAAAATCCACATGTCCTAGAGTTTGACTTACAATGTCTTGCCTAAAAATCCACACATATCCTACAGTTTGACTTATAATGTCTTGCCTCAGAATCCACACATATCCTACAGTTTGACTTACAATGTCTTGCCTCAAAAATCCACATATCCTACAGTTTGACTTCCAATGTCTTGCCTCAAAATCCACACATGTCCTACAGTTTGACTTACATTGACTTGCCTAAAAATACACACATATCCTAGAGTTTGACTTATAATGTCTTGCCTCAAAATCCACATGTTCTAGAGTTTGACTTACAATGTCTTGCCTCAAAAATTCCACACATATCCTACAGTTTGATTTATAATGTCTTGCCTCAAAATCCACATGTCTTTCAGTTTGATGTACAATATCTTGCATCAAAAATCCACACATATCCTACAGTTTGACTTACAATGTCTTGCCTCAAAATCCACATGTCCTACAGTTTGATTTAGAATGTCTTGTCTCAAAATCCACACATATCCTACAGTTTGATTTACAATGTCTTGCCTCAAAATCCACACATATCCTACAGTTTGAATTATATTGTCTTGCCTCAAAATCCACACATATCCTACAGTTTGATTTACAATGTCTTGCCTCAAAATCCACGCATATCCTACAGTTTGACTTACAATGTCTTGCCTCAAAAATCCACACATATCCTACAGTTTGACTTACAATGTCTTGCCTCAAAATCCACACATATCCTACAGTTTGGCTTACAATGTCTTGCCTCAGAATCCACACAGATCCTACAATTTGACTTATAATGTCTTGCCTCAAAATCTACACATATCCTACAGTTTGATTTACAATGTCTTGCCTCAAAATCCACACATTTTACTGTTTGACTTACAATGTCTTGCCTCAAAATCCACACATGTCCTACAGTTTGACTTATGTCTTGCCTCAAAATCCACATGTCCTACAGTTTGATTTACAATGTCTTGCCTCAGAATCCACACATGTCCTACAGTTTGATTTACAATGTCTTGCCTCAAAATCCACACATGTCCTACAGTTTGACTTACAATGTCTTGCCTCAAAATCCACACATATCCTACAATTTGACTTACAATGTCTTGCCTCAAACTCCACACATGTTCTACAGTTTTACTTATGTCTTGCCTCAAAATCCACACATATCCTACAGTTTGATTTACAATGTCTTGCCTCAAAATCCACACATATCCTATAGTTTGACTTACAATGTCTTGCCTCAGAATCCATACATATCCTACAGTTTGACTTACAATGTCTTGCCTCAAAAATCCACACATATCCTACAGTTTGACTTACAATGTCTTGCCTCAAAATCCACACATGTCCTACAGTTTGACTTATGTCTTGCCTCAAAATCCACATGTCCTACAGTTTGATTTACAATGTCTTGCCTCAAAACCCACACATATCCTACAATTTGACTTATAATGTCTTGCCTCAAAATCCACACATGTCCTACAGTTTGTCATACAATGTCTTGCCTCAAAATCCACACATATCCTACAGTTTGACTTACAATGTCTTGCCTCAAAATCCACACATATCCTATAGTTTGACTTACAATATCTTGCCTCAAATTCCACACATATCCTACAGTTTGACTTACAATGTCTTGCCTCAAAATCCACACATATCCTACAGTTTGGCTTGTTTAATTTTAGAGAAACTCATGTTATTTTCTAATTTTGGATGGATGGATGGGTGGGTGGATGGGTGGGTTGTATTTTATGGCTTATAAGTACAATAGTAGCTACATCATGTTAATTAAAGGCAAATTTTTAAAAATTAAAAAACTGAATTGCACACAAATAAAGTAGACCCATCCCAATCCCACCCCAAAACAATCATGAACACAAAGCCAAACAAGACAAAATAATTGAAAACATTAATGATATTAAAATTCTGTAAAATGTATATAAAATGTATACACAATGAAAGACAAAGCTAATACATGAAATATTTGACTCTAGTCTTGTTTACCTTTATTGAAACTATTTAAGCTGGTTTTTATTGTAAACACATAAAATAAATAAATGTCATCATCTCAATTTTAATTTTTTTCCCCAGAAAGGATGTAGCTTTTGATATAATAACAAGAACCAATCTATAAGCATTTATGATGATTTAAGCCATGTTAAGGCAAGAATATAGGACACATTATAAGTTATCAAGCATGTTTTGCAAAATAACACTTCACTAGGTTAACAATTTGCTCTGCAATAGCACATGTCCATATTATGTCCAATAGTGTATGTCCATATTATGTTCAATAGCGTATGTCCATATATGTCCAATAGTTATGTCCATATTATGTTCAATAGCACATGTCCATATTATGTCCAATAGTGTATGTCCATATTATGTCCAATAGTGTATGTCCATATATGTCCAATAGTTATGTCCATATTATGTCCAAAAGCACATGTCCATATTATGTCCAATAGTGTATGTCCATATTATGTCCAATAGAGTATGTCCATGCTATGTTCAATAGCATATGTCCATATTATGTCCAATAGTGTATGTCCATATTATGTTCAATAGCATATGTCCATATTATGTCCAATAGTATATGTCCAATATGTATGTCCTTATTATGTCCAATAGTGTATGTCCAAAAGTATATTTTCAGTATATGTTCAAAAGAATATTTTCAGTATATGTCTAAAAGTATATATTCATATATGTCCAATAGTATATGACCATATATGTCCAATAGTATATGTCCATAAATGTCTGATATGTCCAAATTTATGTCCAAATATGTTCAATAGCATAGGTCTATATATGTCTAATGGTATTAGTCCATATGTGTCCAATGGTATATATCCATAAAAGTTTAATAATATGTCCAAAAGTATATGCCCATGTGTGTCTAATAGTAAAATAATATGTCCATAGTACATGTCCATAGTATATGTCCAAATTTGTCTAAATATGTTCAATATTATAGGTCTATATATGTCTAATGGTATTAGTCCATTTTGTCCAATAGTATATGTCCATATTATGTCCATAATATATATTTGAAAGTATATCATACACAAGAAACAACATCTAGATGCATAAACACACACTGAAATAATATTTTTTAAAATTATTATTGTTGTCACATTTCAAATGAATTTAATTTACAAATTAATATTATTTCAGTTTTATAAAAAGCTGCAAGTAAACAAAGCTAACGTGTCATGCAATTTAAGTCAAACATTACTGTATGCACAGTGACCTATATTACTCTTTTATAGGTAAAAACAGGATTCAAAACATCTTTATTAGTTACACATGAAAACCATTCAAGATAAATGAATTGATATTATATCTAGGATATGATGAAAGATAAAATGAATCAAATTTGGAAAGTCTGTTGCAACTCAATGGTTTATATTGCAATTTATGAGAAGTGTTTTGTTCTGTGATAAATATACTATTTGAATGTTTGGGGAAATCAACCAAAACTCTCAGCTTTAGTGAAATATGGCAATTAAAAGGCAAATTTATGATTGCAGGGCCTAATTTTCAACTTTTCTCAGGCTTCCTAACAAGGGTTTATTCCAGCCTAGCCATATATTATAATTCCAACAGATCATTTAAAGACAGAATTGGTACATCAAGATGGCTTACCTGTTTTAACTTTTATAGTCTTCATATTTCCACCTAAATAAATTCCTCTCCTGCAAATTTGAATCCTTAGAATATATCATCCAACTTCACTCATTTTGAAATGAATTTAAGGTTATCATTAAATTTCCACATTTATTCTGTGTTTTAGATAGTCCTATGATACCATCTGTAGTCTGACAAGCGCTAGCAAGCTCTACTAAGTTGCTTCAATTGCAACTTATTTACAAAGAGAAATAATTCCCAAACTTCAATGAAAACTTGAATAGATCATGTGTTACAATGTATTAACTGGGGGTCATATCAACATGAAACCCTCTAGCAGTATCAAATATTTAGCAACTTGTGCCAGCTCAGTTCACTGCATTGAGCTTGCTGTCTATCAGTCAATGACTGGTACAAAACAGTCTTAAATAGGTGCCTTGTGATTGAGGTTCCTAACACATTGGGACAATGTTAAATCTAATTCTGATAAAGAATCAATCTACAATTGGGGGTACTGTAGGGTGGGTCAAATTTCATCTGCTAACTGTAAATGATACTAGATGAATAGAATCACCTATTGCCTTTCATATAACCTTTTGAGTGCCAAAATTCCTACATGTAGTATTTCCTAGCATAAGTGCCAACACTGCTTGATTTTAAGTCAACAACTTGACATGCATCTGCTGCATGGCACAAAACTGCCTTTATCATCAATGCATTCTCCTAGCATTCTGGTGTATTCTCGAGTCATTGCACTCACTGCCACACTGCAGACATCAGTGCAATATGACTGAAAATCGTTTAAAGCTATGTTAAAAATCTAAATCATTTAAAAATCTATTACCACTAGGTCTAAAGTTGTCCACTGGTGACTGTAATGAAAAGATATTTTACATTATTGACATCAGAAATGTGCTCAAAGGATGAACATTTCATTCATTTGCAGAATTTGAAGTTGCCAGTGCAGGGTTAAAAACATGTTATGGTTTCAATAGTTTTATTATGCCATCTTTTCTGTTTGAAGAATACTGTATGCACCTGAATATAAGGTATGTCCAGCTGCAGTCTACACATGCCTGGATCTGATGTGGCAAAATGTGCTGACAGACTTGGGTCTATGCAGTTTTTCTAGAAGTAATCAGTAGAACAAACACCACAGACCCTGAACTACTATGTTATGCAATGGCAGATTATGGTCTATGTTATTTGTAATTAAAGTCAACTTAGATCAGAACATACATTACCTTTAATGATGATAAAAGTAAAATGTATCTGTCATCTGATAAAGGTAAAATGTATCCATGATCTGATAAAGGTAAAATGTATCTGTCATCTGATAAAGGTAAAATGTATGTCATCCAATAAAGGTGAAATGTATCCATGATCTGATAAAGGTAAAATGTATCCATCAGCTGATAAAGGTAAAATGTATCCATGATTTGATAATGGTGAAATGTATCCATAAGGCCTAAAGTATGACTTCATCACATATATCTTAAATCAAACAAAATTTTTGCAAAGATAATAACTTTTAGCAAAATAAAATCATTATTAATAATTGTGTATTAGATGTTTTGGGTTTATCATCATTTTTTCTGTATATGATAGGCTATGAATGACAGCCAGTATAACTAGTGGAGGTAGAAAAAAAAAACCAGTAAGAACCTGTAATCCAAAGGAAGCTTTTGTAAAGCTTTCTCACAAACCTATATTGTTCAAGCCTGAGACTTGAAATCATTTGGGCAAAGGTGAGATGGCAGTTATTGGAAAAGGGAGTGCTTCAGACCATTCCACTACCCAGAGCCCTGATAACAATTTTGTACAAGATAATAAAAACAATGGTTTAAATAATAAAAAGCACATTATTTTGATGTTCTGAGACTAGACTAATTTCAGTGTTCCACATCTCAAAATATAATCACTATCGTAAAAGCAATGACAATAATAATCATCATTATAAAAATGCAATCTCAAGAAGACAACAACAACAACAACAACAATAATAATAATAATAATAATAATAATAATAATAATAATAATAATAATAATAATAATAATTTAGAGTTCAACAACTGCTTCTACCTTTGCCAAAGTGAGGATGTTAATACTACAACCACCACCTCAACCATGTGTACTTCTGTTACTACTTTTACTACTTCTACCAAGACCACTAACACCACTAGTAACAGTACTAGTATGATGTAAAGCAGGAATGAACAGCATGACATTGGATGTACAGCATCAATGGACAGCACATCAATGGATGTTCAGCATGAATGGACAGCACATCAATGAATGTACAGCATGAATGGACAGCACATCAACAGATGTACAACATGAATGAACAGCACATCAATGGATGTACAAAATGAATGGACAGCACATCAAAGGATGTACAACACGAATGGACAGCACATCAATGGATGTACAACATGAATGGACAATATGTCAAAGGATGTACAGTATGAATGGACAGCACATAAATGGATGTATAGCATGAATGGAAAGCATGTCAATGGATGAAAAGCATGAATCGCTGCATATCAATGGATGTACAGAATGAATAGACAGTATGTCAATGGATGTACAGCATGAATGGACAGCACATCAATGGATGTACAGCATGAATGTACAGCACATCAATGGATGTACAGCATGAATGGACAGCACATCAATGGATGTACAGCACGAATGGACAGCACATCAATGGATGTACAGCATGAATGAATAACATGTCAATGGATGTACAGCATGAATGGGCAACATGTCATTGGATGTAGAGCACAAATGGATAGAACATCAATGGATGTAAAGCATGAATGGACAGCACATCAATGGATGCACAGCATGAATGGACAGCACATCAATGCATGTACAGCATGAATGTACAGCATGTCAATGGATGTATATCATGAATGGACAGCATGACAATGGATGTACAGCACAAATGGATAGCACATCAATGGATGTAAACCATGAATGGACTGCACATAAATGGATGTACAGCATGAATGAACAGTATGTCAATGGATGTACAGCATGAATTGGCAGCATATCAATGGATGTACAGCATGAATGAACAGCAAGTTGATGAATATACAGCATGAATGGACAGCATGTCAATGGATGTACAGCATAAATGGACAGCACATCAATAGATGTACATCATTAGTGGACAGCATGTCAATGGATGTAGAGCATGAATGGACAGCCTGTCAATGGATGTTCAGGATGAATGGACATTAAGTTGATGAATGTACAGCATGGATGGTCAGTAAGTTGATGGATTCCAGCATAAATGGACAGTAAGTTCATGTATACATAGATGGACTGTAAGTCAATGGATGTACAGCATGGATACAAAGTAAGTTGATGAATGTACATCATGAATGGACAGTAAATTGATGAATGTACATCATGAATGGACAGTAAGTTGATGGATGTACATCATGAATGGACAGTAAGTTGATGGATGTACTGCATAAATTGACAGTAACTCATTGGATATAAAGCATGAATGGACAATAAGTCAATGGATGTACAGCATGAATGGACAATATGTTGATGGATGTATAGCATAAATAGACAGTAAGTTGATGTATGTATAGAGGACAGTAAGTTGATGGATGTACACCAAGGATGGACAGTAAGACAATGGATGTACAGCATGGATGGACATTAAGTGATGGGTGTACATGTAAAGTGTGAATGGACAGTAAGTCAATGGTTGTACATCATGAATGGATGGTAAGATATAGATGTACAGCATGGATTGACAGTAAATTGACATATACAGCATGGATGGACAGTAAGTTGACATGTACAGCATCGATGGACAGTAAGTTGACATGTACAGCATCAATGGACAGTAAGTTGACATGTACAGCATTGATGGACAGTAAGTTGACATGTACAGCATGGATGGACAGTAAGTTGACATGTACAGCATGGATGGACAGTAAGTTGACATGTACAGCATGAATGGACAGTAAGTTGACATGTACAGCATGGATGGACAGTAAGTTGACATGTACAGCATGGATGGACAGTAAGTTGACATGTACAGCATCGATGGACAGTAAGTTGACATGTACAGCATCCATGGACAGTAAGTTGACATGTACAGCATCGGTGGATAGTAAGACAATGTGTCACAGAATAAGGCTAAAAATAACTTGGTTTTGTCTTTAATCTACTTTTCATCTTATTCTTGTACAGGCCTACAATGTTACCTGGGGTGAATCACTGGCCACCAGGTAAAGTGATTTTGAACTTACATGCAGGCAGAAAGCCATGGAAAAGCATGGATTATATGGACATTTGACCATGGCTATTATTCACTCCTATGGATTTAAGCTTGATAAATTGTGAACTGAGAGACAAGTCATTTGGAATTTGTCAGTGGTAGGTGAACTATCTACCAGGCCATAGGGCCCCTTTTGGATACTAGTGACCTTTTTTGGATACTAGTGAGCCTTTCTGGATACTAGTAACCTTTTTGGATACTATTGTACCTTGTTGGATACTATTGTAGACTATTAGATATCATTATAGACTATGGAAGCCTATTGTGAATATGGGAATCTATTGTGATTATGAACGTCTATTGTGAATTACGGAAGCTATTGTAGCCTGTTGGATCCTATTGTTGTAGTCCATTGGATAGTGGACATTAAGAGAGCTTAGTGAACATTATGGGATATCAATGGACATTATGGGGCTAATGGAGTCTCAGTGGAACTATCAAAGCCTTACAGGAGATTCGGTGTCCAATGAGAGCTGACTGCAGATTCGAATTCATATATCATATAAATTGTAGAGTCAGTTTAGCAAGTGGAATCATGTTTAGTGATGTTCATTTATTTGAGTTGAACGCAGGAATTAGTCAAAGTGTCAGAAAAAACACTATGAGTATTGCTAATTTTCCTTTTATTTCAAGAGATTTTATGAATCTCAGTTCAATACATACATGAGATTAAGTGGATCTCATTTCTCATTTTCTCACTTTTCATTTTTCATAACATATGATACATTTGTTAGGTTAGATCATATTTTCATTTTTTCTCATTTTATGAGTGTATGTAGAACAAAAAATTGTATTAGTCATATGATAGTAGTGTGAGAGTCTTTGTATTTGCTTTATACACACACACACACACTCACATATCTATATATATATATAGATAGATAGATAGATAGATAGATAGATAGATAGATAGATAGATAGATAGATAGATAGATAGATAGATAGATAGATAGATAGATAGATAGATAGATAGATAGATAGATATAGATATAGATATAAAGAATACAAATCATATGGCGAATAACAACCCTTTCATGCGTACTGCATCCACCAAGGGATCATGTGTGTCAGGGATTGATTAAAATAGATGCAATAAACTGACAACGAACAGTAAGAAACTAGTAACTAACAAGCCTAAGCGCTTTCGATTCTTAATAAGTCTTTTTCAAAGGCAAATACAAAACATCTATATGACAAACAAATAAACACAAAAACATTGTATTTGTAAACATCTACATGGCTGTCTCCACATGGGATAAAACTATAAATACAACCAGCTTGTATAGACTAGTTGCGGAAACTGAAAACAGTGTATAATTCCCTAAAAGTCTACAAGCCAAAGCGATGTAAAACTCTACAAGCCAAATCGACATCTATTTTTCCTTTTTGTACATTTATGTAACGCAGATTATATCCCGGATTGTGTTTAGGCTAGTTAGTTACTAGTTCGTCATCAGTTTATTGCATATATATATATATATATATATATATATATATATATATATATATATATATATATATATATATATATATATATATATATATATAAAATCACATTTTACAAATCCGATCATTCATCCTTTTGTAATTCTGTTATTCATTTAGTCCAAACAGAGAAATCCCACTCATTTCAATTCTGTTACACAATGGATGTACAGCATGGATGGACAGTAAGTTGAATGATGTACAGTGTGAATGGAAGTAAGTCAATGAATGTACAGCATGGATGAACAGTAAGTCAATGAATGTACAGCATGGATGAACAGTAAGTCAATGAATGTACAGCATGGATGAACAGTAAGACATAGATGAGCTGTATGACAGTAAAAAGACAATGTATGTACAGCTTGAATGGACAGTTAAGTTGAATGATGTACAGCATGGATGGACATTAAGTCAATGGATTGCAGCATGAATGGACAATAAGTCAGTGTATGCAAAACATGAATGGTCAATGGATAAATGTATGGATGGGCAATAAGTTGATGAATGTATGGAAGGATGGACCTAAGTCATTGGATTACAGCATGGATGGACAGTAAGTTGATGTGTTAAAAAGATGGATGGATGGATGGATGGATGGATGGATGGATGGATGGATGGATGGATGGATGGATGGATGGATGGATGGATGGATGGATGGATGGATCTGCTTAGTTGGATATATGGATGGACAGTAAATCAATGAGTTAATGTGATGGGTTGGATGGATGGATGGATGGATGGATGGATGGATGGATGGATGGATGGATGGATGGATGGATGGATGGATGGATGGATGGATGGATGGATGGATGGATGGACAGTAAGTCAATGAGTTAATGTGCTGGGATGGATGGATGGATGGACAGTAATTCAATGAGTTAATGCGATGGGATGGATGGATGGATGGATGGATGGATGGATGGATGGATGGATGGATGGATGGATGGATGGATGGATGGATGGATGGATGGACAGTAATTCAATGAGTTAATGTGATGGGTTGGATGGATGGATAGATGGATGGACAGTAAGTCAATGATTTAATGTGCTGGGATGGATGGATGGACAGTAATTCAATGAGTCAATGCGATGGGATGGATGGATGGATGGATGGATGGATGGATGGATGGATGGATGGATGGATGGATGGATGGATGGATGGACAGTAATTCAATGAGTTAATGTGATGGGTTGGATGGATGGATAGATGGATCGACAGTAAGTCAATGAGTTAATGTGCTGGGATGGATGGATGGATGGACAGTAATTCAATGAGTTAATGCGATGGGATGGATGGATGGATGGATGGATGGATGGATGGATGGATGGATGTGCTTAGTTGGATGGATATATGGTATATGGCTGGACAGTAAATCAATGAGATAATGTGATGGATGGATGGATGGATGGATGGATGGATGGATGGATGGATGGATGGATGGATGGATGGATGGATGGATGGATGGATGGATGGACAGTAATTCAATGAGTTAATGTGATGGGTTGGATAGATGGATAGATGGATGGATGAATGGATGGACAGTAAGTCAATGAGTTAATGTGCTGGGATGGATGGATGGACAGTAAGTTGATGAGTCATGTATATTTATTTTGTGTAGTTTGTTAGTTTTTAAAACAAATAATTTAATTTCATTCTATGATATTGTAATGTAACATTTTAAGTTGGACTTAACCTTGTCCAAAATCAAGTTTAGTTTTTACTTGACCTGAATCACTGATTTGTATATTGTTATTTTTTTCTGTAAGCTGCTAATACATAGTTAAATTATCCTCTGAGGTTATGGGTTTATTATCAGGATCATTATTAACAGAGGTAATGTACTTATTTAGGTCTTTGTCTAGATTATTGGAATTCCCCTACAATTTACCTGATGTACCTAACATTGTCCAGGTTATATGTTATTTTTAGTAACAGACTGCTAATTATAGCTAACATTATATTCTGTAAACATTAACAACTTTCTAGAAAGTTATTTCCCATTTGGTAATGGCTCTTTTTTGTATAGCAATGTTAATTATTACCTCAGGTTAGAAAACTATATAATCATGCAGATCATCTAGCATCATTCACTGGGGATTTCATTTATTTCTTCAAACTGTTCAGGTGAATTTTCTCTGGAAATACAGAGTGCTCATAAAAATAATATTTTTGTACAGAGACATTCACTAGAATTTATAATGAATTCAAACCTGGAATTATATTATTGTGTTTGATCAAAAGACTGTTAGCACATCAGCATTATATAGGTCATCAGTGACAGATCAACATTTTAGTATTGGACTTAATTTGGATTTTTCTTTTCATTCCACTTTGTCTTCAAGGAAATAAATTTGTTAAATTTTACAAAGCTTGTTGCTTTTAACTTTTTTGTTATTTATTTTAAGAGCAATCACTATTACCAAATGATGATGATGGCATGAAGTCCCAAAGACTTTTATGATGACATTGATAATGATGGCATGAAGACCCCAAGACTTTTATGACAATGATAATGATGGCATGAAGACCCCAAGACTTTTATGATGACAATGATAATGATGGCATGAAGTCCCCAAGACTTTTATGATGACAATGATAATGATGGCATGAAGTTCCCAAGACTTTTATGATGACAATGATAATGATGGCATGAAGTCCCCAAGACTTTTATGATGACAATGATAATGATGGCATGAAGTCCCCAAGACTTTTATGATGACAATGATAATGATGGTATGAAGTCCCCAAGACTTTTATGATGACAATGATAATGATGGTATGAAGTCCCCAAGACTTTTATGATGACAATGATAATGATGGCATGAAGTCCTGAAGACTTTTATGATGACAATGATAATGATGGCATGAAGTCCCCAAGACTTTTATGATGACAATGATAATGATGGCATGAAGTCCCCAAGACTTTTATGATGACAATGATGATGATGGCATGAAGACCCCAAGACTTTTATGACAATGATAATGATGGCATGAAGTCCTGAAGACTTTTATGACAATGATAATGATGGTATGAAGTCCCCAAGACTTTTATGATGACAATGACAATGATGGCATGAAGTCCTGAAGACTTTTATGATGACAATGTAAATGATGGCATGAAGTCCCCAAGACTTTTATGATGACAATGATAATGATGGCATGAAGTCCTGAAGACTTTTATGATGACAATGATAATGATGGCATGAAGTCCCCAAGACTTTTATGATGACAATGATAATGATGGCATGAAGTCCCCAAGACTTTTATGATGACAATGATGATGATGGCATGAAGACCCCAAGACTTTTATGACAATGATAATGATGGCATGAAGTCCTGAAGACTTTTATGACAATGATAATGATGGTATGAAGTCCCCAAGACTTTTATGATGACAATGATAATGATAGCATGAAGTCCTGAAGACTTTTATGATGACAATGATAATGATGGCATGAAGTCCCCAAGACTTTTATGATGACAATGATAATGATGGCATGAAGTCCCCAAGACTTTTATGATGACAATGATAATGATGGCATGAAGTCCTGAAGACTTTTATGATGACAATGATAATGATGGCATGAAGTCCCCAAGACTTTTATGATGACAATGATAATGATGGCATGAAGTCCCCAAGACTTTTATGATGACAATGATGATGATGGCATGAAGACCCCAAGACCTTTATGACAATGATAATGATGGCATGAAGTCCTGAAGACTTTTATGACAATGATAATGATGGTATGAAGTCCCCAAGACTTTTATGATGACAATGATAATGATAGCATGAAGTCCTGAAGACTTTTATGATGACAATGATAATGATGGCATGAAGTCCCCAAGACTTTTATGATGACAATGATAATGATGGCATGAAGTCCCCAAGACTTTTATGATGACAATGATAATGATGGCATGAAGTCCCCAAGACTTTTATGATGACAATGATAATGATGGCATGAAGTCCCCAAGACTTTTATGATGACAATGATAATGATGATCAAGTTTTTGAGGTTTTTAACTACTGGTAGTATGTTGTTTCAAGTCTCTCAGGAAAGAAAAAATAAAAAATAAAATTATATCTGGTTGGATAATTAGGAGGAGGTGGAGGGGAAATGACATAAAGCTTGCTTTTTATGACTAGCTTTTACTGCCATAACTAGCTACAAATATGTGTACATGATGGGCCCTTCATCTTCTTGCTTTCATTAATGAATGCCAATTTTGTTTCTTATCACAGCCAGTAAACAGTAGGAAGGAATACAACAGAAATAGACTGAAAGTAGTATTTTGATTTTTATGAAATAGACTGAAAGTAGTATTTTGGATCTTTATGAAATAAACTTTGATGACAGTAATGGGAAGTGTGTTCAACAAATGGACCCATATCTTACTTCACAACAATGACTAAACAATGCTTAAACAAGATCGTGTCAAAGACAATGTTTTACTTATTTGTCAGTGATATAAAAAAAATCAGATTCTGAGCATTAGAAGACACAGGCTCACTCATACAGACCCTCAGTTTCTCACCTGCTTAGCAATAGTCAGTTGTACATAGAAGTTACCTCCCTTGCCAAAGAGGCCAGCCAGGTTGGCTTACCCTAGCAACCCTGAATTGATCTCTCACAGAGTCAAGTGCATTTTGCTGTCTTGATTGACACATCTGATTGCCTTTTGGTATTAGAGGTCTCTTTTGTAATGGTAATAGAATTCTTTATCTTTTTCAATTATTACATTTGTGGAAGTTTCAAATCACACCTGCATTTAAACAATGCAAAGCAATCATTTTTTTTACAATTTAATCTGTGCTCTGGGTTGATGTGGGGTGGAGGATTATTTTCTTTTAAAATTTCATGTACTCCAAGTGGATTTTTGCTATGAAATTTCTTGCACTAATCATTTAGTGTGTCTAAATTGTACATCAAGAAATGTCTAGCCATAACGAAATTCTAAGTGAAATACACCTAAAATGTAAAAGGAATCCATGTAAAAGATAGGTGAAATCTGCAATTCCTTTCCAGTCAGACTATACTGAAAAAATCTAGCATGAATAATCTGGCAATCATTTTGCATTTGATTAATAGAAAATTTATCTATTTTCACACCATACATTAACATATCTATTTTCACACCATACATTAACATGTCTATTTTCACGCCATACATAAACATTTTTCATTAGTATTATTCTGGCATGCATGATGAAGTTTAAATTTAAAAATATCCTTTTTTACAATTCACTTATAAAACCCTTATCTTGTATAAGAAAAATAAACAGTGATCTTTAGTATTATTCATACATAAACATATTGATTAAAAATGATGGTCACTGAACCAATCTCATATCATTTACAATTCAATTTAAATCACGCAAAGCTAAAGACATCCACTTCAGATCCTATTTAAAGCATTTGACTTGGAAGTGAAATCAAGAAATTTAAATGAAAGCAACAAATAAATAGCATGATCATTAGTCTGTGAATTATATAAATGTTAATAAATTAGATTGTTGTTTATCCTTGTATTGCACTTCTATTGCATAATTATTGTTTGGACTTATTTTTCAATTTACAACACATTCATTCTACACATTAGATTACTTAAAAAACAATTCTGAAAATTTCTAACATTCTATATTTTCTTTCTCAAACTCATTTTTCATTTCCTCACTCTTCTGGACCCATGCTTTTCTTAGGAGGAACTTTATAGGAAGTCAAAGACAAAATATATGCTTTTACACATCATCAATGCATTCTAGAAGTTTAAAGGATGGTTAGAAAACAAGAGAGAGTCAACATAGAATTGAAATGAAACAAGAGAGAGTCAACATAGAATTGAAATCCTAATGAAAGAAGAGAGAGTCAACATAGAATTGAAATCCTAATGAAACAAGAGAGAGTCAACATAGAATTGAAATCCTAATGAAACAAGAGAGAGTCAACATAGAATTGAAATCCTAATGAAACAAGAGAGAGTCAACATAGAATTGAAATCCTAACAAAGCAAGAGAGAGTCAACATAGAATTGAAATCCTAATGAAACAAGAGAGAATGAACATAGAATTGAAATCCTAATGAAACAAGAGAGAGAGACAACATAGAATTGAAATCCTAATAAAACAAGAGAGAGTGAACATAGAATTGAAATCCTAATGAAACAAGAGAGAGAGACAACATAGAATTGAAATCCTAATGAAACAAGAGAGAGTCAACATAGAATTGAAATCCTAATGAAACAAGAGAGAGTCAACATAGAATTGAAATCCTAATGAAACAAGAGAGAGTCAACATAGAATTGAAATCCTAATGAAACAAGAGAGTCAACATAGAATTGAAATCCTAACAAAGCAAGAAAGAGTCAACATAGAATTGAAATCCTAATGAAACAAGAGAGAGTCAACAGAGAATTGAAATGAAGCAAGAGAGAGTCAACATAGAATTGAAATGAAACAAGAGAGAGTCAACAAAGAATTGAAATGAAACAAGAGAGAGTCAACATAGAATTGAAATCCTAATGAAACAAGAGAGAGTCAACATAGAATTGAAATGAAACAAGAGGCCCAACTGATCCTGATAATGCTCACCTGGCATGACTTCACAGTTGAAGTTTGCACCAAGCCGACTTATGTAGCATAGGAACATACATAAACTATCTCCCATATTTATATCATTTAAGGTTTACCTATTTTATTATAGTCTGACAAACATAATTTCCAAAAATAAATGCATAATGATTTCTTTTTCATATCATATGAGTTCCAAGATCTATGTGATAAAAACCTATTTACCAAGTTTTATTGAAATTGTATGTGAGGTTCACTTTCTAGTGAGCTAAAATGCTTGGCCAATCAAATGCAAGATCACATCATTAATGTGCATATGTCACACTCATAAATATGCATATGTCACACTTATAAATATGCATATGTCACACTTATAAATATGCATATGTCACACTCATAAATATGCATATATCACACTTATAAATATGCATGTCACACTCATAAATATGCATATGTCACACTCATAAATATGCATATGTCACACTTATAAATATGCATATGTCACACTCATAAATATGCATATGTCACACTTATAAATATGCATATGTCACACTCATAAATATGCATATGTCACACTTATAAATATGCATATGTCATACTCATAAATATGCATATGTCATACTCATAAATATGCATATGTCACACTCATAAATATGCATATGTCACACTCATAAATATGCACATGTCACACTCATAAATATGCATATGTCACATTCATGATAAAACCCATCAACATCTTGATAATAGTAGCCTATCTACCTTAACTTTGATCAGAAACACTGATTCAACAATGTTAAGTATAGCAATCCTATTCAAGATCACATCATTCATATGCACAAGTCTTTCTAAAAAAAACAATTTGACAGCTTGATTATATAAGGTTATTTATCAAGTTTTAGAACAATCCAATGTTAAAGTGTTAACAACTCTGCTAATCAAATGCAAAATCAACTCATGAATATTCATGTACCTCACTCTTAACTGTATTCATCTAAGAGCTTGATTCACTCATCACTGTACTCATTTGAGAGCTTATTGATTAGAATCTATCTACCATGCTTAATCTAAATCAGATTAAAACTACAGACTCCAGACTGGTAACAAGTTCAGTTAATCAAATAAAAATTATAGACCCCAGACTGGTAACAAACTCAGTCAATCAAATCAAAAAGACAAACCCCAGACTGGTAACAAGCCCAGTCAATCAAATAAGAAATACAGACCCCAGACTGGTAAAAAGACCAGTCAATCAAATCAAAAATACAGACCCCAGACTGGTAACAAGCTCAGTCAATCAAATCAAAAATACAGACCCCAGACTGGTAACAAGCTCAGTCAATCAAATCAAAAACACTCACCCCAGACTGGTAACAAGCTCAGTCAATTTAATAAAAAGTACAGACCTCAGATTGGTAACAAGCTCAGTAAATTATATGAAAAAAAAAAACAGATGCCAGAGTCATAAAAGGCTCAATCACTTTGATGAAAAATACAGACTCCAGATTTGTAACAAGCTGAGTCAATCAGAAGCAAGAACACCTCAGTAATATATGTGATTCCCTTCATTATTCAAATCTTGCATGTTCATGATAATATTAGCATATATGCCAAGTTTGATAAACATCTGTGCTGACCTCTAGACCGGCAACTAGCTTGGCGAGTCAGAGGCAAGAATATATCAAATTTAATCAAATTCAGACCAGAAATCTGGTCACCATAGTTTTAAGAACCTCATCCAATCATCAATATTCTTGTTCATTATCTAAATTTTCCAAGAGCTTTATCATATGCAAATTTAATATACACTGGACCAGGCATATGGCAAACTCAGCTACAAGCCCATAATCCATGCATTGTCAAAGTCAGGTGAGAAATATGGTTTCCATAGCAGAAACTGGACAATCATATGCAGGATTACATAAATAATAATTATGGTTCTTATTATCTAACTCTTCTGACAGCTTGATAATATAAGACCTATATGTCAAGTTCGATCAAGTCCAAAACATGGTTTCAAGAATGGTAACAAATCCAAGGTCACCACATTAATTTAAATGGTTCTCATTTATTATCCAAGGTTACCACATTAATCTACATGGTTATCATTTTTTATCCAAAGTCACCACATTTTTTAAAAATGGTTATCATTTATTATCCAAGGTCACCACATTAATTTAAATGGTTCTTGTTTATTAAATAAGTCTTTTTAGAGATACCTCACCTAACCCATATTCCAAGTTTCAAATTTTTATCAAAAGCAAGTCAAAACTATGGTGTCATTGATAGAAAAACATGCAGCCATTCAGATCAAATATCATCTTGTTAATGTGAAATAATCTTTCTAATTATCAAACTCATTCCAGTTATTGATTATTTAGACCTTGTTTCTAGTTTAATCAATGTCATATCAGATCACCTTTAGAATTAAATAAATTTTAGTCACATACAAACATATCTATGATTTTGATGACTTAATACACCTTGATCAGAAACTATGGCCTCCAGAAACAAGGTAATGTTGATGGATGGGTCACATGGCCAGGACAAGGCCACAGCATAAGTTCACATTGCCATATGAATAGGTTAGCTAACACTTACATGACATCTCTTCCAAATCAAATGAAACAAGCAAGATATTTACAGTACAAGTGTTGAAAACCATTTTCTCAAAATGCTCAAAAATTCTTGTTCTATTTCAAAATATAGACTTTAATTTTTCCAAAAAGTCACACTTGGCCATTTTGATAGGAATATTTTGAATCACCATCATCATCATCATCATCATCATCATCATCATCATCATCATCATCATCATCATCATCATTATTATTATTATTAAAAATTAATTTCATATGACTTGAATATATAATGAAACTATTATATTACAATGGCAATGCACAGCATTAAAATACTAAATATAAGTAACTAAAATAACTCCCAACAGTCCAGATCCTAACCCCACACACCTACCCACCCCCTTTGCCATAGATTTAATGTATCAAGCTGTACATTGAATTAACTGGTATGTTTGACCTTATCTCAACTGGACCTATAATTAACTGGTATGTATGACCTTATCTCAATTGGATATTGAATTAACTGGTATGTATGACCTTATCTCAACTGGATATTGAATTAACTGGTATGTATGACCTTATATCAATTTAACATTGAATTAACTGGTATGCATGACCTTATCTCATCTGGACCTTGAATTAACTGGTATGTTTGACCTTATCTCAACTGGACCTATAATTAACTGGTATGTATGACCTTATCTCAACTGGATATTGAATTAACTGGTAGGTATGACCCTATCTCAAATGGACCTTGAATTAACTGGTATGTATGACCTTATATCAATTTAACATTGAATTAAATGGTATGCATAACTTTATGTCAACTGGACATTGAATTAACTGGTATACGTGACCTTATCTCAGCTAGAGATTTAATTAACTGGAATGTATGACTCTATCATAGCTGAAGATTTAAATAACTGGTATGCAAGACCTTATCTCAATTTACCATTGAATTAACTGCTATGCATGCCATTATCTCAGCTAGACATTTAATTAACTGTCATGTATGACCTTATCTCAATTTACCATTGAATTAACTGGTATGCATGGCCTTATCTCAGCTGGACATTGAATTAACTGGTAGGCATGACTTTATCTCACCTGGACATTGAATTAACTGGTAGGCATGGCCTTATCTCAGCTAGACATTTAATTAACTGGCATGTATGACCTTATCTCAGCTGGACATGGAATTAACTGGTATGCATGACTTTATCTCACCTGGACCTGGAATTAACTGGTATGCATGACCTTATTTCAGCTGGAAATAGAATTATTGGTATGCATGACCTTATTTCAGCTGGAAATAGAATTATTGGTATGCATGACCTTATCTCAACTGGAGATTTAATTAACTGGTATGCATGACCTTATCTCAGCTGGACCAAGAAGATGATGACTTAATAATTACACTTCATCTAGGTCAATCTGGTGAATGAATGAATGAATGTTTTTGTTGTTGTTGTTGTTGTTGTGGGGCTTAACATCATTTTTCAGCACATGATAGGCTATATATGTCGACCAGTATTAATGGTGGAGGAAGAAACCACGAAATCACTGAAAGAACCACTGACCCATGAGAAGCTACTGGCACATTTTCTCATATATCCATATTCACCAAATCCTAGACTTGAACCCATGCAGACAGAGGTGAGATGGCAGTGATCTGTAACAGACAGTAGTTTCTTTAGACCACTTGGCCACTAGGGGCTCCAGTGAATGAATGATTGAATGAATGAATGAATGAGTTAGTCAATCAATCAATCAGTCAATCAATCCATGAGTCAAAATGAATGAATGAATGAATGAATGAATGAATGAATGAATGAATCAGAGCAAAGGAAGGAAGGAACAAATGAATGAATGAATGAATGAAGCTAGAAACTATCTTCAGATATCGATGCAGTATGAGAAGTAGAAAAGATGAACCTTACAAAGTTGTAGAGACCTTTTTTTGAAAATTAAAGCTTCTTACAAGGCTGAAATCTCTAATTGAGCAAGATTATTTTCGACTTTTGTTTTGTTTTAACATGCTGGTCACATGCGTCTCTGCTGCTATAAATTAAAAAATCAAGGACCAAAGATTTTATCTAAACCTATAAGATACATAGATCTTGGATCATGTAATTTTATTGTTATAAATCTGAACAAAACAGCTTGCAATTTTGAAAAGAAATTTTTTAATTTAATCATGTCCATATCCTCTGACCACCAAGTATAATAAATATTTTGTAAAGCATAATTATCTACGCCATTAAACACAACCAAAATATTGCAGTTATCTCTAATCACCTTAGGTATCTGCGTGTATCATTGTGTGACATAAATCATGTCATTATTTTTGGTCTACCTCGAGAAAATATTTGTTCATTAAATGATTTCATATAACACTACATTATTTGGAATTCTGGATATATATCACTTCATTTACTGTGTTACATCATTTGATTTCACACTACATCTTTTGATTTCACACTACATCATTTGATTTTACACTACATCATTTGATTTCACACTACATCATTTGATTTCACACTACATCATTTGATTTCACACTACATTATTTGATTTCACACTTCATCTTTTGATTTCACACTACATCATTTGATTTCACACTTCATCTTTTGATTTCACACTACATCATTTAATTTCACACTTCATCTTTTGATTTCACACTACATCATTTGATTTCACACTACATCATTTGATTTCACACTACATCATTTGATTTCACACTACATCATTTGATTTCACACTTCATCATTTGATTTCACACTTCATCATTTGATTTCACACTACATTATTTGATTTTACACTACATCATTTGATTTCACACTTCATCTTTTGATTTCACACTACATCATTTGATTTCACACTTCATCTTTTGATTTCACACTACATCATTTGATTTCACACTTCATCTTTTGATTTCACACTACATCATTTGATTTCACACTTCATCTTTTGATTTCACACTACATCATTTGATTTCACACTACATCATTTGATTTCACACTTCATCTTTTGATTTCACACTACATCATTTGATTTCACACTTCATCTTTTGATTTCACACTACATCATTTGATTTCACACTTCATCTTTTGATTTCACACTACATCATTTGATTTCACACTTCATCTTTTGATTTCACACTACATCATTTGATTTCACACTTCATCTTTTGATTTCACACTACATCATTTGATTTCACACTACATCATTTGATTTCACACTTCATCTTTTGATTTCACACTACATCATTTGATTTCACACTTCATCTTTTGATTTCACACTACATCATTTGATTTCACACTACATCATTTGAATTCACACTACATCATTTGATTTCACACTTCATCTTTTGATTTCACACTACATCATTTGATTTCACACTTCATCTTTTGATTTCACACTACATCATTTGATTTCACACTTCATCTTTTGATTTCACACTACATCATTTGATTTCACACTACATCATTTGATTTCACACTACATCATTTGATTTCACACTTCATCTTTTGATTTCACACTACATCATTTGATTTCACACTTCATCTTTTGATTTCACACTACATCATTTGATTTCACACTACATCATTTGATTTCACACTACATCATTTGATTTCACACTTCATCTTTTGATTTCACACTACATTATTTGATTTCACACTTCATCTTTTGATTTCACACTACATCATTTGATTTCACACTTCATCTTTTGATTTCACACTACATCATTTGATTTCACACTACATCATTTGATTTCACACTTCATCTTTTGATTTCACACTACATCATTTGATTTCACACTTCATCTTTTGATTTCACACTACATCATTTGATTTCACACTTCATCTTTTGATTTCACACTACATCATTTGATTTCACACTTCATCTTTTGATTTAACACTACATCATTTGATTTCACACTTCATCTTTTGATTTCACACTACATCATTTGATTTCACACTTCATCTTTTGATTTCACACTACATCATTTGATTTCACACTACATCATTTGATTTCACACTACATCATTTGATTTCACACTTCATCTTTTGATTTCATACTACATCATTTGATTTCACACTTCATCTTTTGATTTCACACTACATCATTTAATTTCACACTTCATCTTTTGATTTCACACTACATCATTTGATTTCACACTACATCATTTGATTTCACACTACATCATTTTATTTCACACTACATCATTTGATTTCACACTTCATCATTTGATTTCACACTTCATCATTTGATTTCACACTACATTATTTGATTTTACACTACATCATTTGATTTCACACTTTATCTTTTGATTTCACACTACATCATTTGATTTCACACTTCATCTTTTGATTTCACACTACATCATTTGATTTCACACTTTATCATTTGATTTCACACTACATCATTTGATTTCACACTTCATCTTTTGATTTCACACTACATCATTTGATTTCACACTTCATCTTTTGATTTCACACTACATCATTTGATTTCACACTACATCATTTGATTTCACACTTCATCTTTTGATTTCACACTACATCATTTGATTTCACACTACATCATTTGAATTCACACTACATCATTTGATTTCACACTTCATCTTTTGATTTCACACTACATCATTTGATTTCACACTTCATCTTTTGATTTCACACTACATCATTTGATTTCACACTTCATCTTTTGATTTCACACTACATCATTTGATTTCACACTACATCATTTGATTTCACACTACATCATTTGATTTCACACTTCATCTTTTGATTTCAAACTACATCATTTGATTTCACACTTCATCTTTTGATTTCACACTACATCATTTGATTTCACACTACATCATTTGATTTCACACTACATCATTTGATTTCACACTTCATCTTTTGATTTCACACTACATTATTTGATTTCACACTTCATCTTTTGATTTCACACTACATCATTTGATTTCACACTTCATCTTTTGATTTCACACTACATCATTTGATTTCACACTACATCATTTGATTTCACACTTCATCTTTTGATTTCACACTACATCATTTGATTTCACACTTCATCTTTTGATTTCACACTACATCATTTGATTTCACACTTCATCTTTTGATTTCACACTACATCATTTGATTTCACACTTCATCTTTTGATTTAACACTACATCATTTGATTTCACACTTCATCTTTTGATTTCACACTACATCATTTGATTTCACACTTCATCTTTTGATTTCACACTACATCATTTGATTTCACACTTCATCTTTTGATTTCACACTACATCATTTGATTTCACACTACATCATTTGATTTCACACTACATTATTTGATTTCACACTACATCATTTGATTGCACACTACATTATTTGATTTCACACTACATCATTTGATTTCACACTACATCATTTGATTTCACACTTCATCTTTTGATTTCACACTACATCATTTGATTTCACACTACATCATTTGATTTCACACTTCATTTTTTGATTTCACACTACATCATTTGATTTCACACTACATCATTTGATTTCACACTTCATTTTTTGATTTCACACTACATCATTTGATTTCACACTACATCATTTGATTTCACACTTCATCTTTTGATTTCACACTACATCATTTGATTTCACACTTCATCATTTGATTTTACACTACATCATTTGATTTCACACTACATCATTTGATTTCACACTACATCATTTGATTTCACACTACATCATTTGATTTCACACTACATCATTTGATTTCACACTTCATCTTTTGATTTCACACTGCATCATTTGATTTCACACTGCATCATTTGATTTCACACTACATCATTTGATTTCACACTACATCATTTGATTTCACACTTCATCTTTTGATTTCACACTACATCATTTGATTTCACACTTCATCTTTTGATTTCACACTACATCATTTGATTTCACACTTCATCTTTTGATTTCACACTACATCATTTGATTTCACACTTCATCTTTTGATTTCACACTACATCATTTGATTTCACACTTCATCTTTTGATTTCACACTACATCATTTGATTTCACACTTCATCTTTTGATTTCACACTACATCATTTGATTTCACACTACATCATTTGATTTCACACTACATCATTTGATTTCACACTTCATCTTTTGATTTCACACTACATCATTTGATTTCACACTTCATCTTTTGATTTCACACTACATCATTTGATTTCACACTACATCATTTGATTTCACACTACATCATTTGATTTCACACTTCATCTTTTGATTTCACACTACATCATTTGATTTCACACTTCATCTTTTGATTTCACACTACATCATTTGATTTCACACTACATCATTTGATTTCACACTACATTATTTGATTTCACACTACATCATTTGATTGCACACTACATTATTTGATTTCACACTACATCATTTGATTTCACACTACATCATTTGATTTCACACTTCATCTTTTGATTTCACACTACATCATTTGATTTCACACTTCATCTTTTGATTTCACACTACATCATTTGATTTCACACTTCATCTTTTGATTTCACACTACATCATTTGATTTCACACTTCATCTTTTGATTTCACACTACATCATTTGATTTCACACTTCATCTTTTGATTTCACACTACATCATTTGATTTCACACTACATCATTTGATTTCACACTTCATCTTTTGATTTCACACTACATCATTTGATTTCACACTTCATCTTTTGATTTCACACTACATCATTTGATTTCACACTACATCATTTGATTTCACACTTCATCTTTTGATTTCACACTACATCATTTGATTTCACACTGCATCATTTGATTTCACACTTCATCATCTGATTTCACACTACATGATTTGATTTCACACTTCATCTTTCGATTTCACACTACATCATTTGATTTCACACTTCATCATTTGATTTTACACTACATCATTTGATTTCACACTACATCATTTGATTTCACACTACATCATTTGATTTCACACTTCATCATTTGATTTCACACTACATCTTTTGATTTTACACTACATCATTTGATTTCACACTACATCATTTGATTTCACACTACATCATTTGATTTCACACTACATCATTTGATTTCACACTTCATTATTTGATTTCACACTACATCATTTGATTTTACACTACATCATTTGATTTCACACTACATCATTTGATTTCACACTTCATCTTTTGATTTCACACTACATCATTTGATTTCACACTTCATCTTTTGATTTCACACTACATCATTTGATTTCACACTTTATCATTTGATTTCACACTACATCATTTGATTTCACACTTCATCTTTTGATTTCACACTACATCATTTGATTTCACACTTCATCTTTTGATTTCACACTACATCATTTGATTTCACACTACATCATTTGATTTCACACTTCATCTTTTGATTTCACACTACATCATTTGATTTCACACTACATCATTTGAATTCACACTACATCATTTGATTTCACACTTCATCTTTTGATTTCACACTACATCATTTGATTTCACACTTCATCTTTTGATTTCACACTACATCATTTGATTTCACACTTCATCTTTTGATTTCACACTACATCATTTGATTTCACACTACATCATTTGATTTCACACTACATCATTTGATTTCACACTACATCATTTGATTTCACACTACATTATTTGATTTCACACTACATCATTTGATTTCACACTACATCATTTGATTTCACACTACATCATTTGATTTCACACTTCATCTTTTGATTTCACACTACATCATTTGATTTCACACTTCATCTTTTGATTTCACACTACATCATTTGATTTCACACTTTATCATTTGATTTCACACTTCATCTTTTGATTTCACACTACATCATTTGATTTCACACTACATCATTTGATTTCACACTTCATCTTTTGATTTCACACTACATCATTTGATTTCACACTTCATCTTTTGATTTCACACTACATCATTTGATTTCACACTTCATCTTTTGATTTCACACTACATCATTTGATTTCACACTTCATCTTTTGATTTAACACTACATCATTTGATTTCACACTTCATCTTTTGATTTCACACTACATCATTTGATTTCACACTTCATCTTTTGATTTCACACTATATCATTTGATTTCACACTTCATCTTTTGATTTCACACTACATCATTTGATTTCACACTACATCATTTGATTTCACACTACATTATTTGATTTCACACTACATCATTTGATTGCACACTACATTATTTGATTTCACACTACATCATTTGATTTCACACTACATCATTTGATTTCACACTTCATCTTTTGATTTCACACTACATCATTTGATTTCACACTACATCATTTGATTTCACACTTCATTTTTTGATTTCACACTACATCATTTGATTTCACACTACATCATTTGATTTCACACTTCATCTTTTGATTTCACACTACATCATTTGATTTCACACTTCATCATTTGATTTTACACTACATCATTTGATTTCACACTACATCATTTGATTTCACACTACATCATTTGATTTCACACTACATCATTTGATTTCACACTACATCATTTGATTTCACACTTCATCTTTTGATTTCACACTACATCATTTGATTTCACACTACATCATTTGATTTCACACTACATCATTTGATTTCAAACTTCATCTTTTGATTTCACACTACATCATTTGATTTCACACTTCATCTTTTGATTTCACACTACATCATTTGATTTCACACTTCATCTTTTGATTTCACACTACATCATTTGATTTCACACTTCATCTTTTGATTTCACACTACATCATTTGATTTCACACTTCATCTTTTGATTTCACACTACATCATTTGATTTCACACTTCATCTTTTGATTTCACACTACATCATTTGATTTCACACTACATCATTTGATTTCACACTACATCATTTGATTTCACACTTCATCTTTTGATTTCACACTACATCATTTGATTTCACACTTCATCTTTTGATTTCACACTACATCATTTGATTTCACACTACATCATTTGATTTCACACTACATCATTTGATTTCACACTTCATCTTTTGATTTCACACTACATCATTTGATTTCACACTTCATCTTTTGATTTCACACTACATCATTTGATTTCACACTACATCATTTGATTTCACACTACATTATTTGATTTCACACTACATCATTTGATTGCACACTACATTATTTGATTTCACACTACATCATTTGATTTCACACTACATCATTTGATTTCACACTTCATCATTTGATTTCACACTACATCTTTTGATTTTACACTACATCATTTGATTTCACACTACATCATTTGATTTCACACTACATCATTTGATTTCACACTACATCATTTGATTTTACACTACATCATTTGATTTCACACTACATCATTTGATTTCACACTACATCATTTGATTTCACACTTCATCTTTTGATTTCACACTACATCATTTGATTTCACACTTCATCTTTTGATTTCACACTTTATCATTTGATTTCACACTACATTATTTGATTTCACACTTCATCTTTTGATTTCACACTACATCATTTGATTTCACACTTCATCTTTTGATTTCACACTACATCATTTGATTTCACACTACATCATTTGATTTCACACTTCATCTTTTGATTTCACACTACATCATTTGATTTCACACTACATCATTTGAATTCACACTACATCATTTGATTTCACACTTCATCTTTTGATTTCACACTACATCATTTGATTTCACACTTCATGTTTTGATTTCACACTACATCATTTGATTTCACACTTCATCTTTTGATTTCACACTACATCATTTGATTTCACACTACATCATTTGATTTCACACTACATCATTTGATTTCACACTTCATCTTTTGATTTCACACTACATCATTTGATTTCACACTTCATCTTTTGATTTCACACTACATCATTTGATTTCACACTACATCATTTGATTTCACACTACATCATTTGATTTCACACTTCATCTTTTGATTTCACACTACATTATTTGATTTCACACTTCATCTTTTGATTTCACACTACATCATTTGATTTCACACTTCATCTTTTGATTTCACACTACATCATTTGATTTCACACTACATCATTTGATTTCACACTTCATCTTTTGATTTCACACTACATCATTTGATTTCACACTTCATCTTTTGATTTCACACTACATCATTTGATTTCAAACTTCATCTTTTGATTTCACACTACATCATTTGATTTCACACTTCATCTTTTGATTTAACACTACATCATTTGATTTCACACTTCATCTTTTGATTTCAAACTACATCATTTGATTTCACACTTCATCTTTTGATTTCACACTACATCATTTGATTTCACACTTTATCATTTGATTTCACACTTCATCTTTTGATTTCACACTACATCATTTGATTTCACACTACATCATTTGATTTCACACTTCATCTTTTGATTTCACACTACATCATTTGATTTCACACTTCATCTTTTGATTTCACACTACATCATTTGATTTCACACTTCATCTTTTGATTTCACACTACATCATTTGATTTCACACTTCATCTTTTGATTTAACACTACATCATTTGATTTCACACTTCATCTTTTGATTTCACACTACATCATTTGATTTCACACTTCATCTTTTGATTTCACACTATATCATTTGATTTCACACTTCATCTTTTGATTTCACACTACATCATTTGATTTCACACTACATCATTTGATTTCACACTACATTATTTGATTTCACACTACATCATTTGATTGCACACTACATTATTTGATTTCACACTACATCATTTGATTTCACACTACATCATTTGATTTCACACTTCATCTTTTGATTTCACACTACAACATTTGATTTCACACTACATCATTTGATTTCACACTTCATTTTTTGATTTCACACTACATCATTTGATTTCACACTACATCATTTGATTTCACACTTCATCTTTTGATTTCACACTACATCATTTGATTTCACACTTCATCATTTGATTTTACACTACATCATTTGATTTCACACTACATCATTTGATTTCACACTACATCATTTGATTTCACACTACATCATTTGATTTCACACTACATCATTTGATTTCACACTTCATCTTTTGATTTCACACTACATCATTTGATTTCACACTGCATCATTTGATTTCACACTACATCATTTGATTTCACACTACATCATTTATTTTCAAACTTCATCTTTTGATTTCACACTACATCATTTGATTTCACACTACATCATTTGATTTCACACTTCATCATTTGATTTTACACTACATCATTTGATTTCACACTACATCATTTGATTTCACACTACATCATTTGATTTCACACTACATCATTTGATTTCACACTACATCATTTGATTTCACACTTCATCTTTTGATTTCACACTACATCATTTGATTTCACACTTCATCTTTTGATTTCACACTACATCATTTGATTTCACACTACATCATTTGATTTCACACTACATCATTTGATTTCACACTTCATCTTTTGATTTCACACTACATCATTTGATTTCACACTTCATCTTTTGATTTCACACTACATCATTTGATTTCACACTACATCATTTGATTTCACACTACATCATTTGATTTCACACTTCATCTTTTGATTTCACACTACATTATTTGATTTCACACTTCATCTTTTGATTTCACACTACATCATTTGATTTCACACTTCATCTTTTGATTTCACACTACATCATTTGATTTCACACTACATCATTTGATTTCACACTTCATCTTTTGATTTCACACTACATCATTTGATTTCACACTTCATCTTTTGATTTCACACTACATCATTTGATTTCACACTTCATCTTTTGATTTCACACTACATCATTTGATTTCACACTTCATCTTTTGATTTAACACTACATCATTTGATTTCACACTTCATCTTTTGATTTCAAACTACATCATTTGATTTCACACTTCATCTTTTGATTTCACACTACATCATTTGATTTCACACTTTATCATTTGATTTCACACTTCATCTTTTGATTTCACACTACATCATTTGATTTCACACTACATCATTTGATTTCACACTTCATCTTTTGATTTCACACTACATCATTTGATTTCACACTTCATCTTTTGATTTCACACTACATCATTTGATTTCACACTTCATCTTTTGATTTCACACTACATCATTTGATTTCACACTTCATCTTTTGATTTAACACTACATCATTTGATTTCACACTTCATCTTTTGATTTCACACTACATCATTTGATTTCACACTTCATCTTTTTATTTCACACTATATCATTTGATTTCACACTTCATCTTTTGATTTCACACTACATCATTTGATTTCACACTACATCATTTGATTTCACACTACATTATTTGATTTCACACTACATCATTTGATTGCACACTACATTATTTGATTTCACACTACATCATTTGATTTCACACTACATCATTTGATTTCACTCTTCATCTTTTGATTTCACACTACATCATTTGATTTCACACTACATCATTTGATTTCACACTTCATTTTTTGATTTCACACTACATCATTTGATTTCACACTACATCATTTGATTTCACACTTCATCTTTTGATTTCACACTACATCATTTGATTTCACACTTCATCATTTGATTTTACACTACATCATTTGATTTCACACTACATCATTTGATTTCACACTACATCATTTGATTTCACACTACATCATTTGATTTCACACTACATTATTTGATTTCACACTTCATCTTTTGATTTCACACTACATCATTTGATTTCACACTGCATCATTTGATTTCACACTACATCATTTGATTTCACACTACATCATTTGATTTCAAACTTCATCTTTTGATTTCACACTACATCATTTGATTTCACACTTCATCTTTTGATTTCACACTACATCATTTGATTTCACACTTCATCTTTTGATTTCACACTACATCATTTGATTTCACACTTCATCTTTTGATTTCACACTACATCATTTGATTTCACACTTCATCTTTTGATTTCACACTACATCATTTGATTTCACACTTCATCTTTTGATTTCACACTACATCATTTGATTTCACACTACATCATTTGATTTCACACTACATCATTTGATTTCACACTTCATCTTTTGATTTCACACTACATCATTTGATTTCACACTTCATCTTTTGATTTCACACTACATCATTTGATTTCACACTACATCTTTTGATTTCACACTACATCATTTGATTTCACACTTCATCTTTTGATTTCACACTACATCATTTGATTTCACACTTCATCTTTTGATTTCACACTACATCATTTGATTTCACACTACATCATTTGATTTCACACTACATTATTTGATTTCACACTACATCATTTGATTGCACACTACATTATTTGATTTCACACTACATCATTTGATTTCACACTACATCATTTGATTTCACACTTCATCATTTGATTTCACACTACATCTTTTGATTTTACACTACATCATTTGATTTCACACTACATCATTTGATTTCACACTACATCATTTGATTTCACACTACATCATTTGATTTCACACTACATCATTTGATTTCACACTACATTATTTGATTTCACACTACATCATTTGATTTCACACTACATCATTTGATTTCACACTACATCATTTGATTTCACACTTCATCTTTTGATTTCACACTACATCATTTGATTTCACACTTCATCTTTTGATTTCACACTACATCATTTGATTTCACACTTTATCATTTGATTTCACACTACATTATTTGATTTCACACTTCATCTTTTGATTTCACACTTCATCATTTGATTTCACACTTCATCTTTTGATTTCACACTACATCATTTGATTTCACACTACATCATTTGATTTCACACTTCATCTTTTGATTTCACACTACATCATTTGATTTCACACTACATCATTTGAATTCACACTACATCATTTGATTTCACACTTCATCTTTTGATTTCACACTACATCATTTGATTTCACACTTCATCTTTTGATTTCACACTACATAATTTGATTTCACACTTCATCTTTTGATTTCACACTACATCATTTGATTTCACACTACATCATTTGATTTCACACTACATCATTTGATTTCACACTTCATCTTTTGATTTCACACTACATCATTTGATTTCACACTTCATCTTTTGATTTCACACTACATCATTTGATTTCACACTACATCATTTGATTTCACACTACATCATTTGATTTCACACTTCATCTTTTGATTTCACACTACATTATTTGATTTCACACTTCATCTTTTGATTTCACACTACATCATTTGATTTCACACTTCATCTTTTGATTTCACACTACATCATTTGATTTCACACTACATCATTTGATTTCACACTTCATCTTTTGATTTCACACTACATCATTTGATTTCACACTTCATCTTTTGATTTCACACTACATCATTTGATTTCACACTTCATCTTTTGATTTCACACTACATCATTTGATTTCACACTTCATCTTTTGATTTAACACTACATCATTTGATTTCACACTTCATCTTTTGATTTCAAACTACATCATTTGATTTCACACTTCATCTTTTGATTTCACACTACATCATTTGATTTCACACTTCATCTTTTGATTTCACACTACATCATTTGATTTCACACTACATCATTTGATTTCACACTACATTATTTGATTTCACACTACATCATTTGATTGCACACTACATTATTTGATTTCACACTACATCATTTGATTTCACACTACATCATTTGATTTCACACTTCATCTTTTGATTTCACACTACATCATTTGATTTCACACTACATCATTTGATTTCACACTTCATTTTTTGATTTCACACTACATCATTTGATTTCACACTACATCATTTGATTTCACACTTCATCTTTTGATTTCACACTACATCATTTGATTTCACACTTCATCATTTGATTTTACACTACATCATTTGATTTCACACTACATCATTTGATTTCACACTACATCATTTGATTTCACACTACATCATTTGATTTCACACTACATCATTTGATTTCACACTTCATCTTTTGATTTCACACTACATCATTTGATTTCACACTGCATCATTTGATTTCACACTACATCATTTGATTTCACACTACATCATTTGATTTCAAACTTCATCTTTTGATTTCACACTACATCATTTGATTTCACACTTCATCTTTTGATTTCACACTACATCATTTGATTTCACACTTCATCTTTTGATTTCACACTACATCATTTGATTTCACACTTCATCTTTTGATTTCACACTACATCATTTGATTTCACACTTCATCTTTTGATTTCACACTACATCATTTGATTTCACACTTCATCTTTTGATTTCACACTACATCATTTGATTTCACACTACATCATTTGATTTCACACTACATCATTTGATTTCACACTTCATCTTTTGATTTCACACTACATCATTTGATTTCACACTTCATCTTTTGATTTCACACTACATCATTTGATTTCACACTACATCATTTGATTTCACACTACATCATTTGATTTCACACTTCATCTTTTGATTTCACACTACATCATTTGATTTCACACTTCATCTTTTGATTTCTCACTACATCATTTGATTTCACACTACATCATTTGATTTCACACTACATTATTTGATTTCACACTACATCATTTGATTGCACACTACATTATTTGATTTCACACTACATCATTTGATTTCACACTACATCATTTGATTTCACACTTCATCTTTAGATTTCACACTACATCATTTGATTTCACACTTCATCTTTTGATTTCACACTACATCATTTGATTTCACACTTCATCTTTTGATTTCACACTACATCATTTGATTTCACACTTCATCTTTTGATTTCACACTACATCATTTGATTTCACACTTCATCTTTTGATTTCACACTACATCATTTGATTTCACACTACATCATTTGATTTCACACTTCATCTTTTGATTTCACACTACATCATTTGATTTCACACTTCATCTTTTGATTTCACACTACATCATTTGATTTCACACTACATCATTTGATTTCACACTTCATCTTTTGATTTCACACTACATCATTTGATTTCACACTGCATCATTTGATTTCACACTTCATCATCTGATTTCACACTACATGATTTGATTTCACACTTCATCTTTCGATTTCACACTACATCATTTGATTTCACACTTCATCATTTGATTTTACACTACATCATTTGATTTCACACTACATCATTTGATTTCACACTACATCATTTGATTTCACACTTCATCATTTGATTTCACACTACATCTTTTGATTTTACACTACATCATTTGATTTCACACTACATCATTTGATTTCACACTACATCATTTGATTTCACACTACATCATTTGATTTCACACTACATTATTTGATTTCACACTACATCATTTGATTTCACACTACATCATTTGATTTCACACTACATTATTTGATTTCACACTACATCATTTGATTTCACACTTCATTATTTGATTTCACACTTCATCTTTTGATTTCACACTACATTATTTGATTTCACACTTCATCTTTTGATTTCACACTACATCATTTGATTTCACACTGCATCATTTGATTTCACACTTCATCTTTTGATTTCACACTACATCATTTGATTTCACACTGCATCATTTGATTTCACACTTCATCATCTGATTTCACACTTCATCATTTGATTTCACACTACATCATTTGATTTCACACTACATCATTTGATTTCACACTACATCATTTGATTTCACACTACATCATTTGATTTCACACTTCATCATTTGATTTTAGACTACATCATTTGATTTCACACTACATCATTTGATTTCACACTACATCATTTGATTTCACACTTCATCATTTGATTTCACACTATATTATTTGATTTTACACTACATCATTTGATTTCACACTACATCATTTGATTTCACACTACATCATTTGATTTCACACTACATCATTATTTGATTTCACACTACATCATTTGATTTCACACTACATCATTTGATTTCACACTACATCATTATTTGATTTTACACTACATCTTTTGATTTCACACTACATCTTTTGATTTCACACTACATCATTTGATTTCACACTACATCATTTGATTTCACACTTCATCTTTTGATTTCACACTACATCATTTGATTTCACACTACATCATTTGATTTCACACTTCATTTTTTGATTTCACACTACATCATTTGATTTCACACTACATCATTTGATTTCACACTTCATCTTTTGATTTCACACTACATCATTTGATTTCACACTTCATCATTTGATTTTACACTACATCATTTGATTTCACACTACATCATTTGATTTCACACTACATCATTTGATTTCACACTACATCATTTGATTTCACACTACATCATTTGATTTCACACTTCATCTTTTGATTTCACACTACATCATTTGATTTCACACTGCATCATTTGATTTCACACTACATCATTTGATTTCACACTACATCATTTGATTTCAAACTTCATCTTTTGATTTCACACTACATCATTTGATTTCACACTTCATCTTTTGATTTCACACTACATCATTTGATTTCACACTTCATCTTTTGATTTCACACTACATCATTTGATTTCACACTTCATCTTTTGATTTCACACTACATCATTTGATTTCACACTTCATCTTTTGATTTCACACTACATCATTTGATTTCACACTTCATCTTTTGATTTCACACTACATCATTTGATTTCACACTACATCATTTGATTTCACACTACATCATTTGATTTCACACTTCATCTTTTGATTTCACACTACATCATTTCATTTCACACTTCATCTTTTGATTTCACACTACATCATTTGATTTCACACTACATCATTTGATTTCACACTACATCATTTGATTTCACACTTCATCTTTTGATTTCACACTACATCATTTGATTTCACACTTCATCTTTTGATTTCTCACTACATCATTTGATTTCACACTACATCATTTGATTTCACACTACATTATTTGATTTCACACTACATCATTTGATTGCACACTACATTATTTGATTTCACACTACATCATTTGATTTCACACTACATCATTTGATTTCACACTTCATCTTTAGATTTCACACTACATCATTTGATTTCACACTTCATCTTTTGATTTCACACTACATCATTTGATTTCACACTTCATCTTTTGATTTCACACTACATCATTTGATTTCACACTTCATCTTTTGATTTCACACTACATCATTTGATTTCACACTACATCATTTGATTTCACACTTCATCTTTTGATTTCACACTACATCATTTGATTTCACACTTCATCTTTTGATTTCACACTACATCATTTGATTTCACACTACATCATTTGATTTCACACTTCATCTTTTGATTTCACACTACATCATTTGATTTCACACTGCATCATTTGATTTCACACTTCATCATCTGATTTCACACTACATGATTTGATTTCACACTTCATCTTTCGATTTCACACTACATCATTTGATTTCACACTTCATCATTTGATTTTACACTACATCATTTGATTTCACACTACATCATTTGATTTCACACTACATCATTTGATTTCACACTTCATCATTTGATTTCACACTACATCTTTTGATTTTACACTACATCATTTGATTTCACACTACATCATTTGATTTCACACTACATCATTTGATTTCACACTACATCATTTGATTTCACACTACATCATTTGATTTCACACTACATCATTTGATTTCACACTACATTATTTGATTTCACACTACATCATTTGATTTCACACTTCATTATTTGATTTCACACTTCATCTTTTGATTTCACACTACATTATTTGATTTCACACTTCATCTTTTGATTTCACACTACATCATTTGATTTCACACTGCATCATTTGATTTCACACTTCATCTTTTGATTTCACACTACATCATTTGATTTCACACTGCATCATTTGATTTCACACTTCATCATCTGATTTCACACTTCATCATTTGATTTCACACTACATCATTTGATTTCACACTACATCATTTGATTTCACACTACATCATTTGATTTCACACTACATCATTTGATTTCACACTTCATCATTTGATTTTAGACTACATCATTTGATTTCACACTACATCATTTGATTTCACACTACATCATTTGATTTCACACTTCATCATTTGATTTCACACTATATTATTTGATTTTACACTACATCATTTGATTTCACACTACATCATTTGATTTCACACTACATCATTTGATTTCACACTACATCATTATTTGATTTCACACTACATCATTTGATTTCACACTACATCATTTGATTTCACACTACATCATTATTTGATTTTACACTACATCTTTTGATTTCACACTACATCATTTGATTTCACACTACATTATTTGATTTTACACTACATCATTATTTGATTTCACACTACATCATTTGATTTCACACTACATCATTTGATTTCACACTACATCATTTGATTTCACACTACATCATTTGATTTCACACTTCATTTTTTGATTTCACACTACATAATTTGATTTCACACTTCATCTTTTGATTTCATACTACATCATTTGATTTCACACTACATCATTTGATTTCACACTTCATCTTTTGATTTCACACTACATCATTTGATTTCACACTTCATCTTTTGATTTCACACTACATCATTTGATTTCACACTTCATCTTTTGATTTCACACTACATCATTTGATTTCACACTTCATCATTTGATTTCACACTACATTTGATTTCACACTTCATCTTTTGATTTCACACTACATCATTTGATTTCACACTTCATCATTTGATTTTACACTACATCATTTGATTTCACACTTCATCTTTTGATTTCACACTACATCATTTGATTTCACACTTCATCTTTTGATTTCACACTACATCATTTGATTTCACACTACATCATTTGATTTCACACTACATCATTTGATTTCACACTTCATCATTTGATTTCACACTACATCATTTGATTTCACACTACATCATTTGATTTCATACTACATCATTTGATTTCACACTACATCATTTGATTTCATACTACATCATTTGATTTCACACTACATCATTTGATTTCACACTACATCATTTGATTTCACACTTCATCATTTGATTTCACACTACATCATTTGATTTCACACTACATCATTTGATTTCACACTACATCATTTGATTTCACACTACATCATTTGATTTCACACTGCATCATTTGATTTCACACTTCATTATTTGATTTTACACTACATCATTATTTGATTTCACACTTCATCTTTTGATTTCACACTACATCATTTGATTTCACACTTCATCTTTTGATTTCACACTACATTATTTGATTTCACACTACATCTTTTGATTTCACACTACATTATTTGATTTCACACTACATCTTTTGATTTCACACTACATCATTTGATTTCACACTACATCATTTGATTTCACACTACATCATTTGATTTCACACTACATCATTTGATTTCACACTTCATCTTTTGATTTCACACTACATCATTTGATTTCACACTACATTATTTGATTTCACACTACATCATTATTTGATTTCACACTTCATCTTTTGATTTCACACTACATCATTTGATTTCACACTTCATCTTTTGATTTCACACTACATTATTTGATTTCACACTACATCTTTTGATTTCACACTACATTATTTGATTTCACACTTCATCTTTTGATTTCACACTACATCATTTGATTTCACACTACATCATTTGATTTCACACTACATCATTTGATTTCACACTTCATCTTTTGATTTCACACTACATCATTTGATTTCACACTACATTATTTGATTTCACACTACATTATTTGATTTCACACTACATCATTTGATTTCACACTACATTATTTGATTTTACTACATCATTTGAATAATGCAATTTTGGCAGTGACAGCTGCCCATTTATAATTGCCTTTAAATCAATGCCTGAATATAATGCCTGAATATAATGCCTGAATATAATGCCTGAATATAATGCCTGAATACAATGCCTGAATACAATGCCTGAATACAATGCCTGAATATAATGCCTGAATACAATGCCTGAATATAATGCCTGAATACAATGCCTGAATATAATGCCTGAATACAATGCCTGAATACAATGCCTGAATATAATGCCTGAATACAATGCCTGAATATAATACCTGAATATAATGCCTGAATATAATGCCTGAATATAATGCCTGAATATAATGCCTGAATACAATGCCTGAATACAATACCTGAATACAATGCCTGAATACAATACCTGAATACAATGCCTGAATATAATGCCTGAATATAATGCCTGAATACAATGCCTGAATACAATGCCTGAATACAATGCCTGAATACAATGCCTGAATACAATGCCTGAATATAATACCTGAATATAATGCCTGAATATAATGCCTTTAAATCAATGCCTGAATACAATGCCTGAATATAATGCCTGAATACAATTCCTGAATACAATACCTGAATATAATGCCTGTATATAATGCCTGAATATAATGCCTGAATATAATGCCTGAAAACAATGCCTGAATACAATACCTGAATACAATGCCTGAATACAATGCCTGAATATAATGCCTGAATATAATGCCTGAATATAATGCCTGAATACAATGCCTGAATACAATACCTGAATACAATGCCTGAATACAATACCTGAATACAATGCCTGAATATAATGCCTGAATATAATGCCTGAATATAATGCCTGAATACAATGCCTGAATACAATGCCTGAATACAATGCCTGTATAAAATGTCTGTATCACTACCAAAAGGAGAGAGAGAAAAGATGCTGTAACCATATTTGTGGGTACTGAATCAGAAGTAATAATTGTGACCTAATTCCTTCAATCATGGTTGCCTCATTAGATAAACAAATGGCACTGTTTTCATTTAGGGCCAATTAGGTATCACAAGAAATCTGCTGGTGTAGACACCCTGTTAAGAGAAGTTTAGATAACAATATTTTAAATAAGAGAAGTAGAGATAACAATATTTTAAATAAGAGAAGTAGAGATAATATTTTGAAGATGACAACTATGGTGTACATGTCAACAGTAAATTTATAGCATTTCATTTAAAACCAACTGAACAACATAAAACTTGTGATTAAATCCTATGTCAAATGATTTTCAATTAATGAGTACAATAAAAAGATTTTGAGATGGCAAGTATTATGGTCATGATGGAATGTCCAGTTAGAGCCATTTTAATTTAGGACCAACAGGACATTATAAGGAGTCTTCTGGTATGGTACGACTTTCCACTTTCAAGAGAAAAAAATAACAATTTTCAAACTTGTTGTTTTGGCCACCATATTCAATGCTCACCATTTCCATTTAAGACTAACCAGAAATTGTACACAGTGGACTTGTGAAAGCATGCTGATATAACCAAACATTGTACAAAGTGGACTTGTGTAAACACGCTGTCGATATGACCAGACATTGTACAAAGTGGACTTGTGAAAGCACACTGTCAATATGACCAGACATTGTACAAAGTGGACTTGTGAAAGCATGATGTGATATGACCAGACATTGTACAAAGTGGACTTGTGAAAGCATGATGTCAATATGACCAGACATTGTACAAAGTGGACTTGTGAAAGCATGATGTGATATGACCAGACATTGTACAAAGTGGACTTGCGAAAGCATGATGTGATATGACCAGACATTGTACAAAGTGGACTTGTGAAAGCATGATGTGATATGACCAGACATTGTACAAAGTGGACTTGTGAAAGCATGATGTCAATATGACCAGACATTGTACAAAGTGGACTTGTGAAAGCATGATGTAATATGACCAGACATTGTACAAAGTGGACTTGTGAAAGCATGATGTGATATGACCAGACATTGTACAAAGTGGACTTGCAAAAGCATGCTGTTGATATGACCAGACATTGTACAAAGTGGACTTGTGAAAGCATGATGTGATATGACCAGATGTTGTACAAAGTGGACTTGTGAAAGCATGATGTGATATGACCAGACATTGTACAAAGTGGACTTGTGAAAGCATGATGTGATATGACCAGACATTGTACAAAGTGGACTTGTGAAAGCATGATGTCAATATGACCAGACAACCAGGTGAAGTAGTGATAATAAGGTTTTTCAGATTTGGCACCATAATCATTCACAACCAACTAGAAATCAGGAAGTCTTTCAGTGAAAACCCTATGCTGACCAATCTGACTATGCTGACCAATCTGACTGCTGACCAATCTGACTATGCTGACCAATCTGATTATGCTGACCAATCTGACTGCTGAACAATCTGACTATGCTGACCATTCATTCAGGAGAGGCAGTTATAATGGCATAGAACACAATTGTACTATATATTCTCTACAATTAATTGTACTGTATATTCTCTACAACTAATCGTACTGTATATTCTCTACAACTAATTGTACTGTATATTCACTACAATTAATTGTACTGTATATTCTCTACAACTAATTATACTGTATATTCTCTACAACTAATTGTACTGTATATTCTCTACAACTAATTGTACTGTATATTCTCTGCAATTAATTGTACTGTATATTCTCTACAACTAATTGTACTGTATATTCTCTACAACTAATTGTACTGTATATTCTCTACAATTAATTGTACTGTATATTCTCTACAACTAATTGTACGGTATATTCTCTACAATTAATTGTACTGTATATTCTCTACAACTAATTGTACTGTATATTCTCTACAATTAATTGTACTGTATATTCTCTACAATTAATTTTACTATATATTCTTTACAACTAATTGTACTGTATATTCTCTACAATTAATTTTATTGTATATTCTCTGCAATTAATTGTACTGTATATTCTCTACAATTAATTTTACTATATATTCTTTACAACTAATTGTACTGTATATTCTCTACAACTAATTGTACTGTATATTCTCTACAATTAATTGTACTGTATATTCTCTACAACTAATTGTACGGTATATTCTCTACAATTAATTGTACTGTATATTCTCTACAACTAATTGTACTGTATATTCTCTACAATTAATTGTACTGTATATTCTCTACAATTAATTTTACTATATATTCTTTACAACTAATTGTACTGTATATTCTCTACAATTAATTTTATTGTATATTCTCTGCAATTAATTGTACTGTATATTCTCTACAATTAATTTTACTATATATTCTTTACAACTAATTGTACTGTATATTCTCTACAATTAATTTTACTGTATATTCTCTACAATTAATTGTACTGTATATTATCTACAATTAATTGTACTGTATATTCTCTACAACTAATTGTGCTGTTTATTCTCTACAATTAATTTTACTGTATATTCTCTACAAGTAATTTTACTGTATATTCTCTTCAATTAATTGTACTGTATATTCTCTACAATTAATTTTACTGTATATTCTCTACAATTAATTGTACTGTATATTCTCTACAACTAATTGTACTGTATATTATCTACAACTAATTGTGCTGTTTATTCTCTACAATTAATTTTACTGTATATTCTCTACAAGTAATTTTACTGTATATTCTCTTCAATTAATTGTACTGTATATTCTCTACAACTAATTGTGCTGTTTATTCTCTACAATTAATTTTACTGTATATTCTCTACAAGTAATTTTACTGTATATTCTCTTCAATTAATTGTACTGTATATTCTCTACAATTAATTTTACTGTATATTCTCTACAATTAATTGTACTGTATATTCTCTACAATTAGTTTTACTATATATTCTCTACAACTAATTGTGCTGTTTATTCTCTACAATTAATTTTACTGTATATTCTCTACAAGTAATTTTACTGTATATTCTCTTCAATTAATTGTACTGTATATTCTCTACAATTAATTTTACTGTATATTCTCTACAATTAATTGTACTGTATATTCTCTACAATTAGTTTTACTATATATTCTCTACAACTAATTGTGCTGTTTATTCTCTACAATTAATTTTACTGTATATTCTCTACAAGTAATTTTACTGTATATTCTCTTCAATTAATTGTACTGTATATTCTCTACAATTAATTTTACTGTATATTCTCTACAATTAATTGTACTGTATATTCTCTACAATTAGTTTTACTATATATTCTTTACAACTAATTTTACTGTATGTTCTCTAAAATTGATTTTACTCTATATTCTCTACAATAAATTTTACTCTATTTTCTCTACAGTTAATTTTACTATATATTCTCTACAATTAATTTTACTATATATTCTCTACAATTAATTTTACTGTATATTCTTTTCAATTATTTGTACTGTATATTCGCTACAATTATTTGTACTGTATATTCTCTACAACTAATTGTACTGTATATTTTCTACAACTAATTGTGCTGTATATTCTTTACAATTAATTTTACTATATATTCTCTACAATTAATTTTAATGTATATTCTCTACAATTTATTTTATTATATATTCTCTACAATTAATTTTACTAAATATTCTCTACAAATAATTTTACTATATATTCTCTACATTTGTTTCTCATTACTAAACTTTCCACTGTGTGACAATCAATACAAATCATGTGTTAATATAAAATACCTTCAAAGATGACTTCATGGCAAAGTTCTTGTCAAAAGTTCACGGGCATTTTTAAGAAGCTGAATTGTAAACAAAACACCATGCAATGGAACACAGATTTCACTTCTGGATCATCACAAAGGCCTTATTGCTCACTGTGCACTATCACATAAATACATACAGACAATCACACCATAAAGCTCATCTTCTCAAGAATAAACAATTACCTTTGAATCCCTACCAAAAATGCACCAATAAAACTCTTCTATCACCACCAAAATGAGAGAGGAAAAAGTGTTCTAAATATAGACTATAACAACATTTGTAGGTAATGAACTGTAAGTACTAATTGTGACCTGATTCCTAATGAGATTTTCAAGATGGCTGCTGTGATGACCATATTTGATGTCTGAGCAACCCATTTTTCATTTAGGACTTTAGCAGGATGAAACCAGCTGGGATTGAATCTAGTGATGACACTGGTCACAATTTTTGAATTAGATGTTTATTTACAATGTAACTGAATAATGAATGAATCACAAACCATGCTTGTGTACAAAAAGTCCAAAAGTGGATTTAACAAAATGATGTGAACAAATTTCAACAATGAATAAATCATTTCTAAATGTAACTATTCAGAATATGCAACTCTGCTTTATATTTGCATCTATCACCATCAATGTAGAGAAATAATACGAACAGTGTATGAATTCTATCCCCATGTATGATATATTTATAGAATTTTAAAACCCACTATGAACAGTGTATGGATTCTACCCCCATGTATGATATATTTATAGAAGTTAAAAACAAATATGAACAGTGTATGAATTATTCCTCCAAGTATGATATATTTATAGAAGTTAAAACCAAATATAAACAGTGTATGAATTATTCCTCCAAGTATGATATATTTATAGAAGTTAAAACCAAATATAAACAGTGTATGAATTCTACCTCCAAGTATGATGTATTTATAGAAGTTAAAACCAAATATGAACACTGTATGAATTCTTCCTCCAAGTATGATGTATTTATAGAAGTTAAAACCATATATAAACAGTGTATGAATTCTTCCTCCAAGTATGATATATTTATAGAGGTTAAAACCAAATATGAATAATGAATGTGTTCATTGACATGTAAGATGGATGCATAATTGATTTCCTTTTGTATAGCAATACTGAATTATATTTTCACCTATATAGTGATACTGAATAAAACTGATTACAAAATGGAACATAAATGTAACTCATGGCATCTAGTCAATGATCATGACCTACTTCTGGTTCAAACACCTGTCACTGAATGGTCAAGGAGCAGCTATGCATGGCCTTCACCTCCAAATCTACTGAAGGATGCTTTAAGTGCCATCTGATTCCCTGAACCTTTGGTCCCTTATTGTGAGTAAACCAAAATCCTCCACTGAGCCAATGTGTCTGGGTTAAACATAACTCAGCAGTTATATGCCTCAATGTGAAAGTCTTCACTAGGCAAAGTTTAGATATGTTAATTCTATCTACACCTTGGCAGATAGATCAAATATTTCTGTGCTTCAGGACTGTGAATTTTATTGGATATGGAGGCAAGTCACTGCATCCAATTAAAATCAGGTTGTTTGAATTTGAACAATGTTCCCATACAATCAAGACAAGGGGAACACACAACTGGAATGGACTCATAAATAAGCAATTTTCCACTGCTAGCCAATTTAAATGGTTTCTCTCTAGAACATAATCATAATTTCAATGTTAAACTTACAAAGAATCCTTTGAAGTCAATTGCCTCCATCATTTTTGGCCTATGTACACCACTGTTATACACTATTAGTTATTTGGAAATCACATACTAAGGGAGATAAATCACAAAATCCAATAGATTTAGGACAAAAGTACTGCTATTGCTGATCAGTCCACTAAGGTAGAGATAGGCTTACCATATCAGAACCTTGGCTAGTGAAGATTCCTATGAAAGAGCTAAAATATAATAACTAAACCACAGTTAAGTATGAATACAATGAATATGTTATGCATGCAAGCACAATATTAATGGCTTCACTGCACTTTCAGTTATTCCATCCGAGATACAATATGAGATTATAATTATAATAACAAAATCTCTATATGAATCAGTGTCCAAAATAATCTCACTTAATTATAAGAACTCAACAATACTCATCATTTAATGCATGAGACAGTCAACTTGTCTAGTCAGTTATAACCGTGGCCATCTTGAAAAAAGAATATAGTCTATCTGATAGCATGGCATTACATGACATTGGTCTGACATTCTAGAACTTTATAATAAAATCTCAAATATTCAATATATAAAACAATTCTACCACATACAATAGATATCAACAAAGAATACAATTTTATATTTGTCATTCTTCTATAGCTGAAGATTGCTTCCATAAATTAGCTTACTGATAAAAAAATAGTATGTATAGTGATATTATAAGAGAATTTAGCCTATAGGCATCATGGTAATGGTGATACTACAGTGATAATTTACTCCATAAGTACCATGGTTATAGTAATAATACAGTGATAATTTACACCATATGTACCATGAGTAGTATGAAAAGATGATGATCCTGTATCAGAAACCCCATCCTGCACCCCAAAGCATTCTACATTAATATCTTTGCCAGCAGCCTTTGTTAGCTCAAAATGATGACTTTTACATAACACATTTTTGGACAAAAATATGCTTTGTGGACATGGGGTCTCTGATACAGGATGCATCATCTCTTCCTACTACTAATGACAATCTCTCTTATTGATACAAAATGTCATGTTAAACAAATAATATATATATAATGTCTTATTATAAACCATCAATCAGACATGTTGGATTTGATCTAACAAATAGATTTTGTAAAAGATTTAATTCAATCAAAGCAGCATCAGTATATACTGGTATAAAACCTAAAATGATAAGTGATTGCATTAAAAAGGTGGGCTATAATATATAGCTAAGATATAGATCAGTATGGTTATTTGCGATTGAAAATGATATGAGAATAGTGGGATGGGCAGATGATGTGATGACATTTATTGATAACATGGTCAATATATTATTTTTATAAGTATATTTCTAAAGCCACACAAAATTAAACATCTACTTTTTATTATAATCGTTTTCATATTTGCTAACTCTCGTTTGCAGAATATTTGTTAACATACTATCAATAATACGGAACTCGCGTATTAAATCATCCATATCATAGTTTATACCACGCAAATAAGATCGAATTTGATCAAGTAATTTTTTGTAGGTGATATTTTCTATTTTGTAAGCATTTTTTTTTTAAATTGTAAGTTGAGGCTCAACTTTTTTACACGCTGCTGCAAGAGAGACACCAACGCCGGATATTATTAACAAAAACGGATTTAATGATGTGCCACTTGAAATTATACCAGAGCTGGTCATTAGAAGCGGTAAATATGATATTACCCAAAGTATGTTGGTGTAGTATTTGTAACATTTTTTGACGCACCAAAGATTTTTATGGTAGTATCTGTAATATTGCATTAGAGCGTCAACATCTTGTTTGGGAATGTTTTCCGAAATATCATTAAAATCGACTATATTATTTTTCATTATATAATATCTGTTTACATATTTTATACCATCATTTAAGTAACCAATTCGGGAGTTTCAGCTTCAAACTCAATACACCACCAGTAAGTAGCTGCGGTTAACTTTTGTTATCCGCTATCAGCATAAATGTTTCCTCGATATCTTTTTTTTAACACAATAGACACAGTTCCAGAAAAATCATTGGTTGAATGACGCCATGGAAATGTTGTAAATATACAAAACAAGGACAATCTATAGACACCAGTGACCACTGCGGTATGTTTAAGAGTGTTATTTTGCTGCGACCATGTTGCTTTTTCTGACTGTGTACACAATATTTTTAATTTGTTTGTGAGGAATTTTAATAAGATCATTTTTCTGAACAATGTTAGGAATGCCACTAACAATATCATTTAGTTTTGTGTTAATGTCAGCTAGATTAATAATAACAGTTGGTGGAGTTCCAAAAAATTCATTTGTGGTTCTGTTTATGCTTCTTCAAAAATTTAGAAACGTACCCATGTGATTAGAGAACTCAGTTCTAAATGCGGCAATTCCATTTTTGATTGTCGTTAACGAAGTCATTATTGACATTTCCTTATCGTCGACATATTTTTTAGTTGCAGCGTCGAAATCTGTTTCTGGGTTTCTGGTGTTCTGAGGTTTCCAATACCATTAGTGTTCATTTTGGGAAATGCAAACATGATACCACCGCGCACTGATACGTACTTAGATCCTTGATCGTTGACGTTTTTTTTCGTTGCTGCATCTGCATCTGCGGTTGGGTTTCCAAGATATGTATTTTTTCCTCTGACATAATGAAGTCACCAGTAAATACATCGCCAGCTTTCGTAACATAATCGTTAACGGATTTGCCTGAATCTTGTATTTTACCTTGATCAGCAAAAGTAGCTATATTATTAACAGCTGCGGTGGGAATTCGTACAAGTACATCTGATAGATGTATATTTCTCATTTTTAATCGTCCTTTATCTTGAAAAATAACTTCATTTTGATGAACACTTTTGATATTTAATAAATTAGTAATTTCACTTTTGAGCTGATCAAGAGTTACGTATTTAGATAAGTCACCTTGCTGAGCAGACGATGAATCTCCTACTAATGTTCAAAATTTTGAATAAAAACTCATTATTTATTTACTACTTGACAAAATTATATACCATAATAGTAATGGTAAAATCGTATATATTAAACTTTGATACAGAACGTTACTTAACAATTATAATGACAAACTTCGTGACGATCTTGAATCTGGCGAAGATTTCTTTATTATCAAACAACCGGAAGAACTTATTCCAATTAATCAACTCGATTCTTCCGAACACAAAATAGTTGTTTTTTTTATGATATTCCGCTAAACAACGAGGAAATGAATAAAATCAGATCGTATTTTTCACTGTCGCTAAATAAGTAATGTAATTCTATTTATCTCGCTCAAGGATATTATTATGTCGACAGATTTATTAGGCAAAATACTGATTGTTTTATATCATTTCCTGGACTTGACAATATTGACGATAGAAAAATCGCGAACGAACAATGCGGCGACATAACAAAAGATAAATTTATTGAACTGTACCGTCAAGCAATGGCACATAAGAGTAAAATGTTTCGATGTTTGCATTGAAAACTATCTGCTTAATATTTTATAGAAAATAGTGTATAATTAATGGAAAAACAAACAAAGTACAGAAAACATATCGAAGATCTAAAAAAAAATTGCGCAGTCTCAGGCAAAATTTAAACAGCTAGTACAGCAAGCATGACGTGGTCAAGTTGCTGCAGCAGAAACGGCAGCTAGAGTTCTCAAACCAGTTACTGAGGCTTTACTTGGAAAACAACCCGAAACTTAGCCACTATCAGAAGAAGAACTTAAAAACTTACAAGAAAAATGTTTACTCGGATTAGATAAAGAACAACAAGGTAGATCTGAAGAAGCAAAAAGAAAATTAGCTGAGGCACTTGTGGCAAGTATAGCTGATCCTGCTGAGAGACAAGCTGCATTTGATCGGTTGATAAATAATCCGCTTGAACTTGAGTGAAGATTGCATAGTTAACAACTCAAGAAATTAAAAATATTATAACAAAATTCTCAGGAGAAATAAAAGATATTAAAGAGGATCAACAAAGAGTTGGTGAGCTTACTATAAGGTTTATAGATTTTGGAGAGAAAAGACAATGGTTTATAAAAAGAGCAAATGATGAGATAAAAGATCACGAGTATAATTAATTTTAGAGAAAGAAAATATAAAAGATATTGATAATATAAATAGGTGGAACTATGCAGAATATGTCACATTCATCGATAGCATAAATGCAATAATAAGAGACGGAGCTGGTGCTAAAGATGAGTTAAACACGGTTACAGAAATTGAGAATATGCTTCCACTTTATAATAGAATGAGATATAGTATTATTGCTCTCATATTAGGAAGAACAGCAGAAGTTAGTAGAAAAAACTTTTGGCAGGGGATGGAATTTTAAAAGAATTTATTTTGTATTTGATAAAAAAACTTTTAGAACAACATAGAGGAGAAAAAACTGGAACAGGCGTCAGAACATTCGCATCAGTAACTGAAATGATCGGCAGATTAATGCTATTGATATCATCAAAAGAAGCAGAAAATGCTGGAGCTGAAATCGACAATGAAATTATTGATATACTTGACAATTTGAAATCGAGAAATTTATTAGCATCTGACGATTACGATACTTTTCACCGCGACTTAATTTTATAAAAATATAATAATAGATGTCAGCAATATTATTACTCGACTCCAGCCAATCTGATAAAGATAGCGCGAACTTTTCAGTAAAGTATAATCCGCCAATAGAACTAGATCGTGAAAAACAATACGAAATTGGATTAATTTAATTAATAATGCTCCCGTGAATAACAGGCATATGATGGAATACGATAAAATTTGCCTTCTGTGTTTATTATTTATCTCTATGCCAATAACTTGCATGTAGATGAAATGTTAGAGCATATGCCGGTTGATAACTCCAGAACAGTTTTTCAGTTAAACATCCATCACTAACACCAAAATTTAATGGAAGATTTTTTCAGAGTCAGATCATAGTTATTTATTTGAAGTTGATCTGGACTATTTTATTGAACTTCATAACGACTATCCATTCTGCTGAGCTTTATGTGTCACATAACGGCAATCTATCCTGCTGAGCTTCATGGGTCACATAACAACTATCCATTCTGTTAAGCTTCATGGGTCACATAATGACTATCCATTCTATTGAGCATAACGACTATCCATTTTGTTAAGCGTCATGGGTCACATAACAACTATCCATTCTGTTCAGAGGCGAAGGAGATAGATTACAGTTCATTATCAGAAAAACAGCAATATATGGCCTGCAACAGAAAAACATCAGGTGTTGTATAACTAACGCAAAATTTACTCAACAAATGGAGATATGTTAAAACTCAAGCAAGCGGTTGATGCTGGTCTGATACTGAAGAAAATTCATCGTGTGTTAAAGTTTGATCATTCGCCTTGGATGGAAGGCTATATTGGCTCAAATACAGCGCAACGAGCAGCAGCAACAACATAATTTGAAAAGAACTTTTTAAAGCTTATGAATAACAGCATCTAGAGAAAGACATTGGAGAAAATTCGTAAGCGTGTTAACATAGAGATCGTAAATGATGTTGATCAACGAAATAAACTTGTTTCAGTAGTAGGGAACAAGTGTTGGTTCTGGCGCAACTATCAGAATGAATAAAAATTAACCCCTCTCTGTCCTAAAAGTCTCACCCCAAACGATTTACACAAAACCAAGATGATGGCTCTTGCGCAAATATAATCCGATAACTTTACAATGTGTACCTAGACTTTATTTGTAACAGAGGTCGCCTGATCAATATCAGTCTAGCATTGTCTAAAACAACCCAATGTCTCCATATCAACCAAAGCCAGGTAACTGCCTTAGTCATATTCTACACGTCACGCGGAGAGATTAAATCACGTGATTACAACATTCTATAGAATGCCCACACAGAAAATTAAAACCCGATAGCTGTAAGATTTTTCAACGTTCCAGAATGTTCTATAACAGCAGTATGTAAAGCGTTCAAATTCTCTTATAGTCATTGCATGCTGAGCGTTCAATGTGACATTTTCACCAGGCGAAAGGGTAAGTGATATTATGTTTATTGTTAGATAGAATACTTTTTGATAATCTTTTTCATACTATGTTACCCTCATTGGCAAAATATCCGTTAGCATACTGTCAATAATACGGAATTCGCGTATTAAATCGTCCATATCATATTTTACACCTCTCAAATAAGATCGTATATGATCAAGTAGTTGTTTGTAAGTCATATTAGCTGTTTGGCAAGCATTTTGTTTGATTGCAAGTCGAGATTCAATCTTTTTACACCCTGTTGTAATAGAAACACCAACACCATATATGATTAGCAAAAACGGATTAAATGATGCCCCACTTGAAATTATACCAGAGCTGGTCGTTAACAATTGTAGATATGATATTACTCGAAGTATTTTGTTATTTTATTTGTAACATTTTTTCACGCATCAAAGTTTTTTTAAAATATTTTTTGTAGTATTGTATTAATGCGTCCACATCTTGTTCTGGAATATATTTTGAAATATGATTGAAATCAATTATACTTCTTTTCATTATAATATTTGTTTACATAGTCCTCAGGTTTGATTAACTAGTTAACTGCGGTGCTTCAGTTTCGAATTCTAGACACCGCCAATAAGAAGCTGTTGTTAAAATGTTTTAGCTGGTTCAAGTATAAATTCTTCTTCGGCATTTTTGTAAATACTATAGATACAGTTCCAGAAAACACATCAGTTGGTATATATACTAAACTTTGCACCGCTAAACACAGACAGCCTGTACACACCAGTATTTTCGCTAGTGTGTTTAATAGAGTTATTTTGTAAAGTCCACTTTGCTGAGACAGATCCAACTGTGTAGACAATATTTTTAATTTATTTGTGAGGAATTTTAATCAGATTAGTTTTTTTTAACATTATCTGGAATTCCACTGACTATATCCTTGAGTTTAGAGTTAATATCAGCGAGTATAATATCAACAGTTGGTGGACTCTCAAACAATTCGTTATTGGTTCTGTTTATGTTTCTGTAAAAATTTAAAAACGTGCCTATGTGATTGGTAAAATCAGTTTCGAGTGTGATTATTTCATTATTGATTGGAACTTCCTTATCATCAACATATTTCTTCCTTGCAGAATCAAAATCAGACTATGGTGTTCTAAGATTACTGATGCCATTATTGTTCATGTTGAGAAATACATACATCATACCACCGTGCACTGACAAGTACTTTGATTCTTGATCGCCAACATATTTTTTCGTTGCAGCATCATTATCTTCGGTTGGGTTTCCAAGGTATGTAATCTTGTTCTGGTTTATAATAATGTTAACCGTAAATGAATCACCAGATTTTTTAACACAATCATTAACTGACCTACCTGAATCTTGTATATTACATTGGTTATTAAAAGTAACGATATCATTAGCAACTGCAGTAGGATTTCGTACAAGTACATCTGACAGTTGTACATTACTCATCTTTAATTTTCCTCTTCTATCTTGGAAAAGAATAGCTTCATTTGGATCTACACTTGTGATGTTTAATAAATTATTGATTTCATTTCTGAGCTGATCAAGATTTGCGTATCTTGATAAATCACCTTGCTGAGCTTTGTCTGATGAATCTATCAATAATGTTCCGAACTTTGTATAGTAGCTCATTAGACATATAGTCTTATATAAAATTGTTGGTTTAATGTGACATAAAATTATACGATGGAGAAGATAATAAATTTTGATACCGAACGATTGGTGAAGCATATACATAATAATGAACTTCCAGGCTGTCATTATATTATTGTTGAATCGAATTATATCATCATGCATCCAAAGTCAGATACAATTTCTTTTTATTTGACAATCTAGCGCGTGATCCAGCTAAAATGTTTCGTTGTTGCATTGACACGTTTCTGTGATATAATTTTGCAAAGTGTAAAATAAGGGACAAGCATCAACAAAAACTCGAATTGCTAAAAAAAAGTTTCTCGAAACTCGAGTGGCTTTTTAGAAAAAAGTGGAAGAAGCTCGACGTGGACAAGTTCAAACAGAAGAAGAAACTGTTAAACTTTTTAAACCTGTTACTAAGGCAATGCTTGGCAAGCAACCAGAAATATCAACATTGTCTCCAGAAGAACTAGCAAAAATGTAAGAAAAAGGTTTGTTAGGTATACTCTGAGAAAGATCGAAAGAAACTGTATAAATTGTAAAGGAACTTGTAAGAAACATTGCTGATCCTGCATTACGACTAGCTGAGTTTGACAGGCTAGTGAACAATCCTCTTGCACTTCAACATGAAATAACAAGAATGACGGTTAATCCAAATAAATTAAAAAGGATGATAGAAAAAGTGTCAGAAGAAATAGCTGAGAAAACAAAATATTTTACAAGAAAGTGCGATAAAAATGATACCTTTTGGAGAATCTATAAAAATTTACAAAAAATAAGCTATGTTTTAAAATATTAAATAATGAGCATGACGAGTTTATTTTTTTTAAAAAAAAACATGATATCATTGATATTGACAATATCCGAATTTGGCCAGAAAAAAAATATCATAATTTGACAGAAAAACTAGAAAGAATTATAGAAGATGGTCACTCTGCTGATAAAAGAGTAAAAAATCAAAAAGACGAAAAGGATCGACCAGTATTACTCAATCGTATTAGAGATGGAATTATTCCTGAGGTTTTACTAAAAACAAGAGCTCAATATCGAAATAAGCCAGGAGGTTATGGTAGAGGTTGGAATTTTAAATTTTGATTTGTCATATATGACAAATATGAAAGAGAACGAAATAAAACATTACAAGAGGAAACCACTGGATCTGGAGTGAAAGATTTTATATCAAAAGCTACCTCTGAAATATATCTTGGATAGACGTTTTCTTTTCCATCTAGTCCGAAAACGGTAATCGAAACATTATTTTGCTTTTCAAACTTTGGTATTTGATTTTCTACCACTGGAAAGTCAATATCTTTAAAATTTAATCTTGACACGTGACTTTTCAACACGACTAGCGTCTTTTTCTGCTGGAAATAGCGAAGAAAGAACAGCCCACTGGAAACATTTGTTATCGACGTTTTTCACGTTTATGCATCATTTTTTTTTTGGCAGGTCGATATACGAATTCCTTGATCATTTCAAACCTCCAACCCCAACCCAATTCGGTAAATTCCACTATCTTTCTCCAAATTTCTTAGTTTATTTCATTAACTAATGACAAAAAATCACTCCCAAGCAAAAACACGTCTTGATTTTGCGTTAATATAAGTGTCTGCAATTTCCTTGTCAGTTGATTCTTCCGTCACATGTAGCTTTGAAAATATAACATGATATTGCACTAATAATCTTACACTCTTGTGTTTTTCAAGCTCACGTTTTACATCTGTCTGTAGCAGATGACAAAGATTTGTTGCAGTACAATTTACCAGTACGATTTGTTTATCGAACTGATAAGTGTTATCGAATCCTGTAAAAGCAGCCGCTTTTTTCAGATTATCCCATAAGACTCTTCTTGGCTATATCACGCAATTTCAACATTGCTATACCATAGTGTAATGTCTAATTGATTGTTCGATCGATAACTCACCGCGCGCCTGGTTGAAAACTCAATTAGAGTTTTAAAATCCTTATAGTATAATGTCCAATAATATGACAAGCGCATTCGAGCAAGAGTATTATTACGTTCATCTAAACTATAACCTATACGCTCGAAATGCATTAGGTTCGATGATACGTATCCAGTACAAACATCCGATAGAGTAACTCCAATGATAAAACTAACACCTCAACAAGAATCTTATCACGAGCAAGCAGAAATTTGTTATATTTGTGAAAATCTTTTGATAACAAAAAAAGTACATGACCATTGTCATTTGACTGGACAATGTCGTGGAGCATCTCATGATCAATGTAATTTAAAATTTCATGCTCCAGATTTCATTCCAGTTATTCTTCACAACTTCCCAGGATATGATAGCCCCATTATTGTAGAAGCTTTTGGTGATCCTGACGTAAAAGCTCGTTTGAAACTCGATAACGTCATCAAATGCATTCCAAATTATTTTGAAAAGTATATGTCATTTACTTTGGGTAAGTTGCGTTTTATTGATAGCCTGCAGTTTATGGCAGCATCGTTAGATAAGCTAGTGAAAAGTTGTAATTTTGATAATCTAAGAGACTGTTTTGGAGATAAATAAATTCTACTGATCAAAAAAGGAATATTTCCTTACGAGTATCTTGACGACTGGATTAAATTTGATAAAACATCTTTACCTGACAATGACAAATTTTACTCTCAACTTAAAAATGAAAATATCACCGATGACGAGTACAAATATGCACAAGATATTTGGAATAAATTTAACTGGAAGACGTTTGGTGATTATCACCAATTATATTTGGAAACTGACGTGTTATTATCAGTAGATGTTTTTGAAAGTTTTAGAGAAGTGAGTTATAATAATTAAAATTACGGACTAGATCCTTGTTGGTATTATTTTGCTTTCGGGTTATCTTGGGATGCTCTGTTAAAGTTTAGTAAAGTAAGGTTAGAATTACTGACTGACGTTGCTATGTTCAATTTTATCGAAAAAGTTATCAGAGGCGGTATTAGAGTGATCACAAAGAAGTATACTGAAGCAAACAACAAATACTTGAAAGAGTATAATCCTAAGCTTTCTTCGCAGTATATAGTTTATTTAGATTGCAATAATTTGTATGGATATTCAATGGTAGAACCAATGCCTTTGGTGGATTTCATTGAATCACAGCTGATCGATTTCTATCGGAGACAGAAAAAAGATACCCGACGATGTTTCGTATTTCGTTGAAGTTGATCTCGGTTATCCTATTTTGCTACGCTACACAATGTACATAACGATTATTCTTTCTGCGCAGAGTCGATGGTCATAGATGGTCGCTCGTTTATGATCTGAAGAACAACAAGGGGCAGCATCACCAAGACAAAATTCTATGGTTAAAAAACTAGTACCAAATTTATTCGATAAGAAAAATTATGTTTTGCATTACAATGTTTTAAAACAAGCAGTAGATGCTGGTATTGTGTTGAGAAAAGTTCATCGGGTACTAAATTTTAAACAGTCGCCGTGGGTGAAAGGATATATTAACTCGAACACTTCAAGAAGAGCTGCAGCGAAAACTGATTTTGAGAAAAACTTCTTTAAACTGATGAACAATTCCGTTTTTGGGTAAGACGATGGAGAATAATAGAAAACGCGTAAATGTCGAACTAGTTAATGATATCCATCGCAGAAACAAACTTGTGTCAGATGATGATTTTGATTTGCACGAAAATATGTAATGAAAATGTTGTCGCGATACAAATTGCATAACGATTATCCTTTTATGCACGGAATCGATGGTCATAGATTATAGTTTATTATCCCAGGAACAACAAACGTTAGCATCACCAAGACAAAATTCCATGGTCACAAAACTAGTACCAAATTTGCTTAATAAACGTAATTATGTTTTGCATTACAAAGTTTTAAAACAAGCAGTTGATGGTGGTCTCGCGTTGAGAAAAGTTCATCGTGTACTAACATTTAATCAGTCGCCTTGGATGAGAGGTTATATTAACTCGAACACTTCAAGAAGAGCTGTAGCAAAAACTGATTTTGAGAAAAACTTCTTCAAACTGATAAACAATTCCGTTTTTGGTAAGACGACGGTGAGTATTAGAAAACGCGGAAATATCGAACTAGTTAATGATATCAATCGCAGAAACAAACTTGTGTCAGGCGATGATTTTGTGAGTATGAAAATTTTTAATAAGAATCTTGTAGCGATACAAAGAAGAAAAACAAATCTAAAACTAAACAAGCCGATCTACGTTGGAGCTGCAGTGTTGGATTTATCAAAGTGGCTGATGTACGATTTTCATTATGAATTTGTTAAAAATCTATGGCCGGCTAGTAGATTATTGTTTACCGATACTGATTCGCTCGTATATGAAATCAAATGTGAGGACGTCTATCAGGATATTATGATAATCGTTGTCTGTTTGATCTTTCCGATTACCCACGTGACATAAAATTTCATGACGACACAAATAAAAAGTTATTGGTAAGTTTAAAGATGAAATGAGCTTGAGCATTATCAAAGATTTTATTGGATTACGCAGCAAATTGTATGCCGTATTTTTAGACAATAACAAAAAAGCGAAGAAAGCAAAAGGTCTGACTCGCGATTTTCTTAAAAAGTTTATGAAATTTGATGATTACGCGCTTGATGTCGGTGTTAGTTTTATAAGGGCAATGGCTTTTCGGACGAATCATCATAAACCCAAAACAGATGTCATTATTAAATGTGGATTGAGCAATTTTGATGATAAACGTTATTGCGAAAATTGGGTAGATACACTTGCACTTGGGTACTATTATGATAATAGATCTATACTTGAAATTATCTTTTCCGACAAAAATTTTATCTAAAGTTAAGAAATAACGTTTGAAAATTTGACAGTGACAAATAGCTATGATAGCATGATTAAATATCTAATGATAAACGGCAAACAACTGACAATTTAAATCAATAATGAAACATCAGGTATATGTTTTAGTGGTAACCGTGACAGGTTAAACTTTCGCTCATCAAATCTGATAACAGAGAGTATTTCAATTACCTCGAACAATTGTACCAAACGTTAGCGGAATTTAAAATCTTTCTCGATCCGATCAGTCAACAAAAAATATACTAAATTTACAATTGAGCTTGATCGGTCTAAAGTATATTTTATCGACAAAAATATCCTCTAAGCAAACATCAAATAAAAGATTTGTTCGAATGTCGTCGTTGTGTGAGCAGTAAAGTAAAGTTTAGTCTCTATCATCGCGATAATGAAATATTTCTAATATCAGCAGTTGAAACATTGTTCATTGGTAATGAGGTATAAATAATGTACTTACCATTTCGCCTGGTGAAAATGTCCTATTGAACGCTCAGTATGCAATGACTATAAGAGAATTTGAACGCCTTATATACTGTTGTTATAGAACATTTTAGAAAAATCTCACAGCTACAGGGTTTTGATTTGTGTTGGCGTTCTTTAGAATGTCACGTGATCTCCGCATGGCGTTGCAGTAATGACTAAGACAGTTACCTGGCTCTGTTTCTATGGAGATATTGATCTTTTTATACTACCTAACATAAGGCTAGGCTGATATTGATTAGGCGACATCTGTTACAAACAAAGTCTAGGTACACATTGTAAAGTTATAGGATTATATTTGCGCCAGAACCAACATCTTGGTTTTGTATAAATCGTTTGGAGTGGGAGTTTTAGGACAGAGAGAGGGGGTAATTTGTATTCATTCTGGTAGCTGAGAGGGGGTTGAGAGGGGATCTTGCGCTAGAATCAACACTTTTTTTCCCACTACTGTTTCAGCTGATAATTTTGTAAGCATTTAAATTTTCAAATAAAAATATATCAGTATTACAGAAACGAAATACAAACTTTCTTCTAGATAAACCAGTTTTATGTTGGAGCTGTGGTGCTGGAGTTATCAAAATGGTTAATGTACGACTTGCATTACAATTTTGTTAAAAGAAAATGGCCTAATACTGAGTTGCTGTTTAGTGACACTGACTAGCTGATGTACAATGTTTATGCGGACGATATTTGCAGGGATATCTATGAACACCTGGATCTGTTCGATTTATCCGATTATCCTATCAGCAGCAGATTTAATTACTGTGATAACAAAAAAGCGATAGGAAAGTTCAAAGACGAAACAAATTTCAACCCGATAGTTGTTTTTGTTGGATTGCTCAGTAAAATGTATCACTTTAAACTAGCCAATGAAAAAGTGTTTTTAAAAAGAAAACGGCATTAAAAGGAACGTAGATGATAAAATAATTAAATCTGACAATTAAAAATCGGCGTGATACGGAAACAATGAAAGTTAGAATGAAATCAATCTGATCGTATCTACATAAGACATAGATAGTAGATATTTAAAAAAAAATGGTTTTTGTAATTATGAAGACAAGCAATACTGCATCGATGGCATTCACATATACGCGTTATTTTATCGTAAAGCATCAGCTGCCAAAGATGAACAAAGATTCCTAGATTGGATTGGTACCTGGACGTTTTGCCCCATGGACGTTTCGGCCCAGGACATTTCGCCCCACATCATATATATATATATATATATATATATATATATATATATATATATATATATATATATATATATATATATATCTGTGTGTTTGTATGTGTGTGTACGTATGGATGTATATGTTGTCCGTTATATCAAAAACCAGTTTTTATATTTATTGTTAATTACAATTTTCATTCCCCGCCCATCATTCAGCTCGATAATTGAAAGTAAAGAGTCACTCAAGCGTGTAAAAGATCGAGACAATGAAACATTATTTTGGGGGATAACGAAAATTAAAGTGTAAGTTTTCAAAATAGAAACGAAATGCATCCCGAATTCGACCAATGCTTACCATTTGTAAAAAGACAATTAATTGAAGTATGATCATTCTTTCTTGATACAAAATGTTTTTTTTTCCCAAAATAATACTGGAACCAATGTTTATAGAAATGACGTATCTTTGCGTAGAATTACCCGATGCGCAGAATTGGATGACATGGTATTCTAGTCACGTTCATTTTGTAAATATTTTGTTTTCAATTTTAATTTTTCCTTCAAAAAATCAACGTGGCATGATTGTCGCATACTTTTGTGCAAAGAAATAATTACCTTTAGTAAGTATCCCAATGAATTAAAATTCTGTTGAAACGATAAGAACTGGTTAAGTATATTTACCATGCAGACACAGAACTAGAATACTGAAAACTATTAAAATCTCAAGTCTGTTTTCGATAATAAAAAGAAAATGCAATGTCATAAAAACATGATTCAGTTCATTGATTATTTTCTGGAAATACAAAGGTGCTCTAGAATGTTTTTGAAAAGAGACCGTGACTGAGAATTGTAGTGATTTCAAACAAAGAAACATCGAATAATTACTGTGATTCAACAAACGAATGTTGGCATATCAGTACAATTCAGGCCATTAGTTCATTAGTACATTATTACATTAGTACATTATTACATTAGTACATTAGAGACTAATGGCTACTACAGGTGTATTAACGCCTTCAGCGTTGGAATTTATGTTGAATACCACAGGAGTTCATTCAAAACTTTATTCATTAAGACTTGTGTTTAGAAATTCTAGGATTATTTAGGATTTACTTAAAATTACCAAAAGTTTTTTTTTAATATTTTCACTTTGTATTCAATGGAATACAATCTTTATTGAATTTCACAAAGCTTGTTGTTTCTCATTCTTTTCTATTACTGTACTTACTCTAAGATCATAGAGTTATAATATATCATTAACATACATTAATACGTATCATTTATAGTTCCTAAATATCAATAATAGTCCCACATTATGTACAGTCCCCATATTATATACAGTCTCTATATTATGTACATGCATTCTTACATATTATATACAGTCCCTGAATATCTATACTAGTCTCTTATTATATAGTTTCTAAATATGCTTTATATTATATATGGTTCCAATAATATCTATACTAGTGTCATATAATATACAGTCCCTAAATATCTATATTAGTCCTATAGTATATAGTCTCTAAGTTCTATATTACATACAGTTCCAATAATATCCATAATAGTACTACGTTATATAATCCCTAAATACCTATATTAATCCTATTAATCTATACTAGTCATATTGATAATCTATATTATAACTATTAATAATGGATACTAGTCAAATTAATAATAAATATTTTCATGAAGGTTTTCATTACAATCTTAAAAGTTCACATTTTACCAAACTTCTGTCAGACGAGCTCCAATGTACAAGCTTCGGTCATTATGTGATGGAGAGTTATTTCCCTTATGCCAGTATTTGAGTCAACAGCGGTTCTGGTTCGCGTTTTCACTTTCAATAAACTGAGACTTTACGTTTACGATATACTTTTGCCAATATTGAGGTTTTAATCAGGGGATAGAGATAGCAGAAATTATTAAAAGACTATTAATTGAATTTTTATGTTGTTTAATCTTCTGATTTGCAGAGATCGTCAGCAGTGGGGAAGAAAAATTCTAAGATAGGGTTGTTTTGTTCAATTATATATTTATTTATTTAGCATTAATGTTTATTACATGTTCATCGAAAAACTTATTTTGCAAACTAAACAACAGGAAAAATAGTTTGTAAACCTGCTAATATTTATTTTTTTTTTCAGATGTTGGATAGTCCGGAAAAGAATTATTAACTAAGAAAAAAAGGAAAGAAACTATGTGTGATATATTCTTTTCAATTAAAAATTTTACATTTTTTTGCTGGATTCCTTTGGCGTTGTTAGCATAAACATGATACGGAACGAAACAATAATGAAATATGAATCAAATCCAGAATTAATCCAAAAATTAAAAAATAGAAGTCCTATCTATTAAAAGTCCGAAACAGAATCTATGTTCGAATCCCAATGAAATCAAAATGGAGGACGATGATGTAAAAAGTGTTGCCGTGTCCAAAGTTCCTTGTTGAATCCTAGAAAAAAATATTCCAGTTTCGAATTTCTGAATAACTTTCGATAAATTTTCTTTCCAAGATTTTCTGTATCATCACTAGTATTTTCCATGGAAATAATCATAAATTCCATAAAATAAAAATTCAAGTCAAACTGGTTACAACAAGACACCTTTAAGTGTCGAAAATTTAAAGCCCAACTGGCTAGTTTTTCTCTCAAGAAAACGGTAAAACAGTAAGTTAAGACGCAAAACAGATTTCTGTACGAGGGTCACGTCGTCACCTTCTCGAACAACATAGAATATTTTTACATGCATATTGTCACATACTCTAGGTGTGGAATTTATTCCACTGAATGAGACTTACTCTTAGAATGAATAAATATATTTTTAAAAAGTTGTTTACCTGGACTCTGATGTCTGAATCTAGGTCAGCAAAAGATACAATGTTTCAACTACTGGCTGTTTATCATGTCTTACAGAACTGAATCTAATTTCTAAAAAAATAAATATCAAATTTAGTAGACAAAGTGATCCTTACAATAACATGTAATATAATAAAATATTTTTTTTTATAACTAACAAACAAATAATTAAATTACATATACATAACATACCCTAATATTACGAAATTAAAGGAGGCATGGTGGCTCATGAGTTAACGCACTGGACACGCAACCAAAAGGATGATGGTTCACTTCCTACACTCGGATTAACTTGGTTCAGCTTCTGTGGTGTGTTCTTTGCCTATGCATTTACTTCAATTGCCTTATCACTAAATAGAATACTTGTGTAACTGTGCAGTAAAACACCAAATCAACAATCGTTAGCAAAAGTAAAAGCAGTATTTGGTCAATATATAATTGGAAAGTATTCTGGTAATTTTTATAACGTTTCGAAATAATTCAATAAACAGCACGTACCATTAGACATATTTTGTTCAATATTATTTATGAAAATTTCTTTGAAATGACAAGAGTAGTACAATAATGGTAGTCTGAGGCCATGATAAACGAACAAATCAGCCCCACGCGTATAATAGTATCAACAGGCGGTTTATATTTATCCCGATAAATCAGCCCCCCACATATAATAATATTGACTGGCATTTAGGGGCTGATATCGAGTATTTATTAAAACCTGCAAAAATCATCTGCTTCTTTTGTTTGCACACATCGGCATATCTTTAATACACTTACTGGTACTTCTCGCGGCTGTTGAGCCACTGTTGACTGAGGGGTTCTTTTGGAGATATGTACATACTTTTCCGGAACAAATCCTATGTTTGATGACTTGTAAATCCACTTGGAATAACACAACCCTCTGTAATATGACTATTTTGAATTTCTCGCTAGATATGGCTATTACCAAATACCGTTAAGTGCCTAAACTGTACACAGGCGAATTACGGAAATATTTTCATGCAGCAAAATTACACATTTTAATAACCAGGATATATCAAAGCCATATCACCATAAGATTTTGGGTGGGTGGAATGATTTATCGGACTAGCCAGCCAGAACCACTTCTAGATTCCTCATGATCTCTCCACAATAACGAATTTTTTTTTTCACACGTGTGCAACCACGATTAAAGCCCGCTTGAAACCACGCGAAAGCAGGAAAGTCTTGATAGGTAAGTGTCCGCCTATTTCGCCTGTATGGTCGGGCCGGCCTTTGATTACCAGTACCACAATACTAACATAGTAAATGATCCATGCTGAGCCTGTCTTTCTTGAACCGATATCTTTTCTATTACTGTACTTACTCTAAGATCATATGTCATTAACATACATTAATACGTATTATTTATAGTTCCTAAATATCTATACTAGTCCCACATTATGTACAGTCCCCATATTATATACAGTCTCTATATTATGTACATGCATTCTTACATATTATATACAGTCCCTGAATATCTATACTAGTCCCTTATTATATAGTTTCTAAATATGCTTTATATTATATATGGTTCCAATAATATCTATACTAGTGTCATATAATATACAGTCCCTAAATATCTATATTAGTCCTATAGTATATAATCTCTAAGTTCTATATTACATACAGTTCCAATAATATCCATACTAGTACTACTTTATATAGCCAATGATCTATGTTGGGCCTGCCCTGTTTACCAATATGACGATACTAGCATACTTGCTAGGCCGGCCACAATACTAACAGAAAATCACCCATGCTGGGCCGTCCTTTCTTTTACCAATAGCACAATGCTATTATTGAAAATGATTCATTATATGCAGGCCCTGATTATCAATATCAAAATACTAGTAGAAAATGATCCATGTTGGGTAGTCCTATTAACCAATATTATAATACTTGCAAAGAAAATGATCCCTGCTGGGCCGGCCATGTTTACCAACATCACAATACTATCATAGAAAATGATCCATGCTGGGCCGGCCATGTTTACCAATATCACAATACTATCATAGAAAATGATCCATGCTGGGCCGGCCATGTTTACCAATATCACAATACTGTCATAGAAAATGATCCATGCTGGGCCGGCCATGTTTACCAACATCACAATACTATCATAGAAAATGATCCCTGCTGGGCCGGCCATGTTTACCAATATCACAATACTATCATAGAAAATGATCCATGCTGGGCCGGCCATGTTTACCAATATCACAATACTATCATAGAAAATGATCCATTCTGGGCCGGCTTTTTTTTAAAACCCCTATCACAATGTTAACATAGAAAATTTTTCCATCCTGATGCACACGGCTAATGTTGAGCGGATGGTCTGATCGTAATTTTTTTAAGAAAGGGCAATCTCGATAATGATTTTATTTTTTATGGCAGATCTCCTGCCATTAAAACAACAATTTATGGTTAATTTATTTTACCTGGAAGAATATTAATTTTACAAGCGATGTTCGAATATTCCAGGACTGGTCCGTTTGAGGATTTGAGATGGGATTAATCTATTAAATATTCCAGGACTGGTCCGTTTGAGGATTTGAGATGGGATTAATCTATAAAATATTCCACGACTGATCCGTTTGAGGATTTGAGATGGGATTAATCTATAAATTATCGTCTTGGGTGGAATGATAATTTCAAGTATGAAAAGACGGAACTATATTTCAGCTCTCACTCAGTTTCATGTCACAACAACTGTATTGATATAAAATTGTAACAGCCTGAAAACTATGTATAACACTGAACAACAAAATGGCGAGAACACATACGAATTGAATAAATGCCGTATTATCATATAAACTGACCATGCTGGACAGTTCGGTTTACCAAACCGTCCATCTACACCTCGAACCAGGTACATGCATTTGAAAATGAATGAAAGGTGAACAGAAGTTTAATGAAGGTTCATGAAATTAACGTGAGGGGACGACTAAGTTTTATATGCAATATTTACCTGGTGGTATAACGTGAGGGGATTGACTAAGTTTTCTATGCAATTTTTACCTGGTTGTATAACGTGAGGGGACTGACTAAGTTTTCTATGCAAGTTTTACCTGGTTGTATAACGTGAGGGGACTGACTAAGTTTTCTATGCAATTTTTACCTGGTTGTATAACGTGAGGGGACTGACTAAGTTTTCTATGCAATTTTTACCTGGTTGTATAACGTGAGAGGACTGACTAAGTTTTCTATGCAATTTTTACCTGGTTGTATAAGATTGAATTTAACTGTAGCAAGTCTCAATCAGAACAAGAGCGACAACTTGGTGCACATTTTTTTAAAAAAAGATGCATTTGTTTCCTTTGTAACATTATACTAAACGTTATATGAAACTGTTGAGCTTTAATGTGTGTGTACAATTTTGTCAGCTATGCATAAATAATGCTAGAAGATGAAAACAAAATATTTTATATTACTGCTTTTCTTCAACATACCCACCCACGCACCCAGCCCCACCACCCATAACACAATATCGGAAGCGATATCAACCATTCGAAGACGATGTAGATACAATACAGTACGGCACGTTGTCCGGCACCTTGTCCTGTTTTACTTCTGACTTTTCTCGCCCCGTTTTAGATATTTCGACAGTGTTGGGATTCATTTCATTTGACCTTCCCCACCTCGTTTCAGATATTTGGATAGTTAAGTTGGGTTGTAAGGTCCCAACCATCCTTCCACTGTACTTACTTACATCGTACTGGCATTAATATACTCAAATGATTTAAGGGCATAAAAAGGAACAAAGTGGAGGAAGTGGAGACTGTACTATATCTCGAAATTTGACGATAGCCTAGAAGAACTCTCATACGTCCACACTAATTTCATGTTAAATACTTGTACAAATGTGTGACAAGTTTTCATCATATTCTCTAAACTGCTGGTCATGTCTGGTATATTATTGCTTGTCATTCCATGAATACCAACCTATTTCTGGTCATGATGGAAAGAAAACTCACTTCGTCAATACCTCTCTGCATGCGATAAAATAAACTCACTTCGTCAATACCTCTCGGCATGCGATAAAACAAACTCACTTAGTCAATACCTCTCAGCATGCGATAAAATAAACTCACTTCGTCATTACCTCTCGGCATGCGATAAAACAAACTCACTTCGTCAATACCTCTCAGCATGCGATAAAACAAACTCACTTCGTCAATACCTCTCGGCATGCGATAAAATAAAATCACTTCGTCGATACCTCTCGGCATGCGATAAAATAAACTCACTTCGTCAATACCTCTCGGCATGCGATAAAATAAACTCACTTCGTCAATACCTCTCGGCATGCGATAAAATAAACTCGCTTCGTCAATACCTCTCGGCATGCGATAAAATAAACACACTTAGTCATTACCTCTCGGCATGCGATAAAATAAACACACTTAGTCAATACCTCTCGGCATGCGATAAAATAAACTCACTTCGTCAATACCTCTCGGCATGCGATAAAATAAACTATCTCCTCCAATATTTCTGGACGTGAGGTGAAGGGAACTCAGTTTTCAAATACTCCCAGACACGAGGGAACTCACATGACCATGAAAGTAGGCATTAAAGATTAAAATTTAGTTGTGTTAGTAGTAGAAGAAAGTAAGAATCCGAGCTCAACAATCCCTCTCCCCACCCCTCCAGACCTCCAAACAAATACAAAATACCTAGGTAACGTAATAGAACACCTGTTGCAATCAATAATTGCGCTAAGAATCCGAGCTCAACAACCCCTCTCCCCACCCCTTTAGACCTCCAAACAAATACAATAGAACACCTGTTGCAAAATATCTAGGTAACAGGTAAAATTTAATTACGTGATCTTCCAGAATAAGCAAAATGATGTGTCAGACTCAATCTTCCAAATCATTACGATTTAGCAGAGCGTGGCGATTGTGGACTAAATTAAGCATTAGAATTCCAGTAAGGTAAGTGGTATTATACCTCATTACCAACTGTTAATGCCTAAACTGTAGATATCAAAAATATTTCATTATCATGGTAATAGAGGCTAAACTTTACTTTACCGCTCACATAACGACGGGACTCAAACAAATCTTTTATTTGTAATTTGTTAAGAGGGTATTTTTTGTTGATAAAATACACCTTTGACCGATCAAGATCAATTGTAAGTTTGGTGTATTTTTGCTGACTAATCGGACAGTGAAAGTTTTTAAATTCCGCAAGCAACTTTTGATACAATTGTTCGAGATAACTAAAATACTCGCTGTCATCAGATCTGATGAGCGAAAGTTTTAACTTGTCACGGGTACCACTAAAGCATATGCCTGATGTTTCATTATTAATTTCAACTGTCAATGGTTTGTCGTCCATCATTAGATATTTGATTTTGCTACTGTAGCTATTTGTCACTGTCAAATTTTCAAACATTATTTCTTAAGTTTAGATAAAATTTTAGTTTGCAAAGATAATGTCAAGTATATCTCTATCATCATGACAATACCCAAGTGCAAGTGTATCTACCCCATTTTCGCAATAACGTTTATCATCAAAATTGCTCAAACCGCGTTTGATAAGGACATCTGTTTCGAGCTTATGATGATTTGTCCGAATTGACATAGCTCTTATAAAACTAACACCGACATCAAGCGCATACTTGTAATCATCAAATTTTAAAAACTTTTTAACAAAATCACGAGGCAGACCTTTTGCTTTTTTTGTTATTTTATTATTGTCTAACAATACGGCATACATTTTACTACGTAATCCGATAAAGTATTTGATAGCGCTCGAGTTCATTTCATCTTTGAACTTACCAATAATCTTTTTATTTGTGTCGTCATGAAATTTACTGTCACGTGGGTAATCAGAAAGATCAAACAGATATCTATTATCATGCATATCCTGATAGACGTCCTCGCATTCGATTTCATATACGAGCAAATCAGTATCAGTAAATAATAATCTACTAGCCGGCCATTGATTTTTAACAAAATTATAATGAAAATCATACATCAGCCACTTTGATAAATCTAACACTGAAGCTCCAACGTAGATCGGCTTGTTTAGTTTTAGATTTGTTTTTCTTCTTTGTATCGCAACAAGATTCTCATTAAAAATTTTCATGCTCACAAAATCATCGTCTGACACAAGTTTGTTTCTGCGATTGACATCATTGACTAGTTCGATATTTACGCGTTTCCTAATATGCTCCATCGTATTACCAAAAACAGAATTGTTCTTCAGTTTGAAAAAGTTTTTCTCAAAATCAGTTTTTGCCGCAGTTCTTCTTGTAGTGTTTGAGTTAATATAACCTCTCATCCAAGGCGACTGATTAAATTTTAGTACACGATGAACTTTTCTCAACACAAGACCAGCATTGACTGCTTGTTTTAAAGCTTTGTAATGCAAAACGTAATGTTTCTTATCAAGTAAATTTGGTACTAGTTTCTTGACCATGGAATGTTGCCTTGGTGATGCTAACGCTTGTTGTTCTTTTGATAACAAACTATAATCTATGACCATCGATTCCGCACAGAAAGGGTAATCGTTATGTAATTTGTGTAGCGAATTTGGATAATCAAGATCAACTTCAACGAAATAGGAAACATCTTCGGGTATCTTTTTTTCTGTCTCCGATAGAAATCGACCAGCCGTGATCCAATGAAATCCACCAAACGGCATTGGTTCTGCCATCGAATACCCGTACAAGTTATTACAATCTAGATAAAATATATACTTCGAAGAAAGGTCAGGATTATACTGTTTCAAATATTTGTTGTTTGCTTCAGCATATTTCTTCGTTATCACGCTAATACCGCCTCGGATACCTTTTTCAATAAAATTGAACATATCAACATCAGTCAGTAATTCCAACCTTACCTTACTAAACTTTAACAGAGCATCCCATGACAGTCTGGGAGCAGAATAATACCAGCAAGGATCTAGTCCGTAATTATTATAACTCACTTCTCGAAAACTTTCAAAAACATCTGCTAATAATAACACGTCAGTTTTCAAATACAAATCGTGATAATCACCAAAAGTCTCACAATCAAACTCTTTCCAAATATCTTGTGCATACTTGTACTCATCATCAGTGATATTTTCATTTTTAAGTTGCGAGTAAAATTTGTCTTTGCCAGGTAAAGATGTTTCATCAAATTTACTCCAATCGTCGAGATATTCGTATGGAAAAACTCCTTTTTTAGCTAGTAGATTAAATTTATCTCCAAAACAGTCTCTTAGGTTATTAAATTTACTACAACCTTTTACTAGCTCATCTAACGATGCTGCCATAAACTGCAAGCTGTCAATAAAACGTAATTTACCTAGCGTAACTGACATATACTTTTCAAAATTATTTGGGATGCATTTGATGACATTATTGAGTTTTAGATGAGCTTTTATTTCAGGATCACCAAAAGCTTCTACAATGATGTGACTATCATATCCTCGAAAATTGTGAAGAATAACTGGAATAAAATCTGGAGCGTGAAATTTTAAATTACACTGGTCATGAGCCGCTCCACGATACTGTCCGGTCAAATGGCAATGGTCACGTACTTTTTTCTTGACATTGTCAGGATCAAAAGCTTTTTCACAAATATAACAAATTTTCGCTTGCTCGTGATCAGATTCTTGTTGAGATGTCAATTTTATCATTGGATTTACTCTTTTCAAACTATAAGTTATATGATCAACTTCGCTGATCAATTGCTTGAGAAGCCAGACAGCTGGATTTTTACCACGATAGAGTTGGATTGGTTTAGATAATCTCGATTCAACGCAACAAACTACCTTGTACGCTACTCCACATGGAACATGATTTTGAATTTTTCTTGTACTCGATTGGTTAGGATCATTTTCTACGCCAAGTACAGGTTGAAGTAAGCATTCGAAATCGACGTATATGACGAAAGGAATTTTTAGTTTGTGATTATGATGGACAAACTGTAACACGCTATCTTTTTTTGATGGCATTGTTATTCTTTGTACGTCACTACAGTACTGCAAATGCTTTTGTAATGTTTCATTGTCTCTACAACCGTGCAAGCAGCGATAACAAAAGAACTTTTTGTTGTTATTTTTATTATACTGTCTTCCAACTAGTCTGTTAAAGTTTTTGATCCAAACGTAATGATTTTTATAAAACAGTAAATTGATAGTCGATTGTGAAGCTTTTTCTGAAATACACCTCGGATAGACATTTTCTTTTTCATCTAATCCGAAAACGTTAATCGAAACATTATTTTGCTTTTCAAACTTTGGTATTTGATTTTCTGTCACTGGAAAGTCAATACCAGCACAATTTAATCTTGACACGTGACTGATATACTTCTCAACACGATCAGCATTTTTTTCTGCTAGAAATAGCGCGGAAAGAACAGCCCATTGGAAACATTTGCTATCGACGTTTTTTATGTTTATACAGCACTGTTTATTTTTTATTTTTAGTGGCTGGTCGATATACGAACTACCGCGTAATGCGTCATATTTCATCGTGTGAAACAAAATTTCCTTGTTCATTTCAAACTTCCAACCCGAACCTAATTCGGTAAATTCTTCTATTTTTTCCCCAAATTTCTTGGTGTATTTCATTAGATAGTGACAAAAGATCACTACCAAGTAAAACACGTCTAGATTTTGCGTTGATGTAAGGGTCTGCAATTTCCTTGTTAGTAGATTCTTCCGTCACAAGTAGTTTTGAAAATATAACGTGATATTGCACTAACAATCTTAGACCCTTGTGTTTTTCAAGCTCACGTTTTACAGTCGTCTGTAGCAGATGAAAGAGATTTATTTCAGTAAAATTTACTAAAACATTTTGATTATCAAACTGATAACTATTATTAAAACCTGCAAAAGCAGTCGCTATTTTAACAGGTTCTCCAATAAGTCTCTTTTTGGCTATATCACGCAATTTCAACATCGCTATACTATAGTCTAATATCTAATTGATAATTTACCGCACACTGCGCATGCGCTAGAAAAACAATTAGAGATAAAAAAAAATCGCTATAGTATAATGACACAAAATCTGACGAGCGCTATCAAGCAAGAGGTATATCATGTTTATCCGAAGTACAACCTGTACGCTGGAAATGCACTTGGTTCGGTTAGTAATATCATTACTGGAATATCTGTTGGTAAAGCAACGTCAGCGGGTTATACGATTAGTGTAAAGGGAGATAATACTGAAAGGATTACGATGTTTAGAAAAAAAAATTATTTACACGTTATTTTGCGATGACATTCCAGAGGGGAAACGAGTATATCATTATAACGGTAAAGTCACTGATGATAATATCGAAAATTTATCCTTACAAGACGAGTTTCAGCCGCATCCGGTCTTTGATTTATACGAGGCTAACGATCGCGGTATTATTAGAAACAGAAAAACTAAAAAAGTTCTTAGTTCTATGATAAATATGGGATATCTTATACTAACTGTTAGAGGAACATCGACAGATCAAGTTTGTTATACTGGTCATAGGTTTGTTTACGAGGTGTTCAACGGATCTATACCCAATGGTCTGGTTATTAATCATATCAATAACGTAAAAACAGACAATCGATTGGAAAATCTGGAGCTAGTGACGCAACAGGAAAATGTGAGAAAAGGACGAGGTGGTGGTATTAATTTTAGATGCCCAATAAAACCTGTTATTTCGTTAAACCTTGAAACGGATGAGGAGATCAAATTGAAATCAATTACAGCTGCGGCGAAATATTATAATATAAATCCCAGAGCAGTAAAATTTGTAGCTGATGGAGCAACAAAATCAGCTTTTTCAAACAAGTATAATGCTAGTATTATTTTTAGATATGATGATTAATAATATTTTGTAATTCGGTTTTAGTCAAACAATGATGAGCAAATGCTATAATATCATCGCAATCAAATTTTATCGTCGTTACTACATTTTCATCAATTTTTTTTCTGCTTCTGTTAGTAATATTTTATGAGAATCACCTTGCATTACAATAACGTCAACGGAATATGCACCATAACCCGACAAGCATTTTCTTACCGCTTCGGTCAGTTCGTGGTAGTTTATTATATTAACTTTTTGGTGATATTTTACCTTGTCAGTCATCTTATAATAAAAATTAGACAAAAAGTATATTATAATATGGATATGATGAAACGACTCGTTCAACTATACGAAGAAGATACTAGTGATATCAGCGATAAGGTCTCCACAATCTCTAATGATATGATAGACAAATCTATTGGTTATAACGAAGATGATATTTTATATAACAACGAATCTGATGATGGTGAAATAGTCACCGTCGTTAACAGATATAATTATAGCAGACCAACCACTGGAAAATATAATGTCAAGTATCACATTGCTAAAAAAAATTATAAAATTTAATTTTACCGTTACCGAACAGCAGATATTTTTGCAGTTAATCAGACCTTTTTTAAACATCAAAATTTCAGGTCGACAGAAAAATATAAAATTTTATTTCATCTTTGTCAAGATTTTTAATCTAATGACGATCTCTGACGATCGCAGACAATATCTAATATCATTATGTAAACCAGTAAAAGGTGTATCTATCAAACGAAAGTATGAGGAAATTTATAATAGCATTATTTCACAGTCGATAAAATCGACCGCGTTGGAATCCAGCTGTTAAATTTATCGCTATACCCACGCCATTTGACTAAACTTTTATCTCCTTTTTTCCTAATCACTTTTTCGATAACGAAAACATCTTGTTCAGTTTTTTGTAGTTCTTGTTCGTAAAAACTACCTACTATAGGTTCCTCTGCCAGATCTTTTAAAGCGTACGTTACAGGTACTGTTAAGAGTACTTTATCAACAACAAATACTTCTTCGCTCCAGTTTGGAGTAAATCCTTTTTCAAACATCTTTTTAGTCAAAGAGATTCTAACTTTATCACCGACCTTAAATTTATGTCTGCGGTACATGTTTTCGTTTGCTAATATTGGATTTTTGATAGCGTCATTGGGTGACATTTTGATGGTTCGATGTTTCGTGTTATTATATTCGCCTACGATTTGAGAAAGGTCATCGATGTACCTGTTGGTGTTTTTAGCTGTCATATGTTTGTGTAATTTTTCGTTTAGCGTGCGATTAAATCTCTCGACAACAACGCTTTTACCTTCGTTTCCTGTAACATACCTTTTTATATTATTTTGTTCTAGAAACTGTTCAAACTTTTTGTTAAAAAACTAGGCTCCATGATCAGTCCAGATTTTGTTTGGCTTTCTTTCTGTACTCGTTATTATTTGTTTTAGCGCATCAGTGATTGACGTTCCTGTTTTATCTGAAACTGGCACACTAAAAGCGTGTTTGCTGAAAACATCTGTGACATTAAACAAATATTTCTTATTATCGTTAAACTGAGCCAGAATGGATACATCTACCAAATCTATTGCCCAGATATCATATACAGCGTTTGCAACAACTTTACGTCTCGGAAACTTTTTTTTAGGTCTGTGTAGTTCGACTGCAAGATCATCGTATAATTCTTTTCCCCGATCGCGAGGCGATTGACGAGACTCTCCGAGTCCGAGTTTATATTTTGCTCCTATCATTCCCTGAACAAATTTTCTATCAAAACGTTCTCGTAGATTTGTTGGCTCCATATCATGTAATTCTTCTAACATTACTTTATCACAATCTGCTTTCGAGTTTTCATGATCACGATAACAGATATTATGACGCATAGCTATTGCATCCACTTGATTATAAGGCTCTTGTCCCGGCAATGGATTATCGTTTTCATCTAGTTGTTGATCTAGCGGATTGTAAGGACCTGTATACCGATGACCAGGCAAAGTCCAACCGCCTTTTGGTTTTGGTAATTTACCAATTAGTTTATGTATATCTATACCTAACCCTATTATTTCTCTGTTGTTACAACGTTGACAGTACGTAATGATTTTATCTTGTTCTATGCAAAGATCTTTGCCACAATCACAATTGCATTTCATTTTATTTTATTTTGTTTCATAAAATTAATCGTCGATCAAGATAACTCTATCAACGCTAGTTCCTACTTGTTTTTTCAAAAACATACTTTTCTTTCTACCACAGATTGCACAAATACTTTTTAACATCGTTCTATTATTTTTCGTTTTTTCCGTCATCTCATCCTTGTTCTCTGTTTTAGTTTTGCATTTGAGACAGTATGTTGACATTATTATATCAAGGAGTTTAGATAAAATTGATTGCAATATTATCATTCGCATGAGAAGGATGCTCATCAAATTATAAAATAAACTTTAAAAAGTTTTTACTCCCAGAGCTTTTACTCTGAACCATTTGTCTGACAAACATGATACAATAATAACCACAAGCTGATGTTTCAATCGGCTGTAGTTTATTAGACGAATAATTTATTTTATCAAATTTTTTAAAAATATATTTTTTATGAGATCGCTTGGAGGAAGTCCGAACGAATCAAAATAATTGTTATCGTGGGCAGCAACCCAGTGGGTGCCAGAGCCAACATTGAAGTTTTCAATATTTACAACACAAGAACCGCCTGTTGGTACGTCATCGAGTTCATTCTTGGAAAATACTCCTCGAAATCAAACAACGTCCTTCAATTTTCAATGATGTCAAAATTGCTCAATAACATCTGGTCCCTGGTAGAGTTAATCCGCCTCCGATTCCTAGTAAGTTTGGCAGCAGACTTCCCGCTAGTCCCGCTAAAAGTGGAGCGAAAGGATTAATTCCTCCTTGTTTTGTTTGTTTGCGTTTTGTTGTTTTCTTTTTTTTTTTCGATGATTTTGTTTTTTTCGGCGACTTTTTCGTTGGCATTTGATTTTATACTGTTACATAAAATTAACGATAGATTTGTTTGATACCACGACCTTCGACTGCTTTCTTCGTTGCGCCAGAGACTGCTCCTGACGCAGCCGCAAGTCCAAGTGTACCAAGTACTGGTAAAACTTTGCTAGCTATTATTGATAAAGCTGGTCCAAAAAATCCACCTTCTTTTGACATTGCAGTTACCTGAGAAACAGATAATTTTAGCACAAAACGTTTGTTGCGATCGAGTTTATTGATTTGTTGTTGCGTTAGCATGACTTTTACTGCAATTTTATTTGAAGTTTCCGGAGAGATCATCAAAGAAACAGAGCTGCGTTTAGCAACAGCTGCTGATAATTTTTCAACTTGACCAGATGTTAGGTATATTTCTCGAGTTGTGTATTTGGTTTTCATAATGTTATATCCAAGTTGTTAGATTAAACTTGTACTGTCATTCTTCCTTTGATTGAATCGATGGTCAGAAATCGATCACTAACCAATAGCGCGTATACGTTATACTGTTCACCTGGCACATCGCCCAGTGTCCACGTGACCTCAATATCTGCAGTCGATCCCACAACACGCTCCAAATGTTTTGATACGTCAAAGTAAAAGATGGGATATAGCGATCGAAACTCTTCTATTGATATTTGAGATCCACTGTCCGCGTTCTGATATTTTTGCATTGCTTCCATAAGATACATGTACGGCCGAGATATGTTTCTGGTGGCGTCTACGGCAAAATTACATTCGATTGCACGTTCAGGATACTGTTTGGAATTTACTCTCACAAATATTCGTCTAACGTCTGGGTTATCGAATACGGAGTTGTTCATTTCCTGATTGTTACGACGTGCTTGTCGTTGAAATACGACGAACAAGTGTCGCGGTAGTTGTTCGCTGGGCGTGGTCATTACACGCCACGTGTAATCAGTCGCGTTGGGAATGGCTGTTTGATAAATCCTGTTCTGTTGGAAGTGTATCTTTTTTGTAAAGGTGGCTAGTAAAGATTCGAGCTCCATCATTTTAGCTAATGAAGGGACAACCCGAGGCATCCACAGTGCTAATCTTGTAATAGAAAACTGTCCCTCAGCCACTCCACCGGCGTGTATTATACAATCGTTTTGATCAGCTCGATCTAATATAAACGTATGTTTTATTCCTCGAAACACTTTGTTATAATCACGGCAAAATCCAAAGATTGTACTTAACGGAAGCATCATCGTTATTTGGCGAGATTCTGCGGCAAACGCTTTTCGTTTAGCAAATCCTTCGTTAAAATTTAATCGTCGTAGATTTTTATTTGGCGTTTCTTATTGCATTCGCTACTATAGCACCACCAGCTGCATCTGCGGTTAATGCTGGAACAGTATGTTGTGCAGCTGCATTAGCTCCAGCTGGGGTTAGAATAAGTCTGTTTGCAACATCGGCATCAGCTAGCTCTCCAGTTTTAAACTCACTCGAAACAGCTGTACCTAATGAGGTATCTTTGAACCACATCATATTTGTGGCTATTGATCTGGAATAGTCATCGCTAAACGAAACGATGTTTAGTATTGTACTCGCTATGGGTAAGTGCATCGAAATATCTTCTACGGTTTGATTGGCCAGTTGGTATCGTGCACTCTTAAACAAGCTCCAACCATTATTGACGAGAGCGATTTCTGCATCAGCTGCAATATCACCAGCTATCACAGTTAATATTTGACCACGCACTTCTAACATTGCCTTATGGGGTAGTAGAAACACGTCCTCGTCTCTTGTGTTAAAAGTTCTAACTCCGGTTTTATTCGGTTCGTTAGAGTTTTCATCTAAATACTCGACATACTCTAATTCTGTTACAGCATCGTCAGTATCAATTTCTTCTGCAAGATCGAGTTAGTTTTTAGCTGACATTTATTTTATAATCGTTACACAAAATTAAAAGTCAGCAGGGGTCATCGGTTTTGTTTTCTTTACAAGTTTACGTACTATTTCTTCACCACTCGGCGACAATAATTTTTTTGTTGTAGCTATCATAGCTCGTTTTGTTTCTTCTATAGGCGCAATATCTGATATTACTCGTTTTATTTCTGATGGGGAAGGTCCTTTAATCTTATCAGCAATCTTTTGCCCTACTGCAGTGCCTGCTGAAGATGCCGCCCCTGTAGCGAAAGCTTTACCGGCGTCAAGTGCAATGGGCGCTACTTTACGCTCGATTCCTGGAATATTCTCTGCAATTGTTGTAAATATATTTCCAAAAAATCCACCTACGATTTTTCTTCGATAAACTTTTCTTCGTCTCATTTTATAAAATTATGTACACAAAATCACATGCCTAGGCAGTGCGTAGGTGTAAGTAATACGTGACTATCTCGTTGTTCACGTCTATTTGTCGTCCAGATTGGTCTGTGCATTGCATTGTAATGCTTGTAATTTGATTCTCAGGTGTTATTGGATAGTAGATAATCTGTCGCGGATTGATTTGCATGAGAGAACCTGGTGGGACTTCTGGTGAGAAACTGTAGATTGTTTGCCCGCGGTTGCCTTTTGACGTATAAGATCCAGATGCGATAGAGCAATTGATGAGTATTGTATTTACTTCTGTGATATCTACTGGTAGTTCTCCATCAAATGTCAAAGATTTATCTTCACCGGTGGTATAGTATAAAACTCTAGTAAAACCTAACATCTTTCCAAAACTTCTTTCTTCAAAGAGGACTTTCATATTTCTTTTCACTGTTATCCTAGCTCGTAAGGTGTTATAATTCGCCGCTAATTCGAAATTATCAGCATTCCCACCAGCTTTTGTTAGAAGCTCTTTTATTGTTCTGTTTAGATCAGTAATGTTATAAGCTCCTTGTGGAATTTGTAGTTTGTATTGTATATCAATAAACTCTTTTTGTGATGTTGGAGATTGTTTAACATTAATGATTAAAATTTCATCATTAACCCCATTTTTAATATTTGGCATGGCGTTCCAACAAGTACAAGAAATTAATCCAATCTCATACTGTTTTGCAGGATCTAGTTCTATTGGTGGGTTGTAATTTACTGTAAAATTCGCGCTGTTTCCTGTTATTTGTGATGAATCAAGCAATAATGTTGTTTGCATTATACTAATATTTTAGATAAGATCGCGGTGTAAAATTTCGTACTCGGATGATGTTAGTAATCCACTCGATCTTAGATGATCAAGTATATCAATAATTTCGTTATCAATCTCTACACTTTCATTACCAGCTTCTTTAGAGGATATCAACAGCATTAGCCGATCGACTATGTCTGCGTTTGATGTAAAAACTTTAACTCCACCTCCATTCTTTTCCTCTGGTAATTTTTTATCTCGCATGTTTTCATATTGTTTGAGTAGTCTTTTAAAATCCCAACCTTTACTATAACCTCCTTGTTTATTTCGATATTTTTTTGATGTTTTTAGTAAAATTTCAGCTATAATTCCATCTCTAATACGATCAGCTAATACTGAAATATCTCTTTCATCTTTTTCATCTTTAATTTTATCATCAGCATTTTCACCAACTTCTTTAATTCTTTCTAATTTTTCTATCAAATCGTTATAGTTTTCGTCTGACCAAGTTCGAATTTCGTCAATATCAATGATATTATTATTTTTCATAAACTCTTCATACTCATCATATTCTATTTTAAACCTAGCTTGTCTTCTGTAAATTTTTATAGATTCTTCAAAAGGTACCATTTTTATCACACTTTCTTGTAATATTTTTTGTTTCTCAGTTAATTCTTCAGTTTGTTCTGATAATTTTTCCATCATACTTCTTATCTCATCTGGATTAACCGTCAATCTTGTTATTGCGTGTTGAAGTTCAAGAGGATTGTTCATTAGCCTGTCAAACTCAGCTTGTCGTGCAGCAGGATCAGCATTGTTTCTTACAAGTTCGTTTACAATTTTTACAGTTTCTTCTTTTGATCTTTCTCCAAGTAAACCAAATAAACCCTTTTCTTTCATTTTTGCTAGTTCTTCTGGAGATGATGTTTGTATTTCTGGCTGCTTGCCAAGCATCGCCTCAGTAACAGGTTTGAAAAATTTGGTTCTTTCTTCTTCTGCTTGAACTTGTCCACGTCGAGCTTCTTCCACCTTTTTCTTAAAAGCCGCTCGAGTTTCGAGAAACTTTTTTAGTAATTCGATTTTCTGTTGATGTTTGTCCATTATTTTTATACGCTTTACAAAATTATATCATAGAAACGTCTCAAGGCAACAACGAAACATCTTGGTTGGATCACGCGCTAGCTTGTCAAATAAAAAGAAACTATATCGATCTTTAGTTGCTCGATGATATAATTCGATAAATTTATCTTTTGTAACATCACCACATTGTTCGTTTCCAATATTGCTCACATCCACATTATCTAGTCCGGGAAATAATATAAAACAACCCGTATTTCGCCTAATAAACCTATCAACATTATAAAAACCTTGGGCAAGATAAACAAAATTACATCTTTTATTACGTGATAGTGAAAAATATGATCTAATCTTGTTCATCTCCTCATTATTTAGCGGAATATCATCAAAGACGATTATCTTATGCTCTGACGAATCGAGTTCGTTCACTGGAACGAGTTCTTCTGGTTGTTTTATCAAAAATATATCATCACCAATGCCAAGTTCATCACGAAGTTTATCATTATACTCGTTTAATAATTTGTATTTGTCTTGTTGGGGGTTGATGGTGTAAATATACACCTTATCATAGTTAAAGTTATTATTGAGTAAAAGATTTAATAACAAATTTGTTTTACCAGATCCAGTTCTCCCAACAATAAGATAATGACAGTCTGGAAGTTCATTGTTATGTTTCTGCTTCACCAATCGCTCGGTGTCAAAGTTTATTATCTTCGCCATCGTATAATTTTATGTTATATTAAACCAACAATTTTGTGTAGAACGGTATGTATAATGAGCTACTATACAAAATTTGGAACATTAGCAGTAGATTTATTAACAGAAGGTTATCAGGGTGACTTATCCAAGTATGCGACTCTTGATAAGCTCGAAAATGAAATCAACAATTTGTTAAACGTTGCAAGTGTAGATCCAAATGAAGTTGTAGTTTTCCAGGACAAACAAGGACGATTAAAGACGAGTAATGTACAACTATCAGATGTACTAGTACGAAATCCTACTGCAGTTGCTAATAATATTGTTACTTTTAATAATCAAGGTAAGATAGATGATTCGGGTAGGTCAGTTAACGATTATGTTAGAAAAGCAGGTGATTTATTTACGGAAAACATTGTTATGAACCAGAACAAGATCACATACCTTGGAAACCCAACTGAGGATAATGACGCTGCTACTAAGAAATATGTTGATGATCAGGAATCAAAGTACGTGTCGGTGCGTGGTAGTATAATGTACGCGTTTCTCAACATGAACAATAATAGCATTACTAACCTTAGAACACCAGAGTTTGATTTTGATGCTGTAACAAAGAAATATGTTGATGATATCAACAATGAAATCACCAAGTTCAAAACTGATTTTACTAATCACATCACCACGTTTTTAAATTTTCGCAGAAACATAAACAAAACCAATAACGAATTTTTTGGAAGTCCGCCATCTGTTGATATTACACTCGATAATATTAACACAAAACTCGACGATATTATTAGTGGAATTCCTAGTATTGTTGAGAAAACGAGTATGATTAAAATTCCTCACAAGCAGATTAAAAATATTGTCTATACTGTTGCTTCTGGAATGTCTACTTGGTCGCCGCAAAATAACACTCTCAAACATACCGCATAGGTCACTGGTGTGTATAGATTGTCCGTGTTTAGCAGTGCAAAGTTTAATATATTTACCTTATTTCCATGGCGTCACTCGACTGATATTTTCACTGGAACCGTGTCTATTGTGTTAAACAAAGATGTTGAAGAAACTTTTATGCTAATAGCAGAAGACAAAAAATTAACTGCTGCGTCATATTGGTATTGTCTGGAATTTGTGGCTGAAACACCTCAACTAGTTACTTAATCAAGCCTGAGATTATGTGAACAAATATTATAATGAAAAAAAGTATAGTTGATTTCAATCATATTTCTAAAGATATTCCAGGACAGGATGTTGACGCACTAATACAATACTACAAATATTATCACAAAAAACTTTGGTGCGTAAAAAAATGCTACAAATATTATAACAAGATCCTTCGAGTAATATCATATCTACCCTTGTTAATGACTAGTTCTGGCATAATTTCAAGTGGTATATCATTAAACCCGTTTTTGTTAATCATATCCGGTGTTGGTGTTTCTCTTACAGCAGCTTGTAAAAAAGTTGAACCTAAAATTTCGATAAAAAAGCACGGCTGCTTAACATCAATTATAACTTACAAAAAACTACTTGATCAAATAAGATCTTACCTACGAGGAGTAAAATATAGTATGGACGATTTATTACGTGAATTTCGTATTATTGACAACATGTTAACAGATATTATACCCATGAGGATCAGCAAATATGAGAAAGATTATCAAAAGAAGTATGATATAACATAAAATTAAGATATAATACCACTTACCTTACTGGAATTCTAATGCTTAATTTAGTCCACAATCGCCACGCTCTGCTAAATCGTAATGATTTGGAAGATTGAGTCTGACACATCATTTTGCTTATTCTGGAAGATCACGTAATTAAATTTTACTTGTTACCTAGATATTTTGCAACAGGTGTTCTATTGTATTTGTTTGGAGGTCTAAAGGGGTGGGGAGAGGGGTTGTTGAGCTCGGGTTCTTAGCGCATTTATTGATTGCAACAGGTGTTCTATTACGTTACCTAGGTATTTGGTATTTGTTTGGAGGTCTGGAGGGGTGGGGAGAGGGGTTGTTGAGCTCGGATTCTTACTTTCTTCTACTACTTGTTCCAATGTTTCAATATTTTTGTAAACAAAACTTTGGACAAGTAATAAATATACCCAAAGAGATTAAAAATGAACTAACAACATTAGACTGATTTAAATTATGTCTTTTTCTCTTCATTTAATGACCTCAATACTTTTATTGCACCTCTCGACATTTTATAAAACCAATATAGATTAAAAGCATCTAAAACTAGACATGGAATATACATAATTAGCATAATATGGCCAAGTCTAAGTGCTTCGTCTGTTCCCGTCACGAGCCAAATCCGATACCAGTACCAGGGCAAGGTAAGAATCCGGGATACAAAAAACATTATCAGCATGCTAATTCCATTTATTAACACAGCCTTGCTGTTTTTAGAATATCCAAGAGTATCTAGGTACCACCTGGAATGAGACAAGTTGAAAATGAATACGATTTTGCAAATAAAAAGAAATAAGAAACAGCATGTTGTAGAATTTTAGTCGAAGGTCCTAATCACATCAAAAGAGCAATAGACATAATTTAAGCAAAGGATAAAATAATGTGAAAAGGTTATTCTCAACAAATAATGTTTAAGCTAAACTCCTAAGTACGTTCAACAATATGAAAAAAATCACAGAAGCCATTTAAAATAAATTTACTATGCACACTCAACAATATTAAAAAATCGTATAAGTTCATACTGTTGAGTTTTATTTTTTTTATGAATATTACGTAATAGAAACAGAAGATATATAAAAATTTACGGGGATTCTTTTTCAGAGTTTACGCGTTGATTGAATATGCAAGAAAATTGCCTTAATTTTGCTAAGATAGGATTTTGTTGACGTCGGCATGGTTTAAAACAACAATTCAACTTTAAATCTAATGAGCGTTTTGCCGAAAAAAGTTGGTAGAGGGATATTGCCTATATTGGAAGGAGGATAGAATCATTCAGACGGCATTTTATTGCTTAATAATAATAATAATAATAATAATAATAATAATAATAATAATAATAATAATAATAATAACAAGAAGATGATGGTGATGATAACGATGATGATGGTGCGATTATGATTACAGCAACCAAGGCGACGATGAAGAGGATGAATAGAAGAAAAAAGAAGCAAGAACAGGCATAATAATTTCGATGAAAAATATGATTATTGGGGAATCGAGAGATTAGATGAGGCTTCAAAGCTTTGCATCGTTTGACTATCGCAATAAGTAATTCTGTACATAAGGAGCCTTCATTTGTCTATCGCAATAAGCAATTCTGTACATAAGGAGCCTTCATTTGTCTATCGCAATAAGCAATTCTGTACATAAGGAGCCTTCATTTGTCTATCGCAATAAGCAATTTTGTACATAAGGAGCCTTCATTTGTCTATCGCAATAAGCAATTCTGTACATAAGGAGCCTTCATTTGTCTATCGCAATAAGCAATTCTGTACATAAGGAGCCTTCATTTGTCTATCGCAATAAGCAATTCTGTACATAAGGAGCCTTCATTTGTTTATCATAATAAGTCATGCTGTACTTAAGGAACCCGTCCTTGTCACCTTGTACATGAACTTTGTATGCTCTTTGTATGCTCCGATGACAGGCCTGTCCAGTTATTGAAGTCTCAGGGGATTGTCCTTTGATATTCACAATTTTTTCTGCTCTAATTATAACAATTCCCACACTTCTTGGTCAGCCTCCTATGTAACGGTTGATGCAACTTTGTCGTGCGTTGTTTTTTTTAAATCCACTCTGGGAAAGCAGGCTGAGTAAAATGATGGACATATCAGCTGTTCGTTTACTTACCGCGTAGTGACTGTAAATCTTGGCTTAGTTGACCGTCTTCATCAGATTAACAACGTATCCATTTTCTTCAACTATCAATACAATTTCCATTCCTTCCAGTTTCCATTGATTGGAAACGAGTGTCATATTACCCAGTTAGACTTCTGTTTTACTTGTCGTATACACTGTCCATACACTGATTATTGTCTTCATTGGAATATTCCTTGTCATATGATTTTGATTCATGTATATATTTCCTCTCTTGGAGCAGTGTTTTTCTTCATGAGAGGTTACAAATCATTAATTTCTCTCGCTCTCGTACTTCAAACAGTATTTCTCCTTAGCACTTTTCAATGATCATCCAACATCTCAATGCATGAAAAGACAACCTACCTTTATCATTCCTTGAATGCTGTTCAAGATGGGCAATCCATTATTTTTCTCCAAGACTTCGTGCACGTTCACGTTGAATGCAACAATGATTCATTATATGTTGTAAAATGTTTTATGGGTAGGGCATTATGTAAGTAGCCTTCCTATAGTCTGTGCAATACACGGTTTGTCTCCAGAATCCCGCAGATGTCTTTGTTTAATTTTAAGCCTTTATGCTATTGTCCAGAGTTGACCATTCCTGTATAGGTGGTCAGATACAATGAGTGAAATAATTTTTTCTCAGAAATTTCCATGTATAACTAGGCGGGCTGTGGTATGCAAGTTGCCGAAGTATGGATCTATCTTCTTGTCATTTGTGATAAGGATTGTATAAGACTTTCTTATCCAGCCTTTGTACTCATGCAGTTCTTTACCTGGTGATGAGGCTGATGTAGGGCTTCATCCTGTGCTGCTTAATTTTTCAATCAGAGATATTTCCTTTCTATTTCCGAATAATTCTGATATTTCCCTTTCCTTCTCCATCACTTTTGTGATTGTTGTTTTGTCACACACACTGCTCCAGAATAGTCTGTCTTCCCTTCTCGTCAGGCAATTCTTTGTTGTCCCTCATGGCGTCACCGTTCAGCTTTTGTATACACGGAGTTAGATTTCCTTAAACTACTTGACTATATCTTAGTACCTCGTCAACGTTGCCCCTTTGGTATCTTTTATTAATAGTTGTTTCACTCTTCTATCATTCTTTTTACAGTTTGTAGTATTGATGGTACTTGTCTTCAAGTATGCCGTTATGATCGTCATTGCATTTTTCGCCAGTCCTACTTATATCTCTTTTTTTTTCTCGTCTCCACGTCTAATCGTCGTTCTCTTCTATTTGGAATTGTATACTAATATTAGTACTAAATTTTCTTGATCTTGCCACGAGGCAAGGTTTGAGGCCTTTGGTCATAATCGCTGTGTGTCTATACACTGTTTTCTTTTCAAAGCTGTTAGGACGTCTTGGTGACATTGCTTAGTTCGCCTTATGTTCTTCTACCCTGAACGATTTATGATGCACTTCTTACCAAGCAGAAAGTCTGGTTTCCCTTGTGTCCATGTATTATGGTAACGATTTTGTCATTGTTTCTGTTATCTATGGCTTTATATATTCAGTTATATTTCTAGTTGGTATCGCGATTCCTTCTTTTTCTTATTCGTTTCAGCATTTGATATTTGATGTTTAGAAGCGTTTTCTGACTTCGCCTGTACCTTACTATCAAGTATGTGGACCTGAAAGAGTGTTGAATTCAACTCCTCTGGTCTGCCGACATCCACTGAGAAGCTAATTACTTGCTCAACTATTATTATTATTAATGCAAATTTATTTTTATAAAATGAGGTAAAATATAAAATAATATAGCATCGTAAGCTACAAAAAATAGAATTAAATACCAACACAATGCCTAATCTTCCAAAACATTTCATACCTGCATACATTTATATAAAGCAATATACACCTTATTAACGTCTGAATAAATTTACAAAAAAATGCAATATACACCTTATTAACGTCTGAATAAATTTACATGAATGCAATATACACCTTATTAACGTCTGAATAAATTTACACGAATGCAATATACACCTTATTAACGTCTGAATAAATTTACACAAATGCAATATACACCTTATTATCGTCTGAATAAATTTACACAAATGCAATGTACACCTTATTAACGTCTGAATAAATTTACACGAATACAATATACACCTTATTAACGTCTGAATAAATTTACACAAATGCAATATACACCTTATTAACGTCTGAATAAATTTACACAAATGCAATATACACCTTATTATCGTCTGAATAAATTTACACAAATGCAATGTACACCTTATTAACGTCTGAATAAATTTACACGAATGCAATATACGCCTTATTAACGTCTGAATAAATTTACACAAATGCAATATACACCTTATTATCGTCTGAATAAATTTACACGAATGCAATATACACCTTATTAACGTCTGAATAAATTTACATAAATGCAATATACATCTTATTAACGTCTGAATAAATTTGCTCAAATGCAATATACACCTTATTAACGTCTGAATAAATTTACATAAATGCAATATACATCTTATTAACGTCTGAATAAATCTGCATAAATGCAATATACACCTTATTAACGTCTGAATAAATTTACACAAATGCAATATACACCTTATTATCGTCTGAATAAATTTACACGAATGCAATATACACCTTATTAACGTCTGAATAAATTTACATAAATGCAATATACATCTTATTAACGTCTGAATAAATTTGCACAAATGCAATATACACCTTATTAACGTCTGAATAAATTTACATAAATGCAATATACATCTTATTAACGTCTGAATAAATTTGCACAAATGCAATATATACCTTATTAACGTCTGAATAAATTTACACATATGCAATATGCACCTTATTATCGTCCAAATTTTATTTTGTGTGTGGTTGGCTTACCTTTGATTTACGAATGGTGTCGAAGATTCTGCCAGTAGGCGAATCATGCCAAAATAGGTCAGAACACCATAGCTCTGCAAAAAGTAAAATAAAATAAAATCAATATAAGAAAAATAAGAAAAGACGAGCGAAAAATGTTGCATGTGAAATGGAGGGTGGAGGCTCATGTATGTTTATCAAGTAATAGCTTATCCTGATGCAAATTTGTATACCACACTCACACATATTGCATTTTTTATACAACACTCACACATATTGCATATTTATACAACACTCACACATATTGCATTTTTATACAACACTCACACATATTGCATTTTTATACAACACACACATATTGCATTTTTTTAACAACACTCATACATATTGCATTGTTTTTAACAACACTCACACATATTGCATTGTTTTTTATACAACACTAACACATTGCATTTTCAAACAAAGATTGTTTCTGGCCGAGAGATATATTTGTGCATCGACAGGAGATGAATTTAAGGACTCGAAATCATTTTTTTTATGTGAAGCTTGGGAAAACAAACTCTGTTCCATATATGTGTGTGTCTTCGATAATTCTGAAGAGATACCTGATTACAAACCACTTCGACCCTTATGCACATCCATATTTATGTAAATACGTGCTAGAGACAAGTTGATTACCTGTAATATAATTTTAGTATTACTATTTACATATTTCCCTAGTTATAGGACCAACGTTTGCTGTGCAAACCTATATATACTGTTGTACAGACCTATGTACAGACCTATGTACAGACCTATGTACAGACCTATACATAATGCTGTACAGACAAATGTATACTGTTCATATAAAAAGACCTCATTAAGGAGAATTTTATTGAGTAATTACGCAATAAAAGCGTTACACCCAATCAAAAGCAAATGTTCCAGGATTTAAAAAGAAGAATTTTCAATGTGAAACTTTTTTTACACGTCTAAACTGATAATACATGAAAATAATGAGCACTAAATTTCGTTTTTTTTTTTCATATTTGTGGTTTTTAAATTGTACATTTTATTTGCATATTTATGGACCCCAAATTAAAAAAAACATATGGTTCCATTAGATTCCTGACACAAATATAACTAGGTTAAATAGAAAAATAGAATTTTAAAGTATTAGAATTTTAGAATAAAGAAAATACGTAATGCCATATCCAAACCCAAACTATTTTAAATTTAAAACTTGTCATAATTATCAAAAGGACGAGAAATATTAACCATTTTCATGAAGGATTTCAGTCCATTTAAAGAAAAGTTTTTGATAAAAGTTTTAAAATGGCATTTAAAATTATAGAGTACTTTTGCAGATCATTTAAAATCATTATTTAATTGACATTCTTGGTCGAAATTTAGAACAAAATTTCCTAAAAAACGAGACTAAAAAGCTTTCCCAAATAATAAAATATAAATACTTAAGCATTCTATATATTTGTTTCTATCCTTGCATTCTATAAATAAATTAAATTGGATGATTGGCTTTTTATTTAAAAATTCTCAAAAATTTTTTATGCAAATAAGATAATTGTTATTTTATAAAGAGGCCACTCTAAAGATTCATGCATATGTAATTAAAATATTGATTATTTATATTCAGAATCAATTTAAATTTAATTGAGATTTTTGTATAGGTTGATAATCCTTTTATTGACAGTGAAAAATGCATTATAACTAATCTAGTCAAATTTAATGTAAAGATTATTGCAACGCTTTCCAACACACCTTTTAACACATTGCACATGACAAAACTTGTAAATATAAAAATCCATGACGCAAACTTTACAATCCCATCATACAAAACATGCTCGAACATATATGTTTACAAACAAATATACAAATTTTTAAATAATACACAGTACCATTCACCCAAGACCACACAATACTCGACAGTCCCATGACACACATATATACATTGAGTGATTCCATTTCAATTTTAACTTACATAACCCCCACATGACTTATTAAGGTTATTATTGAACATCACATAAAAGTACAGAATGAATTACATGACAATAATTACACGAACAACGTATAAACACACAAATACTCTTGTTAAGGACATCAGAACTTAAAATAGTTTCTGAAACAACGCAAAATGTTACAATGTAAATTCTATTTTCAAATAGAAAGATTTTATATAAGTGACTTTTAAAAGATGTAATACAAGGAATGAAAATACATATTGTAGAATTGATTTCTGTATTTGATTTGTACTATAATCACTGCCCTGAATTCATAAGTAAAAGCAATTTTATTGTAACAATGGATTTATTTTCTTTGTAACTGTCCATTGGGTAAAAGTTGAAATTTTGTAATTTACCTTTTTTCAACAATTTTGTTAATTTAAGTATGATGCATTGAGGTATCGGTACCTTATCTAGTTTCAATCATTTGGCATAATTCAAAATTTTTGGTATGAGTTTATGGTTTTAATTTTTTTTTTATCGGACTGATATGGTCATAAATATTCAAAATCTGATATATATTTTAACTTGGTGTTTTTCTTTATCATCAATAAGATGCAATAAGATAAATGAATCAAATGCATGTCTAATATTAAGCTTTTGTGGATGTATTTGAAAGTGTGATTTTTAAATTGACATTCATATCTAGTCAATTACCTGGACATATCAATGAATCACATTATTCTGAATACCCTTTTCTGAAAAAACTTAAAATTATATTTGCTCATTAAGAACATTTTCTTTCAATTATCAATATTTGTACCCAAATTTAATATGTTATTCTCCCTTGAAATTACGATCATATACAGCCGAACATCGAAAATAGAAACATATTTTAATTACAAAGCATAACAGCATTGTGCAAAATTGTTGGATTTTGGTATCGAAGAATATTTGTGTAATCATTACTGAACACCTCCCATTAATTTATATCCCAAATTACGTTTATGCATTTGGATCATATACATTGAATAAAATAACCTCTTATTAATAAAATAAATAATTATTTCCTTTATTGCAAGAAAAACTTTCACATACGTATAAACTGTCATTCTAAAAGCATTGAATCCCATATTTAACCCCATGTTAATGAAAGTGAAGAGTATAAGAGTCCATTTTACTACAGAAAAACTAGAAAAACAAAATATTTGGCATTTTCTTCTTAAAGGATAAAAGTTAAAAGATAAGTAATATGCTTAGCATGGGTTACCAGAGATAATGCAAAGATTAGTTAATACACTGATTGTAAATGAATATGCTGATCGGAATTATTACTTTTAACTCATAAACGATATCTGTTTAGGTTTATATGACTATTTATAATTAAATTAAAAAGAATTCTTACTGTTGCACATTTCATTCTTTTCCATATTAAAATGTATAAATATGAAAATCTAAATATAAATATTGAACGAAAATAAAATATTGGAGCAGTTTTTACATTACATATGGTTTTCCCCTGGGATCCCCAAAAAAATTCTTCCTCCCCATTAGCCAAGTACATTCCTAAGTGCAGAAAGTTGATGAAACCCCTCATATAGAGTTTCATTCTCCCTCGATCCTTCTTCTTCTAATTCTTCTCTCTCCTCTTCTTCTCTCTTTCTCTTTTTACTTATTTCTTATATTTATTATGTTATTATTATTATTTTTATTTCATTATTATTTGTTTTTATTATTTTGTTATATTATTATAGTATTATTATAGTATTATATTATTATATTATTATATATTATTATTATTATTATTATATTATTATAGCATTCGATATTTAATTATATAGATACCCCCACCAAATAATAATAAATATAGACCTATTCATACAATATATACATAAAAGTAGATATAACACTATATAGAGTTTCAAAATATAATGGTTTATTGAGGCCATATAATTTAAAATATAGACCTTTTTTACAATAATTTAAAATATGAATATACATACAATATTTGATGGAAAATTTAGTTAATACAATTATAATCCTACATCTATAGACTATCAATAATATCACATAGTATATGTACTGTCAGTAATAATTATGTAAAAATAGTTTACGGCAAATTTTATCTTTAAACATGTCAGTTTTGATTTCGTTATTTTCAAGAAAAATGACCCATTCTAAGGATAATCCAAGCTACGTATAATTTTTGAATTACCTTCATGGACTGCAAATAAGTAACAATGTCCCATTGTATTGAATTACTCCCATGTATTGTAAATTTTGTTCACGATAAATTATTGTATATTTATGTTTTCCACCAACCTAGATTGATAATTTTCAGAATTTACCGTTACCAATTATGACATACCTTAAAATCTTCTTTTACCTATATAAACGCAAAATATAACATTAAACCAATTAAATTTTATTTTAAACGACATTCAACTTTCAAATCAAAAGCAAATAACCATTTTGTACAAAAAACAATATAATAGAATATAAAAATGTACTTTAGTTGCGAAGGTATCATTAATGTTCAAAGATGGTACCGCTTGCTGCAAAATTGCCATGTAAGCAAAACAATGAATAAGAAACAAGTTTAAAAACAAATCTAAAACTTAATATAATACATTCATTACTAATTTAGAGTTTGATATTACATTGAAACATAGTCTTGGTAAATTATTTAAATTTGTACAAAGTTATAATGCTTGTTTAAAATCCCTCGTTACATAGTAGGAAATTTTGCAGGAAATAGCTCACTCATACTTTAATTTTTTTTTATTGTTGATTGTTGAAGACAACTGGGTGCAAACTAGAGTTACCACACTATAATTGCGACCAGCCCTAAAAACGAACTTTTCTTGAACAACAAAATTCTCTGTACTTAAATAAGGAATGCATTTTTATATTGATTAATTTTTGAACTGGTATAATTGCTCTTATTTTGACCTGGATAAGAATACCAACAATTGTTTCTTGAAGGTATATGTTAGTAATTGAATGGAGTTATAATGTATCCAAGTTTACATGAATTATGATATAAAACTAGAAGATGAAACTTATTGAAATGGACGATGAATTATTGCACAGTTTTAGAAAAGCTACAGTTTGATTATTAAAATACAAAGAATCAGGATGATTTAAAAAACAGAAATGCAAATGTTTAACAATTGTCCCAGCCAGTAATTAATTCGTGATACACGAAAATTTTGCAATGCAAAATTGGGAGTTAAAGATAGATATTTGCATTAGACATATAAGTCAATTTGTTATATAAATGGTCCGCACACATGCACTCACCCAACTTTGAGCACAATGATGTCTCAATAACATTGTAATAGGGGAATGAAAATTACCATTATTAATCCACACACACACACACGACACACACACAAGTTCACTTCAAAGTACTTGGATTTCAAAAATTTACAGATAGGTTCGTTATTGCAATATCATTTGAATTTTTATTACTGTCCAATGGCTTGAATTTCTACAAGGTTCAACAACCCGTTTATTTCCAATGATCTGGAGGGAGATGATACTATTACCACTATCTAATAATTCAATTTTACAATCTGATCTTCCGAAAATTGCCAAGTTTGCGTTGAAGATAAATTGACGTAATTTGGATAAGGTGTAAAATTGTCAGGCAGTTTGCACATCAATAACAACGATTTGAATTTAAAATTGTCTTTTTTTTTTTTTAATTTTAAGAAATTTGAAAATTTCCTTATATAGCAAAACATCCAATAACCATAGCTGTCAAATCATTTAAATATGCATTTGGTTTATTGGATCCAAAGCTAATATCTAAACATCTGACATTTAAAATCCAATTTCTTTTGCCAAGACAAGTTTAAATTGTTCATTACAAGTCAATGATTCAGTGCAAATGATTGAACACAATTATTCCATTTTCGTATGCTACATTCTTCAAGAGGGCAGTATTGTTTTATGAAAAGGAATTCTCGTGCACAAGCAATATAAATACATATTGTAATTGTTTTATTATGGTTTATGTTCCAGAAACAATAATTCACGTATCGAGACCGTGTATTGTTTTCTAAATTTGAATAGACTTCATTGGGATGCCGTCATTAGCAGTAACTGAATACGAATCTTAAAGGGCCAACATTAAACAAATGGTATTTTATACTTTAAAAACTTTAACAAAAATGATTGTAAGATCGTTACATTTTTTAAAATTTTCATACTTTAATGATATCACTTGCGTTTTGTCAAATAAATTCGCATAATGTTAAAATATAATTATTCACCTGAATAAAGATATACCTTAGAAACAAAACAGAATTGTTTTTGCAAATTTTTGTACAAAACCAATAATGATTGATTTTCAAAATGTTCATTATTTATCAAACACGAGTGGAGCATTTACCCCCACTCAACATACTTGAAACTGTGTTGATCAAATCTAAATGATCTTAAACTGTAAATTACCTTAATTTATTGCTCAAGTACACACCTGTTAATTCGAATAGTAAATATACATGCCCCTAGTCTCACTTAATATGCTGGATACGTGATTATTGAAAAGAAAAGTTTCAGTTGTAAAAGAAATTTATGTTTTAAGCAAAATTATCATTCTAATCTGTGTCGATTATATTGAAAGAGGGATATATATATATATATATATATATATATATATATATATATATATATATATAGAGAGAGAGAGAGAGAGAGAGAGAGAGAGAGAGAGAGAGAGAGAGAGAGAGAGAGAGAGAGAGAGAGAGAGAGAGAGAACGCGTCTGACTGTGTGTGTATGTGTGTGTGTGTTTTATGTTATAAAATCATCTTTTTCCATTCAAGGTTTCTATTAGTTGTAAATCCAAAAGAGTCCTGCACGATGGTAGTACTCGAAACTTTGGAGTTTGACGTTTCCTATACCGTCGTTATGATGATGACATCCATGGTCTTTCTTTTCATCTTTCGTTTGGTGTGTCCTGCTTTCTCTCGCTGCGTCTCTGACCGGTACAGTTCTCTCCCTTATTTTACCAGAATGGAGTGGGATGACAGGTAATTCATTCAAAACAGATCTCACTTCGCTTTATGTTGTTTAAAGCTCATTCATTAATTCCAGCGTCAGAAACTAAATTATGGGCTTAATTCTTTCACCTAGCAGTTTCTAAAGTGACCTTTTTGGTAATATAATATTGAAATATGCGTATTTTTAATTTCCCACAAATCATTCTTTCAAACAATATACATATATCAACATCAAAAATAATTTAGATATAATTGATTTGCCGTACAAACAAACTTTGAAATTTCTTCATAATAAGTTAAATGGAGGGGTTCATATAATTTCAAATTGTTTTGTCCTTTTCTTGGATATAATTGACTAAGAATGAAATGATCAACATTGATAAGTGTGGTATTTAAGGTCATTCAAAAATATTATTTCAATGTGAAAATTTCTAAAGTCACTGACTCAGTTAAATGTATGCGTTTCATAGCTTGTAAAAATTACACACGTTTCAAACATTTTTATAAATGAAGTCATATTGGTCAATTTGCTTTCGTCAGTAGAATCTCGATATAAACAACTTAACTGAATATCATCACATCACGTCACGTCACGTCAAGTGAACTCACTAAAGTCCAAACATAAACGTACGCTAACCATCACTTTCGCTGGAAATTTCAATGCATTGCATAAAAAATGAAGACCTTTTGCAAACAGTGCTTAGCTTTTTGATTCAGAATAATTTATTTACCAACCTATACGATTTTGACCACACACGTTTTCAGTACCTATCACAAAATAATAAATAATAAAACAGTGATCACTAAATACTCACTTTATATATATATATATATATATATATATATATATATATATATATATATATATATATATATATATATATATATATATATATATATATATATATATATATATATATATATATATATATATATATATTCTTTCTTCAGGTTGATATCGAATGTTCATGTCGTTGTTGCCGTCTCACTAGCCTTATATGTCCTTATTGTCGAAAGACACCTTAGCAACGAGCCAATATGGTAATTTACTTTCATTCTATATGCATGTATGTATGTATGTATGTATGTATGTATGTATGTATGTATGTATGTATGTATGTATGTATGTATGTATGTATGTATGCATGTATGCATTGAAAAAGAATGTTGTTTAGTTACAAAACTGATGTCGAGAGTGGTATAATGTATTATTCATTAAGTTTGTTTATTTTTGTAAGAAATAAAATTTATTGCCAAGATTCCATGCAGAATACTTCTTCATCTACCTAATGAAGCAAGCACATAAATAAAAGTATAATAAATGTACGAGTCCATGAATCCGTGAGAAAATTAATTTGAAATTCAAATGATACAACAACTCGAAGAATTAACTAGATCCTTTTCACAGAGGAATCGTTTCTTTTATTGCATTCCTAGACCTAAAAAAAGACTTATAATGAAAAGTCACCAATAGACTAAGCTGAATTAGATCTTTCCTGCTAATACATGGCCAGTAAGTATTACTTGAAGAAGCCTCGTATGAATTACTAGTCAAGTTTGGAGTACTGCAATGACCTGTTTTTAGTCCAATCTTGTATACATTAATGACCTACCTGAAAACTTTCACTATACAGAAAGACTATTGGCAGACGTTACAACTCTATACCCCAGTTTTGGTCATTGCTCTGACTTTAACGAAATTCGGCAAAATGTTGTTATTGTTTAAAAAATGGGCGAAAATACAGAAAACGGATTTAACCCTGACCAACATACAGTGGGTGGAACCAACTCCCAAAAATATCGCTGTCAAGCCAAAAAAAAAACCCATTTTTTTTTCTTTTTAAAATCATATGTTTGCGAAGCCTTTCATTTTTGACCTCAAATGTCGCTGTCTGACTTGATATTTTATATCATTGTTTCTTATGTCTTATAAACGGTGTCATATTTTTTTCCTATCATCATTATACATTTACTCGTTCTTCTCTTCCAAATATGCACAGAGTGCAACTGCACATGTCCCAGTGCCTACCTACAAATTAAATTTAAATCATATTTTTTATTTCATAGTAAGATACTGAAGTATATCAGTGGAATAAAATGAAATCCCCTCGGTTGCAATATCATTTGTAGAACTATTTTCATTTAATATTTAGGAGTAAGTATATCTGCCTTTATGCATGTTACTCGGACACATATTTCCTTATTGAGGCCTATTTAATTGTATTCTTCTCCTTTTTCTCTCCCTCCCTGTAGCCCCACCCCTCTTAATCTCGACATAATTTCTTCGATCATTAATAGCAAGGTTGACAAGTTACTACCAACACATTAAACTGTTTAACATTTATTAGGTCTAGATTCATGGAATAATTCGTAGTTGTGACCGTTCGAGTGTATTCACTCACATAGCCGACCACTGGCTTAGAACGATGTTTCGTTGGTCATTTTCCAGTATAAACTTAATCGTTAATAATAATAATAATAATAATAATAATAATAATAATAATAATAATAATAATAATAATAATAATAATAATAATAATAATGATTATAATACTTCTCTCAAGTTCTTTTCAACGTATATTTCATCGTAATGTCAGATAAAAGTTTCTACAGAGGGATTTGACAGACGACACTGTCACTGTGTAGTCATCAACAAATATGTCTGCTAACCATTGGAAACTCATTATGCCGATTGGCATTGTCCTAATCATTTAATTGTATCATTTTCAGATCGCAAATTTCCATCCATATTTTGTAGTTTTTGTGTCATTGGACATTCAAATAATCTACACGACATAAACAGATATTTTGTAGCTACTAAAAGACATACATTCTCGCACCAAAAATCACGTGACACACTAATGATCCGGTTTCACAATGCGTCGCAACAAAGCAACAAACATTTGTGGCGCTCAAAAAATTTCTTATTTTGCATAAGATAGAAATTTAAAGAAATATGATTATCCCGGGTTTCCTCATTGGTTATACTGGCTATTTAAAGACGACTTTGTATATCTTATGCATTGTTCAAAGAACCTTTAATTCCCTTTATTTGAGTATGAATGATGGGTATAATAGAGTATACAGCAAGACCTTACTCCAGATCATCATCAGTTCCGTAGTCTCGTAGACCGTTGGTACACCGCATGCGACCGAACAACCAGCTCCCTGCACTCCTCTCGATTTTCCGTCTTTTTCAGTGAGTCGCTCAGTGTAAAGTCTGTCCACTCCGGAATATTGTCTTCCCACCTATTTCTCTGCCTGCCTCTGTCTTCACTCCCAGAACCTTTCAATATATCAAAATTTAAGATCACATCCTCACATACTGGATTAAGGATTTGAATTTTTTTATTTCTATTTAAATTTCATTTAAATTTGATATCATTAAATATAATTATTGTTATGATGATGATTGTGTTTGCAAAGGTCGGATATTTTCCTAAAATTATTGTTTACTTAAAACGTAACTGTGACTCGTATGATTTTCGCGTGCAGACTTTGTCGTTACAAGTAAACAAGTCTGGAAAACCTATGCAAATTATTAGCTTTGAGCACATCATCACTTGTTTACATTTTTGTAATACCCGAGTGTGATTTCGAAATCACACGTGTCTTTCTAGCAAGTGTACATGAAATGACGTATTTGCTAGTTTTAAATGCTCTGTTATCTGTAAGAAAAAGTCAGTCGTGGTCATAGTTGAGTCTCTAACATCTTACAGACTTTTAATACCTTAGAAGGAAAGAGTTGTTCTTTCGTACGTGTGGAACTACATGTGCATTGGTAGTGGCGGTAGCTGTATTTCATTTAGTTTCTAAATAATTATTTTTCCTGGAAAAAAAACACTACTGGCTTTTGACAAAGACATTTGCTAAAATTATTTCTAAATTGGAATTGAATAATACAAATTGTGTTTCAAAGTGAAAATACTAGACTTTGTGTTAGTTATTGTCTTACGTCATCACCCGCTATCTTGGACCGGAACTGATATTCAGACTGTATCAATTTAAAATTGTTTGTTCACCGGACTTATCTGTTTTCACAACTTAAGAACAATTTTTTGAATCTTCTTCGTCAATCGTAAGTCTTGTTTCATATGTTTTTCTTGGGAAATAAATTTATTTTGTTAAAATTTACAAAGCTTGTTGTCTTCACTCTATCTTTGTGTTACTTTAAACGAGCCGATACGTAACAATATATATATATATATATATATATATATATATATATATATATATATATATATATATATATATATATATATATATATATATATATATATATATATAATACTTTAAGATCACATCCTAAATATTGTCTTTAACATACTTTAAAATCACGTTCTTGATATCATATATATTAAACTTCAAGATTACGTATTGGATGTCATATATATAATACGTCATTTTGTCCTCCTCATACGAACATTTATACATTTGTCATGTTACCTTGACTGGTCCCATTTCTCAACTGAGGTCATAGAAGGGTGGTGGTGGAGGAAACGTGAAGAGTGGAAGGGAGGAAAGAAATTGTTTTACAAACTCCTAGAAAAGAACATGTTCAGCCAAATGTAATCTAAATATGAAGTCTATCGGATATTAAAAGTTTCGCTTTTCTTATTTCTATTTATCACATTAAACGGTACAGATCTTCTTTTAAAAAGTTGGCGTACAATTTCAATCATATTAACTGATAATATAAGGAACAAATAATCAGTCGTCGGTGAAAGATCCATGTATATATTCACATGTTTTGAATGTTTCAGATAAAAAAAGACTCAGTGCAACACTTGATTGTTCCAAACATTTTCTGAAGAAATATATAAAAATAATATCTAAACTTCAAAATTTCTTTTCAAATACAAGCGTATTTTCATGAACATTTCAATATGATATCAATGTTTGAATTTTACAGGACGGAAAGTGTTACTGCGAGAAATGCATGCGCCATCGTTGTGGGCTACATGATAACAGGTAAATACATTAGGCTTTCTCGGTCGTACATAATTTTGTTAATTTTACATCCATAATTAACATTAAACTCTGCCTTAATTTTTTATAAGAGCCAATAGTTAAATCTGCAACAAGAAATGGTTTACCAAAACTATCGGATTTTAATCCTGTCAAAAAATCTTCGTGTGGCAACGCGATTTTATTTGCTGCCAAATGTTGAATAAGAGGTAATGGGAGGGGGTAAAAAAAAAAGAACCTGGTGGAGTCATATGATAAATTGACCTATGAGAGATACTTGGGGTTTTAAAAGGAAAATAACATGGGTATGACACTATGGGGTCAAAAGTATTGATGGGTCTAATATAAACCTAAACTGAGGCGGTGACTTAGCAAGATTTTTCCAGTTGACATTCATACACGCTAATACTGGCAAGTATAGGAAACTATGTAAAATGGGCTTATAGGCTTAAGCTGTGGTCTCGATAGCTTCAGATGAGTTTAGAGGATCAAAAGTTAAGGTTTTAGGATGAAGTTGTAAAAGCAGACAGTACATATACAACACACAGCTAAATATTGAAACTGTGAACATAGACAATACACACACAACATAAAGACAAACATTGGAACTGTAAAAGCAAACAATACACGCACAACACAAAGACAAATATTTGAGTTGTAAACATAGACAATACATATACAACAAAACAAATAATGGAACTGTAAACATTAACGACTATATATATATATATATATATATATATATATATATATATATATATATATATATATATATACACACACACACACACACAACACAACACAAAGACAAATATTGGAATTTTAAAAATAGACAATACGTATACAACACGGACAAATATTGGAATAAAAAAATGCATATACAAAACAAAAACAAACGTTGCAGTGTAAAAACAGACAAACATTATATATATATATATATATATATATATATATATATATATATATATATATATATATATATATATATATATATATATATATATATAAAGAATACAAATCATATGGTGAATAACAACCTTTCAAGCGCACTGGATCCACCAAGGGATCACGTATGTCAGGGATTGATTAAAATAGATGCAATAAACTGACGACGAACAGTGCGAAACTAGTATTTAACTAGCCTGAGCGCTTTCGACTCTTAATGAGTCTTTTTCAAAGGCAAATACAAAACATATATACGACAAACAAATAAACACAAAAACGTTGTGTTTGTAAACCTCTATATGGCTGTCTCCACATGGGTTAAAACTATAAATACAACCAGCTTGTATAGACTAGTTGCGCTTACTGAAAACGGTGTTTAATTCCCTAAAAGTCTACAAGCCAAAGCGACATCTATTTTTACTTTTTGTACATTTATGTAACGCTGATTATATCCCGGATATTTGATTCTATACCGGTTATTCTTATAGTAAAAATTGAAGGATACTAAGAAGATTTTATATATAATGAAACAAAAATGAAATTAAAATAATTTTAAACCTTACACATAAGCAATTTAATCACATATACGTAACACGAATCATTTAACATATCACTGACTACGACATGACTTATGACAAAATAAAATATATTTAATTATATAGACGTATTTGGCAAAGATTTTGTCCTGGTGAATTACGAAGAACTTGAGTTTGCACATGCCTAGAACTTTGGAAATGCCATCTTTGCTGCCTATGTGACAACTCACGTTCGCTTAAAATTGTCGAAGCCTTATACCTGTTAGAAGATCATACTTTGACATTGACATCTACATTGATAGCCTTCGTCATACTCACCCTAGCGTAGAATTAGACCGCTTATGGGTAAGGACGAACGAGCTCCACAAAGACAAGATGTATTTTTAGAGGCGGCCCTACAAATTATGGTACGAATACCGAGACAAAAGAGAGGATTGCCTTCTGTCTGGAAAGTCAAAGGAATGAATAGAACCTTCGTTCTAGTCAAGTGGTCACCTTTAGTGTGCTGAAAGCTTTGCTGTCTTTGAGGATCGACACTTTAGCGTGACCACCCAAAACATGCACAAAATTGTACTGTTTCCAATTCACAAATTGTCACTTGCTCTTTGGAAATATATCTCAAGTTGTGTACCAAAAGTGGACGCGACGTCCAAACCAAAATATTTTATCTTACAGAATCGTCTATATCGGCCTGTATATAAATGGGAACACTTTAAAGACCGAAACATCATTACGGGGAGAAACGGTACTGTCAGGTCTTGCAACGTCTTCAACTCCTTTGCCAAAAAGCTTTATACGAAACAGAACAACAGACTCTGAAAGATTTCAACTCTTTGATGTAAACGAATCACCCAAAGTGACCACAACATACACAGCAACCAACTTGTAGCATAAATATGATGATACACTAGAAGTGTTTTAAACACCTTCTGCTCCCATCTCGTAAGATTGCAGCGTCGTTGTTAAGCCCTTCTCTTACTCCACAACGAGAAGATGAGAAAGGTTGTGTCAAAAGGATGATGTTGACTCCTTCTTCGACAGAAGAGCACAGTAAAGAAGGGAAGACATAAGTGAAAATAGACATCAAGAAAAAGGCGACAACTTCGCGACCACCTTCGCATTTTTGAACCAAAAGGAAGTAATGAAAAGACATCCATTTCTTCACCACCGAGAATCTGGAAATGAAGTCAGTGCCATGGAACGTTATCATCGCACTTTAAAAGAACTTGTTTAGAAACATTTTACATATCAGCACACTCTGAAGTACATCGACATGTCACTGCGTCTGGTCAAAGCTTACAATAATTTTCACAATTAGAGCATCGGATGTACCCCTCAGGAAGTGAGTCCCGACAACGAAGTAGCCGTGTTCAAACGCTTGAATGGTAAGTCCTCTTTTTGTCCTCAAGAAACGTGACCTGTAAAAGGAAGGAGATTGGACGCACATTGGAAAACGAAACGCACCTTCAACAGGGGTTATTTACCGAACTGGACCACATATCTGTTTCCTGTCACAGGATGAGTGTGTGGACGCCGTCCTGCTGTATATCAATTGAAAGACATAAGGAGGAAATGTTAAAATGAAATTTTGCATGCCTGAGTAAAAATGAGTGACTTAAAAGGAAGACGAGGCATACTACATCGAAAGCATTCTAGATCTAAGAACACGTAATGTAGGTAAATGCCGAGTCAAAGAAGTGAAAGTGCGCTAGAAAGGATTCCCCATCTAGATTTTAGTTTTTGGAGGGACGCATCACAAGTCATCTCCTATAAAAAGAAGTAGCCATCTTGCCGTTCAACACAACACATCTCCTATAAAAAGAAGTAGCCATCATGACGTTCAACACAACACATATCCTATAAAAAGAAGTAGCCATCATGATGTTCAACACTACACATCTCCTATAAAACGAAGTAGCCATCAAGCTGTTCAACACAACACATCTCCTATAAAAGAAGTAGCCATCATGACGTTCAGCACAATAACCTAATCCTCTCCTTCTCAGAGTTCCTATTTGCAAGAACTACAAAAAGCGATCTTTGTCGGTGTGGTGAGGAGAATATGTGCCTAAAACGCAAAAAATCTTTTCTGCCAAATCTTTGTGATGTATTATGTCATCGGAGCATGCATCACCAATTTCATTTGTAGCAAGGAGGCAAATAATTGTGGACCATTTTACCTAGTATATCAGTCCAGTACTCCCTTGAATAAGTAGCAACAATTTGTGTTGCCAGCAAGGTCAGCCACCTCAACAGCAGCAGTCCTCTTTCAGAATATTTGGAAACTCCTTTGACCTTGAGTGACATCTCTGAAAACAGAATTCTGTAATTACGAATAACCAATTTTATTTAACGTTACCTAGGGCCATTTCCATGGACGTGTTTCCCAACAAAACTTTATGGTGTTTCACGGCCAAATAAACTCAGGACATCCAGTTGGATCACAAAGCTCGGCGGAAAGTCGCTTTGGTATACATTATTTATCCTATGCAAGTCCTGAATGTTAGTGGAGACCAAACCACATTTGAAATTCTGAACACTTGGATATAAACGATCACCTCGTTTACCAATCCCAATCATCAACCCCAATTAAGCATCTAAACCATACACATTCCTTCAGCTATTGTTTTGCGCTCAACATCTGGTCGAGAAACATTGCTTCAATTTTCAACGATCAGTTTGGTAAAGTTTGGACAAATATAAACCGAGAGTACTGATCGAACACCGTCTTCTGGTTATGAATCCGTCCGGTACCAAAATTGTGTCCATAACATTTTTCTCCTAAGTTGTTTGATATTTAACAATATATATATATATATATATATATATATATATATATATATATATATATATATATATATATATATATATATATATATATATATATATAGAGAGAGAGAGAGAGAGAGAGAGAGAGAGAGAGAGAGAGAGATCGAGAGAGAGATCAGTTAATTGGTAACTATTGATAAATGAGAACTGAATAATTCACTTTTTAGTCCGATGCTGTTAAAATTGCTAATAACTGTTTTGTGTGTTTAACTAATTTAACTATCGGATATTCTATTGCATTGTTTACATCTGACTCGTTTTTGCATAATTGATATACCTCACTGGTTTGTTGTGATTAATTATTGTAAAGGGATGTGTATTGGCCCTGAAAATAACTATTTTGGCTTAAATGAAGTGGCATAATGCTTAACGCTTCCATTTGTTTCAGACATCATAGTCATGGTTGTACAGCATTATATATAGGTCTGTACGGCATTATGTGTAGGTCTGTACAGCATTATATGTAGGTCTGTACAACATAATGTTTAACGCTTCCATTTGTTTCAGACGTCATAGTCAAGGTAGTACAGCATTATATATAGGTCTGTACAACATTATGTGTAGGTCTGTACAGCATAATGTGTAGGTCTGTACGGCATTATGTGTAGGTCTGTACAACATAATGTTTAACGCTTCCATTTGTTTCAGACGTCATAGTCAAGGTAGTACAGCATTATATATAGGTCTGTACGGCATTATGTGTAGGTCTGTACAGCATTATGTGTAGGTCTGTACAGCATTATGTGTAGGTCTTTACAACATAATGTTTAACGCTTCCATTTGTTGCAGACGTCATAGTCAAGGTAGTACAGCATCATATATAGGTCTATACAACATTATGTGTAGGTCTGTACAGCATAATGTGTAGGTCTGTACGGCATTATGTGTAGGTCTGTACAGCATAATGTTTAACGCTTCCATTTGTTTCAGACATCATAGTCATGGTCGTTTACTGCAAACTGGAAGGTTTCTGGACATTTGTTCTTCATCACGCTGTTTCTATGTATGCCTATGTTTTTATCATGGTGAGTTGCTACATTTAAAGAAAAGAGAGAGAGAGAGAGAGAGAGAGAGAGAGAGAGAGAGAGAGAGAGAGAGAGAGAGAGAGAGAGAGAGAGAGAGAGAGAGAGAGAGAGAGAGAGAGAGAGAGAGAGAGAAGCAGCGCTTGCATATACATTTCTGTTGAAAGGTATTAGGTAAGGGGATGAACCACATATATGGTTGTTTTTTTACACACGAAGGAACCAACAAGAAAGCTTTAAATAAAAAGGTCGTCAAATGATTTTCATGTTGGGAATATGGACATCTAAGAACATGGCGATTACCAGACATGAATCACAAGCAGATAATTTGCAAATCACCTTTATTATTGTATTTATTTTCTTGTCTTTATTTGGTAATTGACGTATCCATGGCTGTCAATTAATTACTTGCTTTTTGGCAAGTGGACAACTAATAAGGCATATGATAGTCTTCATGAAATTACTCTGTATCGCTTGTTCATCCTATATCTCGCTGACTAGATATAATCATCTAGGCAGTTTTCTCCGTTTTCATCTAGCAATAACTGTTCCGTTGCCCCCGATATTTTTTTAGGACAAATTCCGCCGTGCGGTTAGTGTACATCTGCAATTTTGATTACAAGGAATTTTTTAATTTGATAGAAATTCGTATGATTATGGGTAGTGGATGTAATGACGATAAATCAATAAATTGTGAATGAATAACCATCAAATACAATTCGCTTAGTTGTAAAGAATGTTTCTTTTTTTTGAAAATGACTTTAACACTCAAACTTCAACTTCGGGTTCAGTTTATCTCCTCAGATAGTGGTGACAGGTTGATGTAGGAAGATTTTATATTCCAACTATTATATTCCAACAGCCCACGTACTAAACATCAAAGTCGAAGTTTGCTGTCGGAAGATTTTATATTCCAATTATTATATTTCAACAGTCCAAGTACTAAAAGCCAAAGCATAAATTTGATATAAGATGTATAAGATCCATTCTCAAACAGAAAGGAATGTGTGCTTCGTTCCCACAGTAAAAGCTGAATATATCTATTTATTAGAAAACTTCAAAAACTGTCTATTTTTCTAAACTTTAAAATTGAAAATTCTTCTTTTTAAATCCTGGAACATTTGCTTTTGATTGGGTGTAACGCTTTTATTGCGTAATTACTCAATAAAATTCTCCTTAATGAGGTCTTTTTATATGAACAGTATACATTTGTCTGTACAGCATTATGTATAGGTCTGTACATAGGTCTGTACATAGGTCTGTACATAGGTCTGTACAACAGTATATATAGGTTTGCACAGCAAACGTTGGTCCTATAACTAGGGAAATATGTAAATAGTAATACTAAAATTATATTACAGGTAATCAACTTGTCTCTAGCACGTATTTACATAAATATGGATGTGCATAAGGGTCGAAGTGGTTTGTAATCAGGTATCTCTTCAGAATTATCGAAGACACACACATATATGGAACAGAGTTTGTTTTCCCAAGCTTCACATAAAAAAAATGATTTCGAGTCCTTAAATTCATCTCCTGTCGATGCACAAATATATCTCTCGGCCAGAAACAATCTTTGTTTGAAAATGCAATGTGTTAGTGTTGTATAAAAAACAATGCAATATGTGTGAGTGTTGTTAAAAACAATGCAATATGTATGAGTGTTGTTAAAAAAATGCAATATGTGTGTGTTGTATAAAAATGCAATATGTGTGAGTGTTGTATAAAAATGCAATATGTGTGAGTGTTGTATAAATATGCAATATGTGTGAGTGTTGTATAAAAAATGCAATATGTGTGAGTGTGGTATACAAATTTGCATCAGGATAAGCTATTACTTGATAAACATACATGAGCCTCCACCCTCCATTTCACATGCAACATTTTTCGCTCGTCTTTTCTTATTTTTCTTATATTGATTTTATTTTATTTTACTTTTTGCAGAGCTATGGTGTTCTGACCTATTTTGGCATGATTCGCCTACTGGCAGAATCTTCGACACCATTCGTAAATCAAAGGTAAGCCAACCACACACAAAATAAAATTTGGACGATAATAAGGTGCATATTGCATATGTGTAAATTTATTCAGACGTTAATAAGGTATATATTGCATTTGTGCAAATTTATTCAGACGTTAATAAGATGTATATTGCATTTATGTAAATTTATTCAGACGTTAATAAGGTGTATATTGCATTTGTGCAAATTTATTCAGACGTTAATAAGATGTATATTGCATTTATGTAAATTTATTCAGACGTTAATAAGGTGTATATTGCATTCGTGTAAATTTATTCAGACGATAATAAGGTGTATATTGCATTTGTGTAAATTTATTCAGACGTTAATAAGGTGTATATTGCATTTATGCAGATTTATTCAGACGTTAATAAGATGTATATTGCATTTATGTAAATTTATTCAGACGTTAATAAGGTGTATATTGCATTTGAGCAAATTTATTCAGACGTTAATAAGATGTATATTGCATTTATGTAAATTTATTCAGACGTTAATAAGGTGTATATTGCATTCGTGTAAATTTATTCAGACGATAATAAGGTGTATATTGCATTTGTGTAAATTTATTCAGACGTTAATAAGGCGTATATTGCATTCGTGTAAATTTATTCAGACGTTAATAAGGTGTACATTGCATTTGTGTAAATTTATTCAGACGATAATAAGGTGTATATTGCATTTGTGTAAATTTATTCAGACGATAATAAGGTGTATATTGCATTTGTGTAAATTTATTCAGACGTTAATAAGGTGTATATTGTATTCGTGTAAATTTATTCAGACGTTAATAAGGTGTACATTGCATTTGTGTAAATTTATTCAGACGATAATAAGGTGTATATTGCATTTGTGTAAATTTATTCAGACGTTAATAAGGTGTATATTGCATTCGTGTAAATTTATTCAGACGTTAATAAGGTGTATATTGCATTCATGTAAATTTATTCAGACGTTAATAAGGTGTATATTGCATTTTTTTGTAAATTTATTCAGACGTTAATAAGGTGTATATTGCTTTATATAAATGTATGCAGGTATGAAATGTTTTGGAAGATTAGGCATTGTGTTGGTATTTAATTCTATTTTTTGTAGCTTACGATGCTATATTATTTTATATTTTACCTCATTTTATAAAAATAAATTTGCATTAATAATAATAATAGTTGAGCAAGTAATTAGCTTCTCAGTGGATGTCGGCAGACCAGAGGAGTTGAATTCAACACTCTTTCAGGTCCACATACTTGATAGTAAGGTACAGGCGAAGTCAGAAAACGCTTCTAAACATCAAATATCAAATGCTGAAACGAATAAGAAAAAGAAGGAATCGCGATACCAACTAGAAATATAACTGAATATATAAAGCCATAGATAACAGAAACAATGACAAAATCGTTACCATAATACATGGACACAAGGGAAACCAGACTTTCTGCTTGGTAAGAAGTGCATCATAAATCGTTCAGGGTAGAAGAACATAAGGCGAACTAAGCAATGTCACCAAGACGTCCTAACAGCTTTGAAAAGAAAACAGTGTATAGACACACAGCGATTATGACCAAAGGCCTCAAACCTTGCCTCGTGGCAAGATCAAGAAAATTTAGTACTAATATTAGTATACAATTCCAAATAGAAGAGAACGACGATTAGACGTGGAGACGAGAAAAAAAAGAGATATAAGTAGGACTGGCGAAAAATGCAATGACGATCATAACGGCATACTTGAAGACAAGTACCATCAATACTACAAACTGTAAAAAGAATGATAGAAGAGTGAAACAACTATTAATAAAAGATACCAAAGGGGCAACGTTGACGAGGTACTAAGATATAGTCAAGTAGTTTAAGGAAATCTAACTCCGTGTATACAAAAGCTGAACGGTGACGCCATGAGGGACAACAAAGAATTGCCTGACGAGAAGGGAAGACAGACTATTCTGGAGCAGTGTGTGTGACAAAACAACAATCACAAAAGTGATGGAGAAGGAAAGGGAAATATCAGAATTATTCGGAAATAGAAAGGAAATATCTCTGACTGAAAAATTAAGCAGCACAGGATGAAGCCCTACATCAGCCTCATCACCAGGTAAAGAACTGCATGAGTACAAAGGCTGGATAAGAAAGTCTTATACAATCCTTATCACAAATGACAAGAAGATAGATCCATACTTCGGCAACTTGCATACCACAGCCCGCCTAGTTATACATGGAAATTTCTGAGAAAAAATTATTTCACTCATTGTATCTGACCACCTATACAGGAATGGTCAACTCTGGACAATAGCATAAAGGCTTAAAATTAAACAAAGACATCTGCGGGATTCTGGAGACAAACCGTGTATTGCACAGACTATAGGAAGGCTACTTACATAATGCCCTACCCATAAAACATTTTACAACATATAATGAATCATTGTTGCATTCAACGTGAACGTGCACGAAGTCTTGGAGAAAAATAATGGATTGCCCATCTTGAACAGCATTCAAGGAATGATAAAGGTAGGTTGTCTTTTCATGCATTGAGATGTTGGATGATCATTGAAAAGTGCTAAGGAGAAATACTGTTTGAAGTACGAGAGCGAGAGAAATTAATGATTTGTAACCTCTCATGAAGAAAAACACTGCTCCAAGAGAGGAAATATATACATGAATCAAAATCATATGACAAGGAATATTCCAATGAAGACAATAATCAGTGTATGGACAGTGTATACGACAAGTAAAACAGAAGTCTAACTGGGTAATATGACACTCGTTTCCAATCAATGGAAACTGGAAGGAATGGAAATTGTATTGATAGTTGAAGAAAATGGATACGTTGTTAATCTGATGAAGACGGTCAACTAAGCCAAGATTTACAGTCACTACGCGGTAAGTAAACGAACAGCTGATATGTCCATCATTTTACTCAGCCTGCTTTCCCAGAGTGGATTTAAAAAAAACAACGCACGACAAAGTTGCATCAACCGTTACATAGGAGGCTGACCAAGAAGTGTGGGAATTGTTATAATTAGAGCAGAAAAAATTGTGAATATCAAAGGACAATCCCCTGAGACTTCAATAACTGGACAGGCCTGTCATCGGAGCATACAAAGAGCATACAAAGTTCATGTACAAGTTGACAAGGACGGGTTCCTTAAGTACAGCATGACTTATTATGATAAACAAATGAAGGCTCCTTATGTACAGAATTGCTTATTGCGATAGACAAATGAAGGCTCCTTATGTACAGAATTGCTTATTGCGATAGACAAATGAAGGCTCCTTATGTACAGAATTGCTTATTGCGATAGACAAATGAAGGCTCCTTATGTACAAAATTGCTTATTGCGATAGACAAATGAAGGCTCCTTATGTACAGAATTGCTTATTGCGATAGACAAATGAAGGCTCCTTATGTACAGAATTGCTTATTGCGATAGACAAATGAAGGCTCCTTATGTACAGAATTGCTTATTGCGATAGTCAAACGATGCAAAGCTTTGAAGCCTCATCTAATCTCTCGATTCCCCAATAATCATATTTTTCATCGAAATTATTATGCCTGTTCTTGCTTCTTTTTTCTTCTATTCATCCTCTTCATCGTCGCCTTGGTTGCTGTAATCATAATCGCACCATCATCATCGTTATCATCACCATCATCTTCTTGTTATTATTATTATTATTATTATTATTATTATTATTATTATTATTATTATTATTATTATTAAGCAATAAAATGCCGTCTGAATGATTCTATCCTCCTTCCAATATAGGCAATATCCCTCTACCAACTTTTTTCGGCAAAACGCTCATTAGATTTAAAGTTGAATTGTTGTTTTAAACCATGCCGACGTCAACAAAATCCTATCTTAGCAAAATTAAGGCAATTTTCTTGCATATTCAATCAACGCGTAAACTCTGAAAAAGAATCCCCGTAAATTTTTATATATCTTCTGTTTCTATTACGTAATATTCATAAAAAAAATAAAACTCAACAGTATGAACTTATACGATTTTTTAATATTGTTGAGTGTGCATAGTAAATTTATTTTAAATGGCTTCTGTGATTTTTTTCATATTGTTGAACGTACTTAGGAGTTTAGCTTAAACATTATTTGTTGAGAATAACCTTTTCACATTATTTTATCCTTTGCTTAAATCATGTCTATTGCTCTTTTGATGTGATTAGGACCTTCGACTAAAATTCTACAACATGCTGTTTCTTATTTCTTTTTATTTGCAAAATCGTATTCATTTTCAACTTGTCTCATTCCAGGTGGTACCTAGATACTCTTGGATATTCTAAAAACAGCAAGGCTGTGTTAATAAATGGAATTAGCATGCTGATAATGTTTTTTGTATCCCGGATTCTTACCTTGCCCTGGTACTGGTATCGGATTTGGCTCGTGACGGGAACAGACGAAGCACTTAGACTTGGCCATATTATGCTAATTATGTATATTCCATGTCTAGTTTTAGATGCTTTTAATCTATATTGGTTTTATAAAATGTCGAGAGGTGCAATAAAAGTATTGAGGTCATTAAATGAAGAGAAAAAGACATAATTTAAATCAGTCTAATGTTGTTAGTTCATTTTTAATCTCTTTGGGTATATTTATTACTTGTCCAAAGTTTTGTTTACAAAAATATTGAAACATTGGAACAAGTAGTAGAAGAAAGTAAGAATCCGAGCTCAACAACCCCTCTCCCCACCCCTCCAGACCTCCAAACAAATACCAAATACCTAGGTAACGTAATAGAACACCTGTTGCAATCAATAAATGCGCTAAGAACCCGAGCTCAACAACCCCTCTCCCCACCCCTTTAGACCTCCAAACAAATACAATAGAACACCTGTTGCAAAATATCTAGGTAACAAGTAAAATTTAATTACGTGATCTTCCAGAATAAGCAAAATGATGTGTCAGACTCAATCTTCCAAATCATTACGATTTAGCAGAGCGTGGCGATTGTGGACTAAATTAAGCATTAGAATTCCAGTAAGGTAAGTGGTATTATATCTTAATTTTATGTTATATCATACTTCTTTTGATAATCTTTCTCATATTTGCTGATCCTCATGGGTATAATATCTGTTAACATGTTGTCAATAATACGAAATTCACGTAATAAATCGTCCATACTATATTTTACTCCTCGTAGGTAAGATCTTATTTGATCAAGTAGTTTTTTGTAAGTTATAATTGATGTTAAGCAGCCGTGCTTTTTTATCGAAATTTTAGGTTCAACTTTTTTACAAGCTGCTGTAAGAGAAACACCAACACCGGATATGATTAACAAAAACGGGTTTAATGATATACCACTTGAAATTATGCCAGAACTAGTCATTAACAAGGGTAGATATGATATTACTCGAAGGATCTTGTTATAATATTTGTAGCATTTTTTTACGCACCAAAGTTTTTTGTGATAATATTTGTAGTATTGTATTAGTGCGTCAACATCCTGTCCTGGAATATCTTTAGAAATATGATTGAAATCAACTATACTTTTTTTCATTATAATATTTGTTCACATAATCTCAGGCTTGATTAAGTAACTAGTTGAGGTGTTTCAGCCACAAATTCCAGACAATACCAATATGACGCAGCAGTTAATTTTTTGTCTTCTGCTATTAGCATAAAAGTTTCTTCAACATCTTTGTTTAACACAATAGACACGGTTCCAGTGAAAATATCAGTCGAGTGACGCCATGGAAATAAGGTAAATATATTAAACTTTGCACTGCTAAACACGGACAATCTATACACACCAGTGACCTATGCGGTATGTTTGAGAGTGTTATTTTGCGGCGACCAAGTAGACATTCCAGAAGCAACAGTATAGACAATATTTTTAATCTGCTTGTGAGGAATTTTAATCATACTCGTTTTCTCAACAATACTAGGAATTCCACTAATAATATCGTCGAGTTTTGTGTTAATATTATCGAGTGTAATATCAACAGATGGCGGACTTCCAAAAAATTCGTTATTGGTTTTGTTTATGTTTCTGCGAAAATTTAAAAACGTGGTGATGTGATTAGTAAAATCAGTTTTGAACTTGGTGATTTCATTGTTGATATCATCAACATATTTCTTTGTTACAGCATCAAAATCAAACTCTGGTGTTCTAAGGTTAGTAATGCTATTATTGTTCATGTTGAGAAACGCGTACATTATACTACCACGCACCGACACGTACTTTGATTCCTGATCATCAACATATTTCTTAGTAGCAGCGTCATTATCCTCAGTTGGGTTTCCAAGGTATGTGATCTTGTTCTGGTTCATAACAATGTTTTCCGTAAATAAATCACCTGCTTTTCTAACATAATCGTTAACTGACCTACCCGAATCATCTATCTTACCTTGATTATTAAAAGTAACAATATTATTAGCAACTGCAGTAGGATTTCGTACTAGTACATCTGATAGTTGTACATTACTCGTCTTTAATCGTCCTTGTTTGTCCTGGAAAACTACAACTTCATTTGGATCTACACTTGCAACGTTTAACAAATTGTTGATTTCATTTTCGAGCTTATCAAGAGTCGCATACTTGGATAAGTCACCCTGATAACCTTCTGTTAATAAATCTACTGCTAATGTTCCAAATTTTGTATAGTAGCTCATTATACATACCGTTCTACACAAAATTGTTGGTTTAATATAACATAAAATTATACGATGGCGAAGATAATAAACTTTGACACCGAGCGATTGGTGAAGCAGAAACATAACAATGAACTTCCAGACTGTCATTATCTTATTGTTGGGAGAACTGGATCTGGTAAAACAAATTTGTTATTAAATCTTTTACTCAATAATAACTTTAACTATGATAAGGTGTATATTTACACCATCAACCCCCAACAAGACAAATACAAATTATTAAACGAGTATAATGATAAACTTCGTGATGAACTTGGCATTGGTGATGATATATTTTTGATAAAACAACCAGAAGAACTCGTTCCAGTGAACGAACTCGATTCGTCAGAGCATAAGATAATCGTCTTTGATGATATTCCGCTAAATAATGAGGAGATGAACAAGATTAGATCATATTTTTCACTATCACGTAATAAAAGATGTAATTTTGTTTATCTTGCCCAAGGTTTTTATAATGTTGATAGGTTTATTAGGCGAAATACGGGTTGTTTTATATTATTTCCCGGACTAGATAATGTGGATGTGAGCAATATTGGAAACGAACAATGTGGTGATGTTACAAAAGATAAATTTATCGAATTATATCATCGAGCAACTAAAGATCGATATAGTTTCTTTTTATTTGACAAGCTAGCGCGTGATCCAACCAAGATGTTTCGTTGTTGCCTTGAGACGTTTCTATGATATAATTTTGTAAAGCGTATAAAAATAATGGACAAACATCAACAGAAAATCGAATTACTAAAAAAGTTTCTCGAAACTCGAGCGGCTTTTAAGAAAAAGGTGGAAGAAGCTCGACGTGGACAAGTTCAAGCAGAAGAAGAAAGAACCAAATTTTTCAAACCTGTTACTGAGGCGATGCTTGGCAAGCAGCCAGAAATACAAACATCATCTCCAGAAGAACTAGCAAAAATGAAAGAAAAGGGTTTATTTGGTTTACTTGGAGAAAGATCAAAAGAAGAAACTGTAAAAATTGTAAACGAACTTGTAAGAAACAATGCTGATCCTGCTGCACGACAAGCTGAGTTTGACAGGCTAATGAACAATCCTCTTGAACTTCAACACGCAATAACAAGATTGACGGTTAATCCAGATGAGATAAGAAGTATGATGGAAAAATTATCAGAACAAACTGAAGAATTAACTGAGAAACAAAAAATATTACAAGAAAGTGTGATAAAAATGGTACCTTTTGAAGAATCTATAAAAATTTACAGAAGACAAGCTAGGTTTAAAATAGAATATGATGAGTATGAAGAGTTTATGAAAAATAATAATATCATTGATATTGACGAAATTCGAACTTGGTCAGACGAAAACTATAACGATTTGATAGAAAAATTAGAAAGAATTAAAGAAGTTGGTGAAAATGCTGATGATAAAATTAAAGATGAAAAAGATGAAAGAGATATTTCAGTATTAGCTGATCGTATTAGAGATGGAATTATAGCTGAAATTTTACTAAAAACATCAAAAAAATATCGAAATAAACAAGGAGGTTATAGTAAAGGTTGGGATTTTAAAAGACTACTCAAACAATATGAAAACATGCGAGATAAAAAATTACCAGAGGAAAAGAATGGAGGTGGAGTTAAAGTTTTTACATCAAACGCAGACATAGTCGATCGGCTAATGCTGTTGATATCCTCTAAAGAAGCTGGTAATGAAAGTGTAGAGATTGATAACGAAATTATTGATATACTTGATCATCTAAGATCGAGTGGATTACTAACATCATCCGAGTACGAAATTTTACACCGCGATCTTATCTAAAATATTAGTATAATGCAAACAACATTATTGCTTGATTCATCACAAATAACAGGAAACAGCGCGAATTTTACAGTAAATTACAACCCACCAATAGAACTAGATCCTGCAAAACAGTATGAGATTGGATTAATTTCTTGTACTTGTTGGAACGCCATGCCAAATATTAAAAATGGGGTTAATGATGAAATTTTAATCATTAATGTTAAACAATCTCCAACATCACAAAAAGAGTTTATTGATATACAATACAAACTACAAATTCCACAAGGAGCTTATAACATTACTGATCTAAACAGAACAATAAAAGAGCTTCTAACAAAAGCTGGTGGGAATGCTGATAATTTCGAATTAGCGGCGAATTATAACACCTTACGAGCTAGGATAACAGTGAAAAGAAATATGAAAGTCCTCTTTGAAGAAAGAAGTTTTGGAAAGATGTTAGGTTTTACTAGAGTTTTATACTATACCACCGGTGAAGATAAATCTTTGACATTTGATGGAGAACTACCAGTAGATATCACAGAAGTAAATACAATACTCATCAATTGCTCTATCGCATCTGGATCTTATACGTCAAAAGGCAACCGCGGGCAAACAATCTACAGTTTCTCACCAGAAGTCCCACCAGGTTCTCTCATGCAAATCAATCCGCGACAGATTATCTACTATCCAATAACACCTGAGAATCAAATTACAAGCATTACAATGCAATGCACAGACCAATCTGGACGACAAATAGACGTGAACAACGAGATAGTCACGTATTACTTACACCTACGCACTGCCTAGGCATGTGATTTTGTGTACATAATTTTATAAAATGAGACGAAGAAAAGTTTATCGAAGAAAAATCGTAGGTGGATTTTTTGGAAATATATTTACAACAATTGCAGAGAATATTCCAGGAATCGAGCGTAAAGTAGCGCCCATTGCACTTGACGCCGGTAAAGCTTTCGCTACAGGGGCGGCATCTTCAGCAGGCACTGCAGTAGGGCAAAAGATTGCTGATAAGATTAAAGGACCTTCCCCATCAGAAATAAAACGAGTAATATCAGATATTGCGCCTATAGAAGAAACAAAACGAGCTATGATAGCTACAACAAAAAAATTATTGTCGCCGAGTGGTGAAGAAATAGTACGTAAACTTGTAAAGAAAACAAAACCGATGACCCCTGCTGACTTTTAATTTTGTGTAACGATTATAAAATAAATGTCAGCTAAAAACTAACTCGATCTTGCAGAAGAAATTGATACTGACGATGCTGTAACAGAATTAGAGTATGTCGAGTATTTAGATGAAAACTCTAACGAACCGAATAAAACCGGAGTTAGAACTTTTAACACAAGAGACGAGGACGTGTTTCTACTACCCCATAAGGCAATGTTAGAAGTGCGTGGTCAAATATTAACTGTGATAGCTGGTGATATTGCAGCTGATGCAGAAATCGCTCTCGTCAATAATGGTTGGAGCTTGTTTAAGAGTGCACGATACCAACTGGCCAATCAAACCGTAGAAGATATTTCGATGCACTTACCCATAGCGAGTACAATACTAAACATCGTTTCGTTTAGCGATGACTATTCCAGATCAATAGCCACAAATATGATGTGGTTCAAAGATACCTCATTAGGTACAGCTGTTTCGAGTGAGTTTAAAACTGGAGAGCTAGCTGATGCCGATGTTGCAAACAGACTTATTCTAACCCCAGCTGGAGCTAATGCAGCTGCACAACATACTGTTCCAGCATTAACCGCAGATGCAGCTGGTGGTGCTATAGTAGCGAATGCAATAAGAAACGCCAAATAAAAATCTACGACGATTAAATTTTAACGAAGGATTTGCTAAACGAAAAGCGTTTGCCGCAGAATCTCGCCAAATAACGATGATGCTTCCGTTAAGTACAATCTTTGGATTTTGCCGTGATTATAACAAAGTGTTTCGAGGAATAAAACATACGTTTATATTAGATCGAGCTGATCAAAACGATTGTATAATACACGCCGGTGGAGTGGCTGAGGGACAGTTTTCTATTACAAGATTAGCACTGTGGATGCCTCGGGTTGTCCCTTCATTAGCTAAAATGATGGAGCTCGAATCTTTACTAGCCACCTTTACAAAAAAGATACACTTCCAACAGAACAGGATTTATCAAACAGCCATTCCCAACGCGACTGATTACACGTGGCGTGTAATGACCACGCCCAGCGAACAACTACCGCGACACTTGTTCGTCGTATTTCAACGACAAGCACGTCGTAACAATCAGGAAATGAACAACTCCGTATTCGATAACCCAGACGTTAGACGAATATTTGTGAGAGTAAATTCCAAACAGTATCCTGAACGTGCAATCGAATGTAATTTTGCCGTAGACGCCACCAGAAACATATCTCGGCCGTACATGTATCTTATGGAAGCAATGCAAAAATATCAGAACGCGGACAGTGGATCTCAAATATCAATAGAAGAGTTTCGATCGCTATATCCCATCTTTTACTTTGACGTATCAAAACATTTGGAGCGTGTTGTGGGATCGACTGCAGATATTGAGGTCACGTGGACACTGGGCGATGTGCCAGGTGAACAGTATAACGTATACGCGCTATTGGTTAGTGATCGATTTCTGACCATCGATTCAATCAAAGGAAGAATGACAGTACAAGTTTAATCTAACAACTTGGATATAACATTATGAAAACCAAATACACAACTCGAGAAATATACCTAACATCTGGTCAAGTTGAAAAATTATCAGCAGCTGTTGCTAAACGCAGCTCTGTTTCTTTGATGATCTCTCCGGAAACTTCAAATAAAATTGCAGTAAAAGTCATGCTAACGCAACAACAAATCAATAAACTCGATCGCAACAAACGTTTTGTGCTAAAATTATCTGTTTCTCAGGTAACTGCAATGTCAAAAGAAGGTGGATTTTTTGGACCAGCTTTATCAATAATAGCTAGCAAAGTTTTACCAGTACTTGGTACACTTGGACTTGCGGCTGCGTCAGGAGCAGTCTCTGGCGCAACGAAGAAAGCAGTCGAAGGTCGTGGTATCAAACAAATCTATCGTTAATTTTATGTAACAGTATAAAATCAAATGCCAACGAAAAAGTCGCCGAAAAAAACAAAATCATCGAAAAAAAAAAAAGAAAACAACAAAACGCAAACAAACAAAACAAGGAGGAATTAATCCTTTCGCTCCACTTTTAGCGGGACTAGCGGGAAGTCTGCTGCCAAACTTACTAGGAATCGGAGGCGGATTAACTCTACCAGGGACCAGACGTTATTGAGCAATTTTGACATCATTGAAAATTGAAGGACGTTGTTTGATTTCGAGGAGTATTTTCCAAGAATGAACTCGATGACGTACCAACAGGCGGTTCTTGTGTTGTAAATATTGAAAACTTCAATGTTGGCTCTGGCACCCACTGGGTTGCTGCCCACGATAACAATTATTTTGATTCGTTCGGACTTCCTCCAAGCGATCTCATAAAAAATATATTTTTAAAAAATTTGATAAAATAAATTATTCGTCTAATAAACTACAGCCGATTGAAACATCAGCTTGTGGTTATTATTGTATCATGTTTGTCAGACAAATGGTTCAGAGTAAAAGCTCTGGGAGTAAAAACTTTTTAAAGTTTATTTTATAATTTGATGAGCATCCTTCTCATGCGAATGATAATATTGCAATCAATTTTATCTAAACTCCTTGATATAATAATGTCAACATACTGTCTCAAATGCAAAACTAAAACAGAGAACAAGGATGAGATGACGGAAAAAACGAAAAATAATAGAACGATGTTAAAAAGTATTTGTGCAATCTGTGGTAGAAAGAAAAGTATGTTTTTGAAAAAACAAGTAGGAACTAGCGTTGATAGAGTTATCTTGATCGACGATTAATTTTATGAAACAAAATAAAATAAAATGAAATGCAATTGTGATTGTGGCAAAGATCTTTGCATAGAACAAGATAAAATCATTACGTACTGTCAACGTTGTAACAACAGAGAAATAATAGGGTTAGGTATAGATATACATAAACTAATTGGTAAATTACCAAAAGCAAAAGGCGGTTGGACTTTGCCTGGTCATCGGTATACAGGTCCTTACAATCCGCTAGATCAACAACTAGATGAAAACGATAATCCATTGCCGGGACAAGAGCCTTATAATCAAGTGGATGCAATAGCTATGCGTCATGATATCTGTTATCGTGATCATGAAAACTCGAAAGCAGATTGTGATAAAGTAATGTTAGAAGAATTACATGATATGGAGCCAACAAATCTACGAGAACGTTTTGATAGAAAATTTGTTCAGGGAATGATAGGAGCAAAATATAAACTCGGACTCGGAGAGTCTCGTCAATCGCCTCGCGATCGGGGAAAAGAATTATACGATGATCTTGCAGTCGAACTACACAGACCTAAAAAAAAGTTTCCGAGACGTAAAGTTGTTGCAAACGCTGTATATGATATCTGGGCAATAGATTTGGTAGATGTATCCATTCTGGCTCAGTTTAACGATAATAAGAAATATTTGTTTAATGTCACAGATGTTTTCAGCAAACACGCTTTTAGTGTGCCAGTTTCAGATAAAACAGGAACGTCAATCACTGATGCGCTAAAACAAATAATAACGAGTACAGAAAGAAAGCCAAACAAAATCTGGACTGATCATGGAGCCTAGTTTTTTAACAAAAAGTTTGAACAGTTTCTAGAACAAAATAATATAAAAAGGTATGTTACAGGAAACGAAGGTAAAAGCGTTGTTGTCGAGAGATTTAATCGCACGCTAAACGAAAAATTACACAAACATATGACAGCTAAAAACACCAACAGGTACATCGATGACCTTTCTCAAATCGTAGGCGAATATAATAACACGAAACATCGAACCATCAAAATGTCACCCAGTGACGCTATCAAAAATCCAATATTAGCAAACGAAAACATGTACCGCAGACATAAATTTAAGGTCGGTGATAAAGTTAGAATCTCTTTGACTAAAAAGATGTTTGAAAAAGGATTTACTCCAAACTGGAGCGAAGAAGTATTTGTTGTTGATAAAGTACTCTTAACAGTACCTGTAACGTACGCTTTAAAAGATCTGGCAGAGGAACCTATAGTAGGTAGTTTTTACGAACAAGAACTACAAAAAACTGAACAAGATGTTTTCGTTATCGAAAAAGTGATTAGGAAAAAAGGAGATAAAAGTTTAGTCAAATGGCGTGGGTATAGCGATAAATTTAACAGCTGGATTCCAACGCGGTCGATTTTATCGACTGTGAAATAATGCTATTATAAATTTCCTCATACTTTCGTTTGATAGATACACCTTTTACTGGTTTACATAATGATATTAGATATTGTCTGCGATCGTCAGAGATCGTCATTAGATTAAAAATCTTGACAAAGATGAAATCAAATTTTATATTTTTCTGTCGACCTGAAATTTTGATGTTTAAAAAAGGTCTGATTAACTGCAAAAATATCTGCTGTTCGGTAACGGTAAAATTAAATTTTATAATTTTTTTTAGCAATGTGATACTTGACATTATATTTTCCAGTGGTTGGTCTGCTATAATTATATCTGTTAACGACGGTGACTATTTCACCATCATCAGATTCGTTGTTATATAAAATATCATCTTCGTTATAACCAATAGATTTGTCTATCATATCATTAGAGATTGTGGAGACCTTATCGCTGATATCACTAGTATCTTCTTCGTATAGTTGAACGAGTCGTTTCATCATATCCATATTATAATATACTTTTTGTCTAATTTTTATTATAAGATGACTGACAAGGTAAAATATCACCAAAAAGTTAATATAATAAACTACCACGAACTGACCGAAGCGGTAAGAAAATGCTTGTCGGGTTATGGTGCATATTCCGTTGACGTTATTGTAATGCAAGGTGATTCTCATAAAATATTACTAACAGAAGCAGAAAAAAAAATTGATGAAAATGTAGTAACGACGATGAAATTTGATTGCGATGATATTATAGCATTTGCTCATCATTGTTTGACTAAAACCGAATTACAAAATATTATTAATCATCATATCTAAAAATAATACTAGCATTATACTTGTTTGAAAAAGCTGATTTTGTTGCTCCATCAGCTACAAATTTTACTGCTCTGGGATTTATATTATAATATTTCGCCGCAGCTGTAATTGATTTCAATTTGATCTCCTCATCCGTTTCAAGGTTTAACGAAATAACAGGTTTTATTGGGCATCTAAAATTAATACCACCACCTCGTCCTTTTCTCACATTTTCCTGTTGCGTCACTAGCTCCAGATTTTCCAATCGATTGTCTGTTTTTACGTTATTGATATGATTAATAACCAGACCATTGGGTATAGATCCGTTGAACACCTCGTAAACAAACCTATGACCAGTATAACAAACTTGATCTGTCGATGTTCCTCTAACAGTTACTATAAGATATCCCATATTTATCATAGAACTAAGAACTTTTTTAGTTTTTCTGTTTCTAATAATACCGCGATCGTTAGCCTCGTATAAATCAAAGACCGGATGCGGCTGAAACTCGTCTTGTAAGGATAAATTTTCGATATTATCATCAGTGACTTTACCGTTATAATGATATACTCGTTTCCCCTCTGGAATGTCATCGCAAAATAACGTGTAAATAAATTTTTTTTCTAAACATCGTAATCCTTTCAGTATTATCTCCCTTTACACTAATCGTATAACCCGCTGACGTTGCTTTACCAACAGATATTCCAGTAATGATATTACTAACCGAACCAAGTGCATTTCCAGCGTACAGGTTGTACTTCGGATAAACATGATATACCTCTTGCTTGATAGCGCTCGTCAGATTTTGTGTCATTATACTATAGCGATTTTTTTTTATCTCTAATTGTTTTTCTAGCGCATGCGCAGTGTGCGGTAAATTATCAATTAGATATTAGACTATAGTATAGCGATGTTGAAATTGCGTGATATAGCCAAAAAGAGACTTATTGGAGAACCTGTTAAAATAGCGACTGCTTTTGCAGGTTTTGATAATAGTTATCAGTTTGATAATCAAAATGTTTTAGTAAATTTTACTGAAATAAATCTCTTTCATCTGCTACAGACGACTGTAAAACGTGAGCTTGAAAAACACAAGGGTCTAAGATTGTTAGTGCAATATCACGTTATATTTTCAAAACTACTTGTGACGGAAGAATCTACTAACAAGGAAATTGCAGACCCTTACATCAACGCAAAATCTAGACGTGTTTTACTTGGTAGTGATCTTTTGTCACTATCTAATGAAATACACCAAGAAATTTGGGGAAAAAATAGAAGAATTTACCGAATTAGGTTCGGGTTGGAAGTTTGAAATGAACAAGGAAATTTTGTTTCACACGATGAAATATGACGCATTACGCGGTAGTTCGTATATCGACCAGCCACTAAAAATAAAAAATAAACAGTGCTGTATAAACATAAAAAACGTCGATAGCAAATGTTTCCAATGGGCTGTTCTTTCCGCGCTATTTCTAGCAGAAAAAAATGCTGATCGTGTTGAGAAGTATATCAGTCACGTGTCAAGATTAAATTGTGCTGGTATTGACTTTCCAGTGACAGAAAATCAAATACCAAAGTTTGAAAAGCAAAATAATGTTTCGATTAACGTTTTCGGATTAGATGAAAAAGAAAATGTCTATCCGAGGTGTATTTCAGAAAAAGCTTCACAATCGACTATCAATTTACTGTTTTATAAAAATCATTACGTTTGGATCAAAAACTTTAACAGACTAGTTGGAAGACAGTATAATAAAAATAACAACAAAAAGTTCTTTTGTTATCGCTGCTTGCACGGTTGTAGAGACAATGAAACATTACAAAAGCATTTGCAGTACTGTAGTGACGTACAAAGAATAACAATGCCATCAAAAAAAGATAGCGTGTTACAGTTTGTCCATCATAATCACAAACTAAAAATTCCTTTCGTCATATACGTCGATTTCGAATGCTTACTTCAACCTGTACTTGGCGTAGAAAATGATCCTAACCAATCGAGTACAAGAAAAATTCAAAATCATGTTCCATGTGGAGTAGCGTACAAGGTAGTTTGTTGCGCTGAATCGAGATTATCTAAACCAATCCAACTCTATCGTGGTAAAAATCCAGCTGTCTGGCTTCTCAAGCAATTGATCAGCGAAGTTGATCATATAACTTATAGTTTGAAAAGAGTAAATCCAATGATAAAATTGACATCTCAACAAGAATCTGATCACGAGCAAGCGAAAATTTGTTATATTTGTGAAAAAGCTTTTGATCCTGACAATGTCAAGAAAAAAGTACGTGACCATTGCCATTTGACCGGACAGTATCGTGGAGCGGCTCATGACCAGTGTAATTTAAAATTTCACGCTCCAGATTTTATTCCAGTTATTCTTCACAATTTTCGAGGATATGATAGTCACATCATCGTAGAAGCTTTTGGTGATCCTGAAATAAAAGCTCATCTAAAACTCAATAATGTCATCAAATGCATCCCAAATAATTTTGAAAAGTATATGTCAGTTACGCTAGGTAAATTACGTTTTATTGACAGCTTGCAGTTTATGGCAGCATCGTTAGATGAGCTAGTAAAAGGTTGTAGTAAATTTAATAACCTAAGAGACTGTTTTGGAGATAAATTTAATCTACTAGCTAAAAAAGGAGTTTTTCCATACGAATATCTCGACGATTGGAGTAAATTTGATGAAACATCTTTACCTGGCAAAGACAAATTTTACTCGCAACTTAAAAATGAAAATATCACTGATGATGAGTACAAGTATGCACAAGATATTTGGAAAGAGTTTGATTGTGAGACTTTTGGTGATTATCACGATTTGTATTTGAAAACTGACGTGTTATTATTAGCAGATGTTTTTGAAAGTTTTCGAGAAGTGAGTTATAATAATTACGGACTAGATCCTTGCTGGTATTATTCTGCTCCCAGACTGTCATGGGATGCTCTGTTAAAGTTTAGTAAGGTAAGGTTGGAATTACTGACTGATGTTGATATGTTCAATTTTATTGAAAAAGGTATCCGAGGCGGTATTAGCGTGATAACGAAGAAATATGCTGAAGCAAACAACAAATATTTGAAACAGTATAATCCTGACCTTTCTTCGAAGTATATATTTTATCTAGATTGTAATAACTTGTACGGGTATTCGATGGCAGAACCAATGCCGTTTGGTGGATTTCATTGGATCACGGCTGGTCGATTTCTATCGGAGACAGAAAAAAAGATACCCGAAGATGTTTCCTATTTCGTTGAAGTTGATCTTGATTATCCAAATTCGCTACACAAATTACATAACGATTACCCTTTCTGTGCGGAATCGATGGTCATAGATTATAGTTTGTTATCAAAAGAACAACAAGCGTTAGCATCACCAAGGCAACATTCCATGGTCAAGAAACTAGTACCAAATTTATTCGATAAGAAACATTACGTTTTGCATTACAAAGCTTTAAAACAAGCAGTCGATGCTGGTCTTGTGTTGAGAAAAGTTCATCGTGTACTAAAATTTAATCAGTCGCCTTGGATGAGAGGTTATATTAACTCAAACACTACAAGAAGAGCTGCGGCAAAAACTGATTTTGAGAAAAACTTTTTCAAACTGAAGAACAATTCTGTTTTTGGTAATACGATGGAGCATATTAGGAAACGCGTAAATATCGAACTAGTCAATGATGTCAATCGCAGAAACAAACTTGTGTCAGACGATGATTTTGTGAGCATGAAAATTTTTAATGAGAATCTTGTTGCGATACAAAGAAGAAAAACAAATCTAAAACTAAACAAGCCGATCTACGTTGGAGCTTCAGTGTTAGATTTATCAAAGTGGCTGATGTATGATTTTCATTATAATTTTGTTAAAAATCAATGGCCGGCTAGTAGATTATTATTTACTGATACTGATTTGCTCGTATATGAAATCGAATGCGAGGACGTCTATCAGGATATGCATGATAATAGATATCTGTTTGATCTTTCTGATTACCCACGTGACAGTAAATTTCATGACGACACAAATAAAAAGATTATTGGTAAGTTCAAAGATGAAATGAACTCGAGCGCTATCAAATACTTTATCGGATTACGTAGTAAAATGTATGCCGTATTGTTAGACAATAATAAAATAACAAAAAAAGCAAAAGGTCTGCCTCGTGATTTTGTTAAAAAGTTTTTAAAATTTGATGATTACAAGTATGCGCTTGATGTCGGTGTTAGTTTTATAAGAGCTATGTCAATTCGGACAAATCATCATAAGCTCGAAACAGATGTCCTTATCAAACGCGGTTTGAGCAATTTTGATGATAAACGTTATTGCGAAAATGGGGTAGATACACTTGCACTTGGGTATTGTCATGATGATAGAGATATACTTGACATTATCTTTGCAAACTAAAATTTTATCTAAACTTAAGAAATAATGTTTGAAAATTTGACAGTGACAAATAGCTACAGTAGCAAAATCAAATATCTAATGATGGACGACAAACCATTGACAGTTGAAATTAATAATGAAACATCAGGCATATGCTTTAGTGGTACCCGTGACAAGTTAAAACTTTCGCTCATCAGATCTGATGACAGCGAGTATTTTAATTATCTCGAACAATTGTATCAAAAGTTGCTTGCGGAATTTAAAAACTTTCACTGTCCGATTAGTCAGCAAAAATACACCAAACTTACAATTGATCTTGATCGGTCAAAGGTGTATTTTATCAACAAAAAATACCCTCTTAACAAATTACAAATAAAAGATTTGTTTGAGTCCCGTCGTTATGTGAGCGGTAAAGTAAAGTTTAGCCTCTATTACCATGATAATGAAATATTTTTGATATCTACAGTTTAGGCATTAACAGTTGGTAATGAGGTATAATACCACTTACCTTACTGGAATTCTAATGCTTAATTTAGTCCACAATCGCCACGCTCTGCTAAATCGTAATGATTTGGAAGATTGAGTCTGACACATCATTTTGCTTATTCTGGAAGATCACGTAATTAAATTTTACCTGTTACCTAGATATTTTGCAACAGGTGTTCTATTGTATTTGTTTGGAGGTCTAAAGGGGTGGGGAGAGGGGTTGTTGAGCTCGGATTCTTAGCGCAATTATTGATTGCAACAGGTGTTCTATTACGTTACCTAGGTATTTTGTATTTGTTTGGAGGTCTGGAGGGGTGGGGAGAGGGGTTGTTGAGCTCGGATTCTTACTTTCTTCTACTACTAACACAACTAAATTTTAATCTTTAATGCCTACTTTCATGGTCATGTGAGTTCCCTCGTGTCTGGGAGTATTTGAAAACTGAGTTCCCTTCACCTCACGTCCAGAAATATTGGAGGAGATAGTTTATTTTATCGCATGCCGAGAGGTATTGACGAAGTGAGTTTATTTTATCGCATGCCGAGAGGTATTGACTAAGTGTGTTTATTTTATCGCATGCCGAGAGGTAATGACTAAGTGTGTTTATTTTATCGCATGCCGAGAGGTATTGACGAAGCGAGTTTATTTTATCGCATGCCGAGAGGTATTGACGAAGTGAGTTTATTTTATCGCATGCCGAGAGGTATTGACGAAGTGAGTTTATTTTATCGCATGCCGAGAGGTATCGACGAAGTGATTTTATTTTATCGCATGCCGAGAGGTATTGACGAAGTGAGTTTGTTTTATCGCATGCTGAGAGGTATTGACGAAGTGAGTTTGTTTATCGCATGCCGAGAGGTAATGACGAAGTGAGTTTATTTATCGCATGCTGAGAGGTATTGACTAAGTGAGTTTGTTTTATCGCATGCCGAGAGGTATTGACGAAGTGAGTTTATTTTATCGCATGCAGAGAGGTATTGACGAAGTGAGTTTTCTTTCCATCATGACCAGAAATAGGTTGGTATTCATGGAATGACAAGCAATAATATACCAGAGACAGCCCATTTTTAGAAAAAAGAAAAAAAA
>JAEAOA010002013.1:133317-146847 GCA_016746295.1 Potamilus streckersoni | reverse complement strand
AAGAATGTTGAAAATTATTAAATTAAAGTAGTTTTTTGAAGATGGATGTCGGTTTGTCCTGTAGGTTTGTTGTACATGCCTTAAGACATAATATAAAGAATAAAATATTCACATGGTTGTTATTTATGACAAAGGGCAGTGTTTAAGATTTTTTACTGTGATCCTAAAAGCCCATTTGTATATGTACTTAATTGTGTGAACAAATAATATTGGACAAAAGTTTATATGATTTTGAAGACCTAAAGTAATGGTATGAATTCATAAAGTTAAAGCGATATGATGAATTCTTTAACAGTTAGAGACAAGCTGATGATTTTAACAACATCATGAAGACTATAATAAATTTAAAAGAAAGTGAAGAAAAATTGAAAAGAATGAAGAAGTTATGCATACATAACCTATGAATTTATCATGAGGAAAAACCATTGTCTGGATGTAAAATACCTTTGTTTGAAGATGATGCACCCAGATATCCACAATAGTGATATGGAACAACTTACTATGAACACCAGGAATGGTGATTTGGCCAATTTACTGGGGACTGGGGAGGCATGTTGTCATCAACCCATTGCCTTTTCCTTACTCCCAAAAGCAAGCAACCAATTCTTTTTTTTTTCTTTTCTTTAGATGGCCCAATTGCACCTGGAGACCTTGACATTATGTCAGGGCACCAAGTCTTGCCAACCTGACCTTAAATAGCCAAGTTTCTCTCATTCACAGTAAATGTATATACAGCAATGAGGACGATAAGAGGGGATTGTGGACCGTAACTGACAGGACTGAACACTGCCAGGGCAAAAAGTAGTTGGAAATTTGTGTGATATGAAACCTGGACTTCATACCAGTATGACAAGATGTACTATGATAATAGTTACCTGGATACTGTAGTTGTGCATGGCATCTGCTCTATTTGACAGTCCAACTGGACATTCTAACCACTTTGAGGGATGGGGACAACACTTTTGAAAATTCATTAGAGTTCAAGGTCTTAAATGGCTCAAAGCCAAAACTTACCGAAATGAGAATGGTTGAGTCTATGAGACAGGTGCAGTCCAACAACAATGTATTGATCTTGAAAAATCTAAAGCATTCAATTGTCCTAAAGGAATAGCTCAGCAAGTATCATGTAGACATTGATCACTAGAGCTTATCATTCACAATGGGCATGCCTGACCAATAAATATCTACTTTGTAGGCTAAATGATGTGAGGGCTACATCTGAATGTCATTCAGCTGATTATGGAAGGCAAGCCAATGACTATTTGGGTTCATGGTGATGAAGAACAACAAACCAGACCCCCAAGTTCATGGAGATGTTAGCACTTGTCAATGATCGGTGCTTCAGAATGCTTAAGAAGTTCCTGCAGATTATCAAGAGCTGCATCAAGTACACAGACTTGTGTTCCACAGCTGATGAATTTGCAACCAAAGACTTTAGTATGGGCATGTGCAAGCTCTGGTACTTGCCCAAAAAAGAAGCAAATAGAAGCCTACAGCAGCGGCTATGCTGGAGGACATCCAGTGGGCATGCATAGAGTTTGTACATTGTGGTCTCTGGAACCAGGTCTCTGAGGTCTTGAGCCTTGACATTGCAGCCTGCTTCTCTAGCAGCTTCTTGAATATTTGGTAGTGCATGCCATACTTTGATGGCTAGTTCAGTGGATGATGGGTGTGGATATTATTGGGCCGCTTCACAGGTTTACCCAGCTGCTCTTTTGAGCCATACAATGTGCCTCTCAGGCATTCTTTGCATACTACTATAGCTTGTAGTCACAGCACACTTGCCTCCTGGCTTTCATTTTATTAGTGACAATCGACTCTATTTACATCAAGCCAATGCACCTGATCTGACTAAGCAGCATTTGAGCCAGCCTCCTGCTACAGTTATGCCATCATCCAGCGTGATAACTGTAGGGTTGGTTATATGATTTTAGACTGCTTGTGTACTACTATCAAGGCTCATTAATGGAGATGTTCTTGATGGCTGTGGCAAGTAGACTCTCTTCAAAGCATCGTAGAAGTTCTTTATGTCATTTCTGCCTGCATGGGACTGAATCTCATATCCCTTGTTGCTCAGTCAAGTCTTGTAACTTTCTTTGAATTGGACACTACTCTTGATGTTTGTGAAGGCTGCATTGTTAGATAAACAGGCATTTTGTAGCTGATGTTTTCATTTTCATTTTTGTATGAGAATCATTCTCATGAAAGAAATCTTGGCTCTGGATGTGGCTGAGTATGCAGAGTCTGTGTAGGATGTTCTGCGACATTTTTCAAAGTTCTTGTCAACTGTTTCTAGCTGGTTTTACAGATGCATGTTTCACGATCTTCTCTTCAGATGGTGAATTCATCACCTTTGTCTTGTTAGACTTTCTACTGTTAAGGTGGGATTCCCATCATCTACTGTATGGTGACCATGGTTAAAGCAAAGCATGCAATGCTAAGGTCACTTTCAAGACGTTTGTGGTTATCTATAAGAATTTTGTCTTGCAATTGCATGCATAAATAAATTCATTAATCTCAACGTGCTTCTCATCTACCGCTGTACAGTTCTTATCTAGTATGTCCTGAAATGAGTCTTTTCATCAACAGTATACATAATCTATTGTGTTGAATCCAATCTGGTATTCAACGTTACCGACACAAACATTAATAATTTCGGTTAGCTCAGTTTTGTTATCCAGTCGTTGACGTATTTTGTCCCCCACAATTTTATACGATTTCGTTAACTTGTCGGTCACTCAATTTTTATCGTTCACCCTCTCTGCTGCTCTAAATTAAACATCTATATGCTATGTGTGATAACCCACACATTAATGCCATAGTCACGGCCAATGAGGAAGAGTTAAATGAATAAACAAAGGCAGAACGGTCGTTTAGAAAAGGTGTTTTGGCTTTATTAAACCTTTTCGTAAAGTGTGCAGAATAGAACATTATGTTTTTGGGGGGTAATTAAAAAAAACAAACTCTGGAGTATGACTGGGCAAATTATAATGATGAAATAAAATCAGCCTTTTAATACTGATTCTATCAGCATACACACTCTTGCCACAGAAGCGAAGACCAGCGATCATGTCACTGTATTTTTGTCATTCTGACATGCTAGTTAGATGACTAACACGAACTGGCCATTCTCATTTTGCGGATTCATGATGATGTACACATAAGTGATTAAAACACCTGCCAAGTTATGCCCTAACTTTTAGTTTCAATGTGGCTTTCTGACACATGTTACTTTTGTCCTTTTATTTATTTATCAATAACAAGTGCAAAATGGTTTTTGACAAAATGTATGAACTTCATGTTCAAGATAGACTCCCTCGACATTATTTTAGAGCCATTCGCACTGCTGGTATCTCAAGTGTCCATGTGCATAAGAATTGGTTTAGGATGCCATCGACTGTCAGCGACACCTTGCTAACCATGGTGTTTTATAAAAGTTTCCATATAAATTCAAACGCAGCACTCTTTGTGACATCTTCATATTGTAAAAACATTGCCTTCGTGGTTTTCCCAGTGTGTTTAGATTGATATTCATTGTATCATCGTACTTATTCACCACCATCATATGTTAGTGCAACACCCTGAAGTACAAGATCATGTGCGTGAATTTTTTTTGGGTCACAATATTGTACCCAGTGCTGGATTTAGGACAAATGAGGCCCTGTGCTAGTTAAGTTATGAGCCCCTTACAATGAAAAATTCATCATTTATTTTTTGCCGAAAAGATGTGTCCTTTGGCCAACAGGGGCCCTGTGCTTAAGCACACATAAGCACAACAGTAAATCCGGTACTGGTTGTACTCCAAAGTGATAGCGCTGATTCTTAACATCGTCCCCTTATTTGTGATCTGGACAACCAACCCTGCCATGTCGTCAAATGTCAGCTTAAGGGTGGAATGATCTGAAAGGCAGGATTGGTAGTATAGCATGTCGTCACTTAGCAACTCGAAATCAATCGGCACAATGAAGTGTTTTCCAGCGATAGATGCAGCGATAGAAGACAATGATATACAAAGTGTGACAAAAGAAATTACATTTATCGATTCTCCAACCGAATAATATCAGCAGCAGACAGGATGAACCCTACAAGGTATTGTAGACCTTATTTTCACGAATTAACGGTTCCTATGAAGACTAAAAAAAAAACAAGGTCAATAACGTTAAACTGAAGTCTCTAACCGAGTCCATATGGTTGAGAACGAATAATAAATAATTTGGGTTAGCTCAGTTTTGTTATCCAGTCGTTGACGTATTTTGTCCCCCACATTTTTTTACGATTTCGTTAACTTGTCGGTCACTCAATTTTTATCGTTCACCCTCTCTGCTGCTATAAATTAAACATCTATTATAAATATTATCAATAATGAATATTGGAGAACCTAGTTCAGCTAAATTATCGAGAGAGAGAGAGAGAGAGAGACAGACACAGAGAGAGACAGAGAGACAGAGAAAAAGAAAGAGAGAGACAGACAGACAGAGAAAGAGACAGACAGAGAGAGAGAGAGGCAGAGAGAGAAACAGACAGACAGGGAGAGAGGGACGGAGACAGACAGAGAGAGAGAGAGAGAGAGAGAGAGAGAGAGAGAGAGAGAGAGAGGCAATTAAAAAATATTTACATGTTCGTGATTCTGTTAAGCAACAACTACAATCACGTCAGGAATCTCAAGTTGAATTTGAAGAGCATACAAAACAATTATCACTGAGACCACTAAAGGTCTTCTACCTGCGTTAGAAAAAACCGCTGAAGCAACTGGAAAAAATAGCAGAAAGAACAAAACAGACAAAAATAATTTTGCGGGGGATTCCAGCTGAATAGCTGCTGCTCAACCAATACAGCAAATACCTGATGGCGCTGAAGCATTAGCTTCTAAACAAGATTCTTACAATAAATAATGCTGAACTGATAGATAAATTTTATAAAGAGGCTATTAATGTAATTAATAGCATTAGAAGATTTGACCAATTATCTGAATTTGCTGAAAAAAGTTTTAATCGAAGAGATAAATTATTGAAACCTGAACACGATAAAGATACTAAATACCATGAACAGTGGGAAAAAGTATTATATTGCATAAGTACTAACGTTGAACTGTTAATGGCTTTGATTATTATGTTGAATTAGAAAGAAAGAAGCAAAATGACTTGGAGAGCAAAGAAATTGAGAGAGAGAGAGAGAGAGAGAGAGAGAGAGAGAGAGAGAGAGAGAGAGAGAGAGAGAGAGAGAGAGAGAGAGAGAGAGAGAGAGAGAGAGAGAGAGAGAAACAAAACGAACAGAAAGAAGAAAGAAAAGCAAAAGAACAAAACGAAAATATACAAAAAGAAAACAAGCTCCTCTTCCTCCAATAACGTTGGAATCACAACCATCTCAAACTACATTGAAATTACCACCACGTGAAAGATTAACTTCTACACTGCCAAAAATATCGCAGGAAGAAAAAGAATTTATAAATGAAAGGAGAAATATAAAGATTATTTAGACTAAACCCTAAAGAATTAAAAGAGGAAGAAAGAAAACTAACAAGGGAGTCAGCAGAATAACATTTATGGACACCTCTTCTTCTAACAGATCATATGGAGAGGGTCTAACTATTCAAGGAAATGTCTTTACTCCATGTCCTAATAACGTCCTTGCCTATGTTGAACGACTAGAAATACTCATTGCAGGAAAACGAGCTGGTAATAATTCTATAGAAATAATGAAGCAGCCGATATTTGCAGACGATTATTTACAGATGGTATCATGGATGTCGATGTGTATCGGTCTCTCATCGACGAAATCGCCAATGATTATTATAGCGACTGAGTACGTAATTAAATGCAATGACTATACTAAAATGATCGTACATAGTACTCAATCATGGTCTGGGTAATACATTCTCGACTGCTACTATACAAAACAACCTACGGAGATGGACTAGGTTATGTTGTTCATGGTCTATTTAGAAGGATGGTCCAAAAAGCAATACCAACTGCAAAGCAACTGGGAATGAAATCTGTTGATGTTGTTCGTGAAAAGGTATTGATGTTGTTGGTAATCTTGCTAGTAAAGCATTCTCAACCATCAAGGATAGACTAGCACGATTAGTACGACAAAAACCTCAGCCATCAGTAAAATTACATAGAACTGAAGTAATGCCTGCAAATATTAGTATAAAAAAATATAAATTAGATTGCTGATCGAAAACTAGCAAAATTAGCAGGTTTACCATTATCAAAAACAGAAAGAAATATAATGGTCTTGCGAGATACAGCGACGATCAGCTGATCCATTAATGATGTTGCGAAGGACACAACCGATCAACCTGAAAATATAAACGTAACATTAAATGCAGCTGGAACTGACGTCATCACATCAATGAATGAAAATTACAATTTAGGATTTGCGTCACGTCGATTAATGCTCAATCATGATAAAATATTTTCACGTGTGATTCCTGGATTCTGCAGGAATGTCAGAAAAGTTATCTTTGGATCTAAACACACCCTTGTACTCGTGCGATAGGCTACATATAGTGATGCAATATAGCGAGCCTCTGATGTTGATGCTGGTTAAGTAGTATTAACCAAACTTTCATTGTTGATGTCGATGATGACTCCATCTATCGAGGAAGAATAAAAAGATTAATATCTTTGATGGATCAGTTTGGTAAATCAACATTACTTGGTTGACAATGACCTCATATGTTATGCAAAGTGCTGTTAAAAGATGTATTCACGTGGCAGATGGTATCACAGCAATGTGTTTCTGCACCACGACATATATTTTTTGCATTTCAAAATGCTGCTTGAAACAATAATCAAGAAAATAGTATTATGTTATTTGATAAACTTGGTGCTTCTAAGGTTTCATTAAGGATAAATGGACATCAAGAACCATCTGAGGATATATTACTGAATTTCAATCAAAATCATGTAGAGCGTGCTTATCATCGGTTAATGACGTTTATAGGAATGCCAGTAGTTGATGCTCCAGTAGATAATGTATAACACGTAATTAGATCATTTTTTAATATCATAATGTCATATAATCACGTTAGTGTTACCCTAACTCCTGGTCAGATCAAAAGGCTACAATCAGCATCAAAACATCACCGTGGAATAAAAATATCGCTAAAGAAAGAACAGATGGGCGGTACAAACAAACTATCATTGACCGATCGTCAATTCAAAAACTTAAATGAAACCAAATAATCCAATAAAGGTGCCAAACTTAATTTTTCTGTTGGCGCTATCAAATACATCGCTAAGACGGGTGGCATATTTCCACTTCTCGCAGCTATACTAGCATTGATAGCAGCTGCAGCCCCATGTGATACAAAAGCAGCTGCATTATGCGCTGTTGGAATCACTGCTGGAATGGCATTAAAGAAAGCAACCGGACAGGGAATAAGAACATCCAAAAAAGGGAAGAGGTCTCAGATTTCCAGGAACCACATATTCATGGTATGGAAAAAAGTCTGAAATTACCAGAAACAGTTCACTAATATCACCTATGTCTAATTTTGATTTACTCGATGCTGATAAAAGGCTAAAAATAAAACAAATTCAGAAGCGTTTTCATGCGTGATCAATTAAAAAACAACCAAACAATATATTATTAATCTCGATAAAACTCAGAACCAGGCACACATTAGGTTGCGTATGCAATTGATCCGTATGGAATTATTTATTTTGATTCATATGGATTAGCACCAACAAAAATTTGTTTAGAATATGTTAGCAACATGCAAAGTACTCCAATCTGGTATTCAACGTTACCGACACAAACATTAACTGATGCACCAATATATTGTTGTGAAGTACTTAATGTACTTGATGTTGTATCAAAATCAACAAAACCACCTTCATAAAGTCGTGCATGAATATACCACATTGTCACATTTATATATATATATATATATATATATATATATATATATATATATATATATATATATATATATATATATATATATATATATATATATATATATATATATATATATATATATTTACGGAAGATTTTCCCGTGGTAAAGCTCACTAGCAAGGTGGCTTATCTAAATATGCAACTCTTGATCAGCTCAGAAATGAGACTGACGATTTATTAAATATTACAAGTGTGGATAAAAATGAAGTTGTTCTTCAGGATAAACAAGGACGATTAAAGACGAGTAATATACGATTGCCAGATGTACTCATACAAATTCCTACCGCAGTTGTAAATAATATCGTTACTTTTACTAATCAGAATAAAATACAAGATTCCGTAAAGTCAGTTAACAATTATATCAAGGAGGCTGGCGATTCATTCACCGGAAATGTTATTATGAATCGAAATAAAATTACAGGCCTTTTAAACCCGACCACAGATAATGATGCTTTAACAAAAAATACGTCGACGGTCAAGAATATAAGTAAGTATTAGCCAACGGTGATATAATGCGTGCATTTCTCAATATGAATAATAATGGCAATAATGCTCTGAGAACACCAGAATCTGATTTTGATACTGCTACGAAAAAAATACGCCGATGATAAGGAAATTTCATTAAAAACTTCGTTAACAATGATCATCAATGAAATGACAACACTCAAAACTAACTTTACCAATCACATAGGCACGTTTTTTAATTTTCGCAGAAACGTAAATAGAACCACAAACAAATTTTTCGTAAATCCAACTGTTGACAGTGTATGGACTCAGTGTTTAGCTCTGCAAAATTTAGTATTTATATCACAACATTTCCATGACATCATACAACTGATGCTTTCTCTGGAGTTGTATCCAAAGTTACTTATCGAGATTCAACATATATATTTAGGTATGTGAATGTCTGATCGAACTAAAAATATCATTGACGATTATACAGTAAAAGTAAAAAAATATCGCAGACGCATGGTTGTCATTGATATAGTTGTTTACTCAGTTTCTGCTATTATTACTGGAGCCAGATTATTATTATTATCAATGATATCAATGACAGCGCCTGCAGTTATAACAATATTATTGCTAAAAATATAGTTACATGAACATGCGCCAGTATATAATAAATTGCACACAGCAATAGCACCCTATTCTAAATTATCTGCGTGTATTACATTCCACCTCAGTGATGGTAAAATATCTGACGATGAGTTCGCAACGATAATGAAAAAATACGATGAAGCATTCAGAATCGCTAGTGATTCTAGTTACAATAACCAAGGTAAAAAATAGAGAATTAAATAATTACAATAATAATAATGTCTGCGTTCTTCATTGAGTTGAGAGAATTATTACAGACGATCGTCACTAATACAACTCCGTCAAAAATTACTATGATATCATTAAGTTTGACCAATCATTATTATCGTTAACGTTCCAACCGTAATTCCTGTAAAAGAATTAACAGCACAATTAGGGATTTATTATAGCTGGCCTGATATTAGATCAAAACTCTTTGGTGGACTACAGCCACATAATTCATTAGTATTTGCAAAATAAGAATGAATCTACTGAAACTTCTGATTAGCAAGTAGTTAGTATTCCAACTGGCAGTTATCAGATAGAACAGATCAATAATGAATTCCAACGCAGAATTAAATCCATTACAGAAAAAGAATTAAAAAAAAACAATTACTGCTTACGAACCAACATTATCAGCGGTGATTAAAATAAATTCTCCAGATTATGCTGTAGATATTTATGAAAGTTCGATTAGATCAGTATTAGGATGGCCTACCATCCAGTTTATCAAAGACCATTTTTAAAATTCTTTTTTATGACTCGACCGGGGATAGAACCTACGACCTCCTGCATCCGAGGCGGACGCTCTAACCACTAGGCCAACAGAGCAGTAGATATTGATGCATATTTTGACTCTGATAACCTTAAACTCACGTCAGTTTTAAAACTATAAATCAAGGTTATATTTAGCTCTACTAGCATGTATTTTGGCCTTAACAAACGATAACTCATATATCAAATTTAATATCTGATCATTTTTATATAGTGTTATATGAATTATGTTTGCAAAAATTGAAGTAAATTCACTCTAAAGTTCTATAAAAACTGATTTTATTCCGTATCTACTGCTCCATCATAATTTGTTACTTTTCTGTTGGTTTAACTATTGAATGATCTTAAAACGTATAAATTTAAGAATCGGAAAGTGGTGCAATAGTATAGCGTTTATCTCTCGTACTCATGGTCCATGGTTTGAGACTCGTGACAGCCAGTTGGCAATGTGGGCGATCTTGATGCCATTTTCTAATATAATTGTGGATACAACACCAAACAGAAAAATAATACATTCTCCCATCATGCAAACACGTGGTGGGTGTACTTTTACTCTCCCTGGGGTTTTAGACGGGGAGAGTGTATAAAATCTGTTAGACGTAGGTAAATCCCCAACAGTTGTATTAAAACTATTGTTAAGTTTATGTTTGTGCTGTCTGAACAAAGAAACTCAAAATCAAAGCCATCAGTATATATATATATATATATATATATATATATATATATATATATATATATATATATATATATATATATATATATATATATATATATATATATATATATATATTCAGTATATATATATATATATATATATTCATAACCATACAATCATATGTTCTTTAGGATAAGCATATATGTAACCTCTGATACTGCGTCTTTCGAATATCCTCTGATCCTGCTTCGATGTTCTTTGACAACTTAGGGCATCACATGTGGATAAACTGTTTCGTGTCCTAGGATAAGTTTATAGGTAACCTCTGAATCTCCTTGCAGGTTGTATGACAAGCTGGGAGTTTATATGTGGTGTATGTTTTGTCTTTCGAATTTAGTCTGGTCCTTCTAGAATGTTATATAACATCCTAGAAGATCACATGGAGATTAATTTAAATATCTCTGAACTTTCTGAACTTGCTAGCTTGTCATACGACAGGTTATGAGTTCATATGGGGTTGTGCTGTGGTTATATGTTTTGTAAATATTATTTTTATTTTAAAGAAATATTTTTATATAATATAATAAACTACGAAAATATTAATGACGTTATTTGCTATTACAAATTAAAGCATGACGGAATAAATATATCTGACAATCTTTATCCTCAAAAATGTTTTTGTAATTTTGAATCATTACAACAATGAAAATTTGAAAATAAATACACATTACATTCCAATTATTGATTCTAGAAAGTAATTTATCAGTCCGCGTTATAATCTTTAGCAAAGGTAAATAACACACAGGTAAAGCTATTTGCACCTCTTGTGCGTTCAATTGAAAACATAAGAACTGAATTATTACACGAGTACAAAAGAAAAATGATTATGGTCAATCGTGTAATGAGATTGAAAAGGGTTATTTGATTTTTTCAAAAGTGAGTGTGACACTCAGAGCAGAGACAGTAAAGGTGGACCCATAACTGTAGTTGTGGTTAAACTAAAACCTTTGCAAAATTGATAGAGTCGAAATATATAAAGTAAATAAAAATATTTTTATTGCTACGATTTAAGAGTACACAGTTATTTGACATATTAAAATATTATCGGGAGATCATATTTTATTAAATATGCTGATCTGGTAATATGATCAGCTACATATTTTATCGATTGTGGATGTATGCCAAAATATTTGGCAACTGCATTAATTGATGGGAAAGTTATCTTTTGGCATGCTTCTGCATTTATGGCTTTAATAGCTCTCTTTCCGAATACTTTACACCTTCCTGTATTTCCTTGTGTGGAATTCTGACTCTGTGTAGTAGTTTGAAGTTAAATAAATTATTATTTTGGGGATTCTCATTACGGTGGTCAACTACAAGTCCATTTTTAACAACTCTATGAAACCACTCGTATATTATCCTGTGTGAAAAATAATTCTATTTCCCTTTGTATTAAATCTAAAATAACCAAATTTATGAAGACTATCGACTGGTTTTTTTAAATCTGCAGTTCCTGACCACACCATCACGAAATGCTTCATAATTCTTTAATGATTGGATGTGCTACAAATTCTTTTTGCTCCATTGATATAATAATATTATTTTTGTCTAAATCAATATTTTGAAATATGGCCAGATAATAAATTGCGTTGTTTTTAAGGGATATACCTGCCAATGTCAAGATATTAATTTTTATCATAATAACGTTTGAGTTCTCTAAAATTGTTACCATCGCATTTTATACGTACTTGAGTTTTTCCTCTGACTCTAGTACCACATTGAACACATGGTTTTCGTCCTGTACTTCCATGTTAGATGCTCTGCATAGAATTTCCGCAGTCAGTATTCGTTTACACATGATTTATTACAATGAGAGATATGTTGGATTCTTTGTCTGAATCTTTATATGTATAATTAAAATTCTATTTGAATATTTATCTTAATTATAATAATGGTAGAATTATAAGCAATTGAACCCTCCTCCGCCAGATTTGATTTTGACAGACTACCATAATATAAATTTAGTGTTTCGATGTATGATCCAGCTTTAATGAATGAGGATATAACTAATCGTATCCATGAAGCCACGAATAAATTTCGTGACAATGGTGCTGTTCATGTGTGGTCAACATTCAGAATCGGAAATACTGTTAATGCTATAATGAATGACTGACGAGGTAAAGTAATTATTAGCCATCTTGATAATCAAAACTATTTAATTTTAATAAAATTTATTGTAAGGACAGATGACGTTATTTGGATTATTCGTGATAAGCGTGACCCAGTCCATATATATATATAGTCAGGAAATAGTATTGTTCTCTTGAACAACAAATCCAAACCCGGAATACTGACTGGTATTGATAAACCTATTATGAACATGTGTACCCTGTGATTGCGGTTGTATATGCAATATATCCGCTGAATGGTAAACCTAGCGTTACGGATCTGAAACCGATGAGACTGTCAGAGTCAAGAATAAATTGTGTAGCTAAACGAGTTACAGAACATTTCACAAATACCATACGTGGTAATGGCTTAACAAATATACAACACAAAAATGAAAACATGGGCAGAGGCAGTTAAAGTTGCTGGAGCGTATATTAGAGATGTTGATGAGCTAGAAAAGTTATTAAGATTTCCAATAACAGTAAAAACACTTACCGAAGAGAGATTGTACGAACGATAATATATATTTTTTTTAAAAGTGGAAACTCTATAACAATCATTGATCATAATGCGCATGCATGGACTAATGCTGCAATAATATTTCCACGAAACAGAATGGTTAAATTTTTATAATGGTCATATATTTGATTTTATCAAAAATATCAGTAAAAGTGACCCTGTGTCTGTTTCTATATTTCAAAGTTCAGAATATGATTATCATATACGGATCAGTGGTGATATTTCTCACACAAGATCTCTTGATGAAGAAATGTAACATCTTTCACCGAAATATACCTCTGATGATGTCAAAGTTAGACAATTACTAAATAATTGTTTTACCGCTCAATCAGTTGCTGCCCATTTCGCTCAAGAAAATAATTCATGGAAACCGACACGATCAAAATTTTTTGAAGAGTCCAGTAAAATTTTTTAAGAAAATGGCAAGGT